>QODF01000015.1:426602-769267 GCA_024372805.1 Oostethus manadensis
CCCCCCCCCCCCCAGTTTGAAAACAACTGGTTTTGTCAAAGACTAAATTGTCTTTGAAAAACCGATACGTTATCTTGGTCAAAGTCTGAAATATGTAAGCGTGGTTAGCGGAAGGCTAAACCGTAATTTTTCTGAGGCCAAAAACATGAATATTGCTTAGCTCGCCAGAAGATTGTTTTTGAGGGAAAAAATAAAATAAGTGGGTTTGGGTGACGGAAGACAAGAAAATGGTTCGTGTTGACAAAACGTGTTCGTTTCCCCGAAGACTTCCGTTGTTTTCTCGTGTTCACGTAATTGTAGGTGGAGTTTGATGACTGGACAAACTTTGGCTTGTTGAAGACTAAATTGTGTTCAAACGTAAATTCCCTGGACTCCAAATTAAAAGTGCGATGTTTGCAAAACACGTATTTTAGGTTTGTCAAAGGTTGTGTTCTGTTTTCAGAAAAACACGTCCATCAAGTTGAGGAGTGGAAATATTTTGTCGGGGACCCCAAACTGTTTATTGAAACAAGACTCTAAACCACCGCCGGGCTACTTTGTCGCAAAAGTTTCCAAAGCTGAGTACTCCAGCTTTGTCAGAGAATCTTTTCTTCCGTGCTAGATTGGGTTTGGTGTTCCCGACAACACGTGGGCTGCCTTCATCTCCTCTCTGATTTTTACGAAAACAACCAAGTCAGGATTATTGAAAATGTTGCAAAAAGCATAAGACTTCAATCCTCTTTGATGTTCATTCATTTTCTATGCCGCTTATCCTTATTAGGGTCACGGGGATGCTGGAGCCTATCCCAGTTGACTTTGGGCGGGAGGCGGGGCACACCCTGGACTGGTCCCCAGCCAATCGCAGGGCACTCTTTGATGTTTTATATTTAAGCAAACATCGGCTAAGGGTTGTTGAAGCTCAATTGTCTCTTTACGGACACGCGTACTTTCGGGTTATCGGAAACGTCTTCAGCGCTGACGAAGATGCGCACTTCAGCTTTGTCGAAGACTCAAGATGGCGCACGCTGGACCTGAAATTGGTGTTTTCCAAAAACGCAAACACGAGATCGGTGCGGAAAGGCTACGTTTGTTGAGGACCAAATAGTCCGGGACGCCAAATCTTCCCGAATGTTTACGAAAACGGGCGTGCTGGGATTGTCAGTTACTCGAGTGTCTGCAGTTTTTGCCAAAAACTCTACGAAAATGCGAACACGAGGTTTGGTAAGAAACGGTCATCGTAAATCGACCGGCGGAAATGAGTTTCCTTCGTAGGGTGGCTGGACTCACCCTAAGAGATAGGGTGAGGAGCTCGGCCATCCGGGAGGAGCTCAGAGTAGAGCTTCACTTCACATCGAGAGGAGCCAGTTAAGGTGGCTCGGGCATTTAGTCCGGATGCCTCCCGGGCGCCTCCCTGGTGAGGTGTTTCGGGCATGCCCGGTCGGGAGAAGGCCCCAGGGAAGACCTAGGACACGCTGGAGGGACTATGTCTCACAGCTGGCCTGGGAACGCCTTGGTGTCCTCCCGATGGAGCTGGAAGAGGTCGCTGGGGACCGGGAAGTCTGGACTTCCCTACTGAAGCTGCTGCCCCCGCGACCCGGACCCGGATAAGCGGAGGAAAATGGATGGATGGATGGATGGATGGACGGGTCGTTGTAAAAATGCACGTCGATTGGGTTACCTTGTTTATTATTTACTACCTTTGGTGTCTTAAAGACTTGAATGTTATTTTGAGTGTATAGTAGGTCACGTCACGTGACCTTGGAGTGAATTATTAGCCAGCGAGCGTGAAGACGCCCGCTTTCATCATCCTGGTCATCTCCCACGCCGCTTGGCGTTTGGCCCGGCCTGACAGCGGGCCTCAGCGCGGCAAAAAGCTCGCCGAGCTGACACATTGGGAGCATCGCCTTCACATGTCACGGCCTTTTCGGTCGTCCTCGTGGGCCCTCGTCCGCGTATTCTATATTTATTCTTGGATTTGGATGTTTTGGCCTCGCCGCGCACGCCACATCTGTCAGGCGTTATGTCAGCTTGTCGCCTCGCCGCGTCACGCACACACACGGAAAATGAAGCAATTTTCAGAGACATTATTGTGAGCTAACTGGGGCACAGCAATGTCTCGCTGTGGGGGACCTGAGTGGGAAACAGCGCCCTCTGGTGGATGCAGCTTGCATACACAGAAACGCACACTTCAAAAGGACAGCCATCCATCATTTATATGTCTATATTAACATTATTGACATGATATATTTATACATACTGTATGCATATTATATTTATATTTCACTCTTCTTTTGAATGGTCACACTATCACTTTTTTAATGTTTTTATATTATTATTCACGTATCGTTTATTTTCATATACTGTATGATTATTATTATTATCACGCCTGCTTATGTTGCTAAATGTGGCTGTCACAGTAATTCTTCTTTCTGATTTTTTTTTTAAATAAAGTATTGAAATAAGCTAGTTTTATATTTTTTGGTCCGTTTTTATTATTGTCATAACTATCATTATCATTCCCAATACTACATATTTTAAATACTAAATATATTCATATCTTAATAAACACGTAATGTATTGTTTTTACATTTCTATTAATAATTGTGATATATAATTATAAGACGTAAATACATATGTTGAAATCAATTTAAACATATTATAATATTTACAGATAATATTATACAATAATGAAAATAATAAACACGTTAAAATAAATAAACCTATATCAATGAGAATATTTAAATAGGCTAATATGTTAAAAACATACAATATTTACATATAATAACTAATTAAATTATTAATTAATTAATTATATTAATGATATTATTGTATATATAGTGCATGATCTGACGTATTGTGTTGCTGTTCCAGACAAGAACGGGAGGCCAGTTTCGCCCAGAAGAAGGCCGAGAGGGCCACGGTGAGGAGTCATTTTCGGGAAAAGTACAGACTACCGAAGGTATGAGCGCATGTAATCATTTTTCAAAATCAGAAACTCATCAAATGTGAAAAATGTGATGAATTTTGTGAAAAAACAGGCGTGAATCAGTGAGGAAAATGGCTCGTTCAAGACATTGTTCCGAAGAACAGCGTACTTTGATTGGAAAGTTGATTGGAGAGGGAAAACGTATGAAGGGGTGCACAAAAATGTTTGGTCGTTCAGCTAAAATGATCAAAAAATACAAATATAACAGAGTGCAAACGTAGTGACATGTGGCCGAAAACCGAAGGCAACTATCAAAAGGGATCAAAGAATAACCAGAAAGGCAAAAGCTCAGCCAATGAGCAAAGACAGTCTGGAGTTACCTGTAAGTACTGTGACAGTTGTATTTACAAGAATCCCCCACAAAGTCGTCCCTCTGTTTAAAAAAGGCATGTGCAGAAGAGGTTACAATTCACCAAAGAACACATCAACTGGCCTAAAGTGAAACGGAGGAACATTTTGTGGACTGATGAGAGTAAAATTGTTCTTTTTGGGTCCAAGGGCCGCAGACAGTTTGTGAGACGACCCCCAAACTGTACACGGAGAAAACAGTGAAGCATGGTGGTGCGAGCATCACAAGCACTATTTTGAACACCGCTGTGTGTAAAAACTGAATTTTTTTTTAAATGTCATAATTTTTAAATGAACTTTCATTTTAGAGATACAATTGCATTGTTGCAATCTAACCATGCAAAGTTTGAACGCCATCCAAATAAACGTGTGTGTGTGTGTGTGTGCGTGTGTGTGTGTGTGCGTGTGTGTGTGTGTGTACCAAATATTTAGAACGAGATGGACGAGACCCAGATCCAGCAGGCGGGCGACGACGTGGTCCTGCCCACCGAGCTGGCCAAGATGATCGCCGAGGACGGCCAGGAGGAGGCGCACAAGCAGTCGGTGCTGGGCCAGCTGTCCAACCTGCAGAACGTGGACATGGACCAGCTGAAGGACAAGGCCCAGGCCACGCTGGAGGACCTGAAAAAGCAGACGGAGAACTGCAGCCTCATGTGATGATGCCTGACGGGGCTCCAGGTGGGGGCGGAGCTTCTTCCCGGAAAAGAGGAAGTGGTTTGCTGGTCTTATTTTGTCGTTCGTGTTTTAGCGCAAAAGAACTGGTCCCTAACTATTTTTGCTGTTTCTTATAACCTAGAAATACCGCAAAATTGGAAAAATTGTTGCTTCCTGGAGTTCCACGCCATGGAATAAAACCCCCAAACCAGATCGGGATTTACCCTTCCAAAGCTTTTTTGGGCTTTAAGACGAAGGATTCATTTCATGTTACCTTTTAGCTAGCTTTCACAAATGTTTTCCAAAACAAAAGCGCCGACTTAAACAAGAAAAAAGGCTGCAATGTTCATGCCGGGCCACTAGTTGGCGATGAAACAACGCGTAACGACGGCTTTACCTCGCAGAGCTGACCTAAAACCCTCTTTTTTCCCGCTAAAACTACCACCGCCCTGAGGTTCCGCCATTCTTTTGCGGTTGTTGGGTTTATTCATGCACACGTGGAAATAAACAATAGACTCGCCTAAAGTCACTTTTCCTCATCCTGAATAAGCTCCGCCCCCAAAATGCATACCGTAGCTGCAATGATCGCTAACAGAAGTCGCTATTTGGGGTTTAAACAAAAACGGCACAGAAAAAAGCACATTTCCCGCGTGTCCGTCGGCCGGGCAGAGTCCTCCTACGTGAAAGGGTATTTCGCAATGCCGGGGAGACACCCAGCCCTGTTGTGATGAAAGTAATTGTCCCCCCAAATGACGCTCGAGCTGATTTGCGGGATTTACTGTCTTTGATGGTACGTCCTGTGTGAAATGGTTTCTTGCCACATCATGTGTCACTTTAGGGACTCGGGCACGACGGCGTATTTGGGCCACATAGNCCCCCCCCGAGATTTCTAGATTAAAAGTCGTAATTTTTAAGAGAAAAAAAAGTTGCAGTTTTACCAGAAAAAAAATTTACGAGAAAAAAAGTCAGAATTTTATGAGAATAAAACTTGTCACACAAGTCCCCTGTCTTTATAGCTGTCTCAGGCAATGCCTGTTATAACGGAGAATTAAAATTATGTAAAGTTTCCAGAATCAAGTCATAAATTTATGACAACAAAGCCGTACATTTACGAGAAAAAGCTCGTAATGTTACGAGAGTAAAGTCCTACCTTTACAGGATAAGCTGACAGGCATTGCCTGAGACAGCTATGAAATGGGGGGCCTTATGTGGAGCATCAATTTATGGCTTTTATTTTTGTAAAGTTACGACTTTACTCTCGTAATAATACAAACCTTTTTTTTTGTAAATGTACGACTTTATTCTCTTGGATTTTAATACTCATGACAGGCATTGCCCAAGACAGCTATAAAGACAGGGGACCCTTTGCCCTGGGTCAAAAGGTCATATTACAAGTTTCTTTCGCGTAAAATTTCAACTTTTATTGTCGTAAAAAAAATAAGTTTAATTATCGTAAACATTTTATCTCATAAAATTTTTAAACTCTTTAAAATTAAGACGTTTTTTGTAAAACTACAAAAAATCTACTTTTAGTTTGTTTTAATTCTTATGAAATTATGACAATTTTCCCGGTAAAATTACGGCCTTTATTCTCGTACAATATTTTTTACAAATTCTGGTAAAACTAAGACATTTTTTCTGGTCAAATTACGAATTTTATTCCAGTAAAAAAACAATAATCATAATTATTGTAAAATTACGACTTTTTTTCTTGTAAAAAAAACATTTTTTTAATTTTGTAAAATTAAGACATTTTTTCTTGTGAAATTACAATGTTTGTTCTGGTAAAATTCCAAATTTTATTCTCGTACAATATTTTTGACAAATTCTTGTAAAATTAAGAATTTTTTTCTTGTCAAATTACGACTTTGTTTTTTTTTATTACGACTTTTTTCTTTTCAAACGACGACTTTTTTCTTGTCAAATTAGGACTTTTATTCCCGTAAAAAAAAACAAAATTGTAAAATTAAGACTATTTTCTTGTAAAATTACGACTTTTTTTTCCTTGTAAAATTACGACTTATTCTTGTACAATATTTTTTCAAAAATTTTTAAAATAAAGACATGTTTCCGTTGAAATTACAATTTTTACTCCCGTTAAAAAAAAAAGAATTTAATTCTGGTAAAATTAAGACATTTTTCATATAAAATTATGACTTTTTTTGTCACAGAATATATTTTTTTAATTATTGTAAAATCAAGACATTTTTTTATTGTAAAATTACTACATTTTATCTCATGAAATCATGACTTTTTCTCATTAAAAAATGAAGATCACGGCTTTTATTCTCGTACAATTTTTTTTTTTTTAATTGTGTAGAATTAATACATTTTTTCTGGTTAAAATTACAACTTTTACTCTTGTAAAAAAAAAAATAATTCAATTATTGTAAAATCAAGACATTTTTTCTTGTGAAATTACGACATTTAATCTCGTAAAATTATGAATTTTTTCACAAAGGATATATTTTTAAATTTCTTTAAAATGAAGATTACGGCTTTTATTCTCGTACAATATTTTTCACTAATCCTCATAAAATTAAGGCATTTTTTCTTATAAAATTACGACATTGTTTCTGGTAAAATAATATCTTTTATTCCCGTAAAAAAATATATATATTTTGTAAAATTAAGACTTTTTTCTTGTAAAATTACGACTTACTCTCGTACGAAATATATTTTTTTTTTCTGGTAAAATGACAACATTTGTTCTGGTAATGTTACGACTTTTACTCTTGTTAAAAAAAATAAATCGATAATTCTGGTAATAAAAATTACAACTTTTTTTCGTAAAATTGCGACTTTTTCCTCATAACATTACGACGAGCATTAATCTCGAAATCTCCATTTATTTCTGATGTGGCCCTAATAGTCAGTCGTACTTTAGCATGTGCAATACATGAAGGGGTTTTTTGGCATTTTAAGAGCATCTTCCAGCATTAGACCATCTTTGCTGCTTTATTCTCTATAGGAAAGGAAGTTACATTAAAGATACGTGTACAGTTTGCGGGTTTTTCCTGTGTTGAACGACTCACTCCAATACCGTAAAAGCTGTAATTATACGCGCATCAGAACCGCAGACGGGGCATTTATTGTAGCAGTTACGGTATGTTCATCTGAAATCCGATACTTATGTCCTTTTTTTGTGGCGATATTTGTGTTGTTTCGTCTGCACGGTCGGGTGTGTGTGTGGGGGGGGGGGCGTCACCTTTAACCCCAAACCCCTTCCGCCGTCAAACGCCGTGTCCCAGTGGTGCCGTTTTTCTGTGTCGATGGACTTGCTGTCGTGTTGACGTGTCGAGTGATGTCTCGGTGATCCTCGGGTTTACCACCATTGGTGGTGTTCCCTTTCTTCGTGCGGCGGCGGCGGCGGCGGCCCTGAGGGTTGCCGGATTTAGCTTTCGCACGGAAATTAGTGCGTGTCGTTATCCACTGTTGCATTGGAGGTTGCGCTACGCGGACAAAAGCATTCGGACGGCGCCCGTTTGCGGCGTCAGGAGGGCGGGGGTGCGGCGCTGTACTTTTGTCGCATGAGGAAGAAGAAAAGGTAGCAATAAGTCTTTTTTTTTAACATCGCTAATAGTAATAATAATTTAAAACAAGTAATAATAATCATACATGGGGAAGTGAAGCCATAAGCTGTACGTGTGTGTGTGTGTTTGTTTGTGTGCTTACTAAAGATAACGGTTACCACGGCAACCGGTGTACAACTGTAACAGTTATTGTGTCGTCATCCTGTGCGGGTCGTATATTCCGGAAGTAAAATACTCCTGTGTCTGTCATTCCGTCTCTTGGTAAGTCAAGTGTTTTTTGGGGGGAGAGGGCGTTTAAACGGCAATAAACATATTTTTAAGATAATATTGGGCCTTTGGTGTGATCATTTACTTGTTTGCTAGCTGGCAAAGTAAGTTATGGGATGGCGTGTGGACGTTACAGCTAATTAAGGGAAGCTGCATTCTCAGTCACGGGCAGCAGGGGGCGACAGGCGTCCTCTCTGTTGCTAGAGAGTAGGCAAGACCCACAGAAATGCGCCACTGTTTTCATTTTTTCACCATATTTCCTTGTGTTTTTATTTTTTCTTAATATCATACAGCTATCAATATATTTTTTTTAAACATACAATGTTGGTACTTTTTTTTTTTTTTACTAAAATTAGTGAATAAGGAAATATAACTGTGGAATAAATACATAAATTACTGAGGACTAAATGAATGATGAATGAATTTTCAAGTTCAATCAGTTAAGGATATAACAGTAACACAAAATAAATATCCAGATGGCTTATGAATACTTCTACAGATACATGAATAGGAACTATGTCATAAATATGTAGAAATGTAAATGATCAGAAAATGTATTGTAAATGAATTTCATTTGAGAGGTAAAACTATACAATTTTAAGAAATAATAGAAAATAAATAATGAGGACTGTAACTTTGATTATTGACATTTTTACAGTTAAAATGAAAACATAAGAGGTGGCTAGATGGCCTGTATATTTTTTAGTAAAATAAAAAATATTGTAAATGATATATATAAAACAAATCATATTTTTTGTGTGTGCCTTGACTTCATTATCTGTCCTGTAATATTACAAAAAGAAAGCAATCCAAAAGTGACGGGTCAGAATAACAATAAAGAGATCAACATTTTCACAAGTCATTGATTGAAGGGTTGCACTTACTTCTTCTAGCCACTAGAGGGCAGACCTGAAGGGCATATTTGATTATCGCTTGCCCGTGACGTCATCCTTTCTCGTGGTTGAGGGTAAGCTCTACGTTTTCCTCCATAATAAAGGAACATGTAACATTCTTAGTGTTTATCTGTGAAGCGGCATCCATTTTGGCTTTGTGCAAACCCCACAAGGGGGGTGGGGCAGTCGCACGTAAAAATGTTGCGTTTAAAAAAAAAAAAAGGGGGGGAATTTAGCATGTGAATGGCAGTAAGGCTGAGCTATTGCTTGCTGTCAAGTGCAGCGTGGGGGGGGGCTGCCTGTAAATGATATCGCCTCTCCTCGCGGGGACATGGGACGGCCATTTCGGCACAATGGCGGTGAAACGGGCCAGAAAATACTATTCTACCCGGCGGGGGAATGTGTGACACGGGCGGGGGAGAAGGGACCATTACACAAATTCCCAAAGTGTAGACCCTCAGCCGGGAGGCCATCGTGGTGGTTCCACCTTCGCACTCGGAGGGAACGCCGTAGTTGTACGTGAATGGACAGACAGCTTTACATTATTTGCGTGTATGAGAAGACAGGCAGATGTTTACTTTGTCTCAGTGTGTGAATGGAAAAACATGTCCACATTACATTGTGTATGCGAATGGATAGGCATGTTGACAGAGTTTGTAGGTGTATTGGGACAGATGTTTACATTGTGTTTGTGTGTGTGAATAGACAAATGTTTACTGTGGGTGAGTGAATGGACAAATGTCTACTTAGTGTGTATGCGAATGGACAGACATGTTGACAAAGTTTGTACGTACAATTAGACTGATGTTTGCGTTGTGTGTCTGTGCGAAAAAGACATCCAGATGTTTTCATTTTGTGTGTGAGTGTGTGTGAATGGACAAATTCTGCATCACGTGTATGCGAATGGACAAGTGTCTACATTACGTGTATGCGAATGGACATGTTTTGTTCCGTGTAAGTGGCCATGTTTGCTTTGTGTGTGTTTGTGTGTAGTTAAAGATATGGTTACTGTAGGCGAGTGAATAGACAAATGACTGCATTGTGTGTATGTGATTGGACATACACATGTTTCATTACATGTGTATGTGATTGGACATACACATGTTTCATTACATGTGTATGTGATTGGACATACAGATTTGTCATGTGGGTGGAGGTCCATGTTTCATTTGTGACTGAATGGAGAGACAGTTTTTACATTACTGTGTGAGGGAATGGACAAATATCTCCATAGTATGTATGTGGATGGACAGAGACGTTAACATTACGAGTTTAGTGTGTGTGTAAATGGACATACACATATTTCATCATTGAGGTTGGTGGATGTCCACGTTTTATTTGTGTGTGTATGGAAAAATATGTTTACATTACTATGTAAGTGACTGGAAAAATGTCTACATTATGTGTATGCCAACGAACAGACATTTTGTTTGTGTGAACAGACTTACATATTTACATTCCCTGCATGTGTATTAACAGAGGTCTTTACGTCATGTGTGCATAGACCTACATATGTTGACATATTGTATGTGGATGGGCAGAGACATCACATATGTACAAAAAGTGTGCGTTCATTTATGTGAATGGATAGACAAGTTGACATTACGAGTGTGAGCTTATGTGAATGGCAGACAGGTCAACATTACGAGTGTGCGTTTATGTGAATGGACAGACATGCTGACATTATGAGTGTGTGTTTATGCGAATGGACAAACACGTTGACATTGTGAGTGTGCGTTTCTGTGAATGGACAGACACTTGACGTTATCAGTGTGCGTTTACATGAACGGACAGACATTTCGAGTGTGCGTTTATGTGAATGGATAGACACGTTTTGATCGTATGAGTGCGTATGTGTGAACTGACATACAAAAAAATGTTGTTGTTGTAGAACTGACCAAAGTGGTTGATGTAAGGGTGACTAGACATGTTTACAGTTCATACAGATACATACTCGATGGAATGGATGGGGAAAACTTGAGTATGCGACTGGACAGTCAGATGTAGGACGTGGGCGTGTAGTCCAGCAAGAGAGTTCAAATTTTGTCTGACTGGCAGTGTGACGCAATGCAGCCCCGTGCGCAAGTGAGAGGGGGGGGGGGGGACCGCCCCCGTCTCCTAGCACGGCCGCCACGCCCCTGCTCGCACGAGCCATGAGAAGATTTGAGTAGCTGCCGGGCTGCTCTGCAGCGACCAATCAGAAGACAGCATTGCCAATGACTGACAAATGCAAGTGAGGGACGAAGGGAGAGGAGGAGGGGTGTGGGGGAGGGGGAGGGGGTCCCAAACTTTTCTTTCTCCCGTCCCAGCCGGACAGGGGGAGGGGGAGGGGGAGGGGTGACGTGAGGGAATGCTCGGCGGAGCGCGAAGCGGAACAGCCAGACGAACGCAGGCGGGACAAAAAACGACTCGCGCATTTGCTGCTCCTAACGCGACACTTTGGTAACTTTCTCGTCATTTTGTTGTTATTGTCGTTTCAAAAACAGAGGAAGATGGGCGTCATTTCTGCGCGTGTTCGCGGCGGCTGGTCCGTGAACGCATCATGGACTTGAGGGGCACGTCGAGGAGCGTTCAGGAGCGTGTTATGATTGTGGGGATGTGTCTTCATGCACTCTGCCTTTGCACCCACGCGTGCTGAGCTCCCCGCTTGAACTTCTCCAAAGCTTTGTGGAAGATTTTCGGTGAACTTCAGCCAATAAGACTCAATCATGCGCTGCCGCTGCTGTCGGAGGAAGGCTAAGCGCGCCCCCCAAGCATGAGATGCTGCTGCCGGGCCCTGGCACTTCTCCCCTGGGTGCTGGTGGCCTTGGATGCTCAGCTCATTTGCTGGCAGGCGCTCCTGCGCTGCCACGACGAGCCCGAGTGCGACCTGGCCTACAGCCAGTACATGGCCGCGTGTGAGGGCAACATCCGGGGCACCAGGCGCCAGTGCCCCAGCCACTGCATCAACGCCCTCATCCGCCTCAACCACACCCGCAGCGGGCCCGACCTGGAGAACTGCGAGTGCGCCCGGGACCCGGAGTGCCTGAGCGCCAAGCGTGCCATCGAGCCGTGCCTCCCCCGCAGGCACCCGACGGACGCCGGCGGCATCGGGTGCATGGAGGCCCGCCAGCGCTGCGAGGAGGACAGCCACTGCCACACCTCCCTCGCCGCCTACCTGTCCTACTGTGGGCAGCTCTTCAATGGCCGAAAGTGCTCGTCCAAGTGCAAGGCCACCATCCAGCAGATGCTCTACATCCCCAACGGGGCGTTGCTCAACCGCTGCGTCTGCGACGGCGTGGAGAGACCCTTCTGCGAGGTGGTCAAGGAGAACATGAGCAAGCTCTGCTTCATGGGGGACCATCACGGGGTCATCTCGGACCAGCCGGAGGTGGACGACATGTACGAGGACGAGGATTACGACCTCAGACAGGACAGGGAGGAGGTCTCCAGCGACCATTCCGCTGCTCCACAGGGGTTGTCTGGCTTTGGGACGCTCCTGGTTGTCTCGCTAGGATTTACGTGGCTTTGAGACGGACGGATTTACCAATCATGAGCATCTGGACCTGAGACTCAACATCTGCTGGATAACGGAAGCTTCCCACAAAAGTTGAACGAAAGGCCACCGGACCTTTTCCACATAGTTGATAGCGTTCGACCACGGGTCCGCAACCCGCATCTCTTTCATTATTCTGCTGTGGCTCCAGCTACTTTATGCTTCTGTGTAGTCACTTTCAAAGTTCTGCATCAGAGTTGAGCGCGTGTCCTGCAGTTCTCCGCCAAAGAGCTTGGGGCGGTGTCTTCTGGTGAGTCACATCAGTGAGAAACTATGATTCTGGTCAACCATTGGGCTTCTTAGCTTCCGCAGTTGCCACTGAACAATGGCAGCTTAGGTGGTACCAGAACTGGAACTAATGGATGCGTTGCAACACGTTTATCGCAAATGTTGATCCGAAGTCAGCGGAGAAGGCTTAAGGTGGCAGCAGGAGCGGATCGTCACTCCGCCAGGACAAGACAGAAAAGGAACCGGACAATACGCTTAAGGATACAGCGTTACGTGCAATTAGTGGTCAAATAGGGTTTTGTGCTCCAGGTGGGTTTTAATTTGGTGGAAACGGGCACAGATGTCTCTTTTGATGCTAAAGGTTGCCGAGCTCTACTCTAGACCAGCACATGACGTAGCAACATTGCAGAACTGAAACCTTGAAGTCTAAACAAACATGGATTGTCCAGATTTTGCTTAGACAGAACCTAGTACTCTGAAGTCCTATCGTCTCCGTACAGTCAACTGGGTCCCTTTCCTTGCGGGGGTTTGACGCATTGGAACCAACCCCCTTGGTGTTCCTCCCACATGATTGTCATTAGATTCGGGGACTCCATAGATAGTTTGTCCAGGACATGGTCTTCAACCGTAATAAAACAGCGGAGCAGCCCAGGAGTCCACCATTACGGATTACCATAAACCTTTTTGGGTTGACTGTGACCTGGATGACCTGAGAATCTAATCCCGCACCACTTTGGACTGCAGTGTCCCCTTAGAGGGCTCTCTAAAGAAGAGCCCTTTTCCGGGTGTTTCTGGGCAAGGTGGCCTCCTGTGCGGCCGCCACGTGTTTGTTTTGGTGTCAAAAGTACTTGGAGTGTAGCTTTATTAAGACCTTAGGCAACCTTGGGGGGGCTCCGCCGTCCACCCTGCTCTATACTTTTTTTTTTAAAAGGGGAGTGATGATTGGGGGGGGGGGCGCTTTGTTGCGGTAACCACACTTAGAATATTTGCCGTAGGACAGGAGTCAAGTACTCAAATTATCTGACGCACCCCAACTGGGTCCCCTTCCCCGTGCCAACACATGTGAGATAGTTTTACGGACCTTTTCCTCCCAGAACCCACCCGTTCCACCCCCCCCCCTTTCCTTCCCTTAACTTTACGCCTCTAAATAACCCCCCGCCTGACTTTTAGTACTGCTTTCACAGTCCTTCTACTCCAACTGTTTAACACTACAATACTAGACGGGCAAAAACAGCTCTCGGTGCCCAAAAATGCACATACGGTCAAAAAAATAACTAAAGTTTTGTGTCTTCCGCAATTTATTTTTTAAATGTCCCATTAAATGTCCCATACTACACTATTAACTCATTTAAATGCATCAACCACGGGGAGGTTCCTGCAGCAGGAAGGCCTGCTAGCTTTGACAGAAGAGGGGGGGACACAATTGCTAGCAAGACCAGCATCTGTGCGCTGAAGTGCTAACATTGCACTCACATTTTAACGGGAGCGCCTTGCTAAGTTAGTCCGAATGCTGAATGAAAACAAAACGATCAAGCTTACAGTTCCCACGTCTGACGGATATTTGGCAGATTTATATTTTAAGATATGTAGCGAAGCCTTTTTTTTTCAAAGCATGGGCGGGCCCGTCTAGCTGGGGCAGGTTACAGATGTGTGTGGATGGAAAGACAGATGTTTACAATACTATGTGAGTGAATGGACAAATGTCTAAATAAAGTGTATGCGAATGGACACCTTATGTTCTGTGTTTTGTGTGTGTGACAGATAGTTGGCAAATTAATGTGTAGCGAAGCCTCTTTTTTTTTCTCAAAGCAGGGGGCTGGCTCGTGTAGCTGGGGCCAGGTCAGAGGGGGTATCAAGTTTGGTGCTCGCAAGCAAAACATAAAACGAAAAAAAGTCACTTTTGCATCACAGCGGACCTTTAAAGAACAGATTTTCTGGACCTTTAACAGAAAACGTCTGCTAAACTTTTACGTCACTTTTGATTTGGTTATTCAAGTAAAAAGGGCAAAAGTAAGAAACGGTCCGACACTGCACAACCTCCCGATGTAACAACGTTTACATTTTTAATAATGCTGAAATTTAAAAAAAAAAAGAGATATTGAGAGAAAAAAGATATTTTGCAACTATAATTTTTACAATGCAGTGTCCACATGGGTTTTCTGTTTTTCTGTCATGAAATGTTAAATTATGAAGCCAGAAAAATGAAGCAGAATGTACATTTCTTGCAGTATTATGCAGTGATATGAAGCAAACAGTGCATTTCTTGAAGACAAATGAAGCTGTGGAGTGTGTTTTTACAATAAAATGTTTATCAATGACATGAGAGTGTGTGTTCAGTCAACTTAATGACTGTCAAATGTGCAATGTTTTGAAGCACTTCCATTCGGAGTGGCTATATGTTACGCTAATTTGCTAACATTTAGATGTAAATCCGACAGGACGCTCGCAGCCATTTTGCCTCAGGTTTTCTCAAACTTACAGCACGACTAAAAAAAAACAAGTAATGAACTTGCAGCCCACTAACATGCAAACATTTATGCACTTCTAAAGGTGTTTACAAGTCGTTAACAAACTGTAAAAGGCTCCATTTGTGGCTCACATCCATACGGTACTAAAAAGTCATCGTTTTTAATGTACACTTGAAGCAAGGCTATGACAGGGGCTCCCAAAGTGTGGCCCGGGGACTATTTATAACACGCGGTACATTCCAAAAATATACTTTAACAAGAAAAAATGGAAAATAAGTCATTTTACAAGAATAAAGTCAAAATATCAAAAAAGATGTTGTAATCTAAGGAGGAAAAAGTCATAATTTTGCAAGTATAACATGTTTTTACGTTGAACTGTTAAAGAGAGACGTTATTGTTGGAAGTCGCAATATTACGGGAAAAAAACAAACAACGAATAAAGATGGAATTTCTGGAAAATGAAGTTGCAGAAAGTCATAGTATTACACGGACAAAATTTACAAGAAGAAATAAAAAAGGTAGAAAAGCAGCTGTAATTTTACGGGAACAAATTAAAAATATTACGCAAAAAAAGTGGAAGTTTTTAACGAGAATAAACTTGTAATATTATGTCATTCAAGCAGTAGCGTAGAAATATTCAGGACAAAAAAATTTGTTTAACTGTAGTACTACTGTGAAAAACAAAAATAATGTTCTATAATTTGGGGAAAAACAAAATTATGGGTATAAAGTCATAATAATACGAGGAGAAATCTTAAAGTACTTTTAAGAAGAACGTTCATAATAATAATTTTTCACCTACACCAGGGGTGTCCAAAGTGGGGGCCATTTGCGCCCAGTGACTCGTTTATAATCTGCCCGCAGCTCGTTTAGAAAATAAAATGAAACACTAAAAAAATTTGTAAACATACAGCAAAAAGGCACGATCTAAAGAAAAATGCTGATATATTGACATTAATAATGAATAGCACAAAGCTTTGGCACCAAAAATATGTATATTGGGGTATTTTGGCTTTCTACACTAAAATATCAAAGCAGCCCCCCTGTATCCTTTGATGTTTTTTAATATCTGGTCCTCTGTGGAAAAAGTTTGGACACCCCCGGAATATGTGGTAGCAGCATAAATAAAATACATGAAATAAAAGCAATGAAAGGCAAACGCTGAGCCGGGCCAAAGAGGCAAGAATTTATACGGCGACTCCTTCAGTGACAAATATTATTTTAGAACACCTAACCTTTAAACTTGCACCAGTATTCATGTTCAAAGATTCAATTGTGTTCAGACGCGATAACTTCATGACACAAAAGCGCAATTCAAGGACATCCCTTTCCCACAAGCGTGTACTTTCCCACAAAAGCGGCAGAAATACAGCATGTCTCCCCCCGATCCTCCCGCTTGATTGTTAGATTGTCTTCAGCCCAGTCACCGTGCATCTTAAATTCCTCCCAGGCAACCGCCCCCACCCCCTCCACGTCCCGGCGCCCTCGCTCTACGCCCCGACTTTTCTGGGAGCAATATCAAAACAAACACCGGCGACTTCGGGTAAATGTGCGAGCTCAGCTTGCAGGGGCGCCACAGAGGCCGCACTGTGCTGCAGCCCATTTTCTAAATTATCTGGATTCAGCATTTCTCCCGGAGCCCGCCCGCCCCCACAACAACCCCTCGATCCCGACCCCCGAGCTCCCTTCACTAGGCCAAAAAGGGAGGGACCCGGCCGCGGATTTAGGAGCCTCTTGTCTCTCAGAGGTACAATGTTCCATTCACCATAACCATCCACCCGCACTGAAAGGCTGACCTGCTCTCTGCTGTGGGAGCAGTCAAGCCCCCCCAGGTCCTTCAGGTCTGGAACGCGGAGACCCCCTCTTTTAGGGCGGCGTTGATGCCAAATGGAAGTGAGCCCTGGGCCATTAACACAATCAACACATGGGAGGGGGGAAGAGGGGCGTGCTGTTTTTTTGATAGTGCAGAGAAATTGAGGGGTACGTTTCACCTGCAGTCACAACAACGCTGACATATGCATGCCAGGCCACTAGTTGGCAGTGTCCGTTTGTCCAGAAGCGCTGCTTGCCCAAGTTGGGTCTCAGTTGGCGCACATGGCATACTCACACTTAGCATTTTGAGTGCATTCCACTCAGAAGTACAGCGCTACCCATGATGTGAATATAATAATCATGTAAATACAATGAATACATCGCAAACACCCCAAAATATTGATTAGTATGGTGAATAATTACACCCTAAATGCAGAAAACAAGAGTTTCTCACCTTCTATGTACAACTGGTGTCACAAGCAACTTTCTTTGGCCCCATGGAGAGTTATTTAGCAGTCACGCTCAATAAACAGTGAAGGGGTGCTGTGTTTGGGCACTTAACTTTGCATTTCCAGTAATTAATTTGGGTCGATTCCCGCCCTCAAGAACCAAGTACAAAGTCTACATAATGTTGAAGTGTACGGACAGTACTGCAGTTAATAGGGTCCAAACCATCAACCAGTCCAGGGTGTACGCCGCCTCGTTACCCCGTAAGATGGGATAGGCTCCAGCATACCCCGGCCACTCTAGTGAGAATGGATGGTTCCAGACCCGACCTGGCTAAGTGAATTCCTGCGAATTAGGATTCCTTAGTTATAAATAGAATATTTTCATAGTCAGAGCATAGAAAACATGTTTATGACTTTCTTAACAGTATTAGAGTCCTATAGACATGAAATAACACCCTTATAGTCACCTTTACACTCATGTTAGCCAGTACATGTGACATAATAAGCCATTTAAGCCATAAGTAAGACTCGTGCTTGCGTGTTTTGCTATAAATGTGTCACCTACGTCTGGGGTTCAGTGTTGAGTTTCGGCCCGGCGTGGGTTATAGCCGCAACAGTAACCTGTGATTATTATGCCAGGTGTGAGATCATTCAAACCTGCAATAAAAGCCTGTTGTTCCGGCGATCAGTTTTGGTGCTTGTGTGTCTCACTGAACACTGCTTTAACATTATTGACATCTAGTGACCAGTGTAGAATACTCCATACCCTTAATGCGTTTTCTGAGTGCTTCATACAGTTGTCATGACATGACATTAGATTACCCTCACACAGCATGTAGTCAGCCATGGCATGTCCGACATAATAGAGTGACAAAAAAGTTCTCCTCTTATTACGTGTGGAAGTGGTAAGTTTTTAAACTCTTTGTCTTTCTTCTCCTCTTAGTTTGAGACCTTTTCTAACCAGTTAGCTCGCTAGCATGCTATGCAGCCATCTCTTGTGTCACTGCAGTCGTGCCTTAGCCTGTTACATATAGTGTAAACAACCAATAATAAAAGTTTTAAGGTGACTATAGGGGTGTTAATTCCTTTATCAGGGCTCTAATAACAGTAAAGTAATATATTTAGAAAGTCATCAACATGATTTCTATGCTTGTCTATGCTCTAACTACAAAATTATTCCATTTATTAATATTAAATCCTACATCATGGAAATTCACTGCACCGCGATAAACGAGGGACGACTGAATTTGTATTTGTTAATTTTTTGATTGAAAATGCTTAATTTAGGCAAAATATGTGTAAGATTTGCTTAAATATGCATCTTTTTTACTAGTAACAGGTTGTTTTCAACCATGAAACAGAATGATTCATTCATTGATATATTTTGGAAAAACTGTGATAGTGATGGTGGGAAACTGGAAAAGTGGCTAGCGACGACTGTATAGTCAAACCTCGTTTGTCGAATGTTCCCGTTTTTCTTTGATTACTTCGACAAAAATTGTCATCAAAATTTTGCCTCGGTTTTTGGCCACTGTCTTGGATTTGTACAATATTGGGTGTAACAAATTAGTCCCTGTACTGGATCGTTCCACAGAATGGAGTGCCGAGTCAAACCACCCTACGCATTACTGACTCATTGAATTTTTTTAATCGAGCGCTAATAATTTGCTAAATAACTCTCCATGGGGCCAAAGAACGTTGGTTTAAAAAAATGCAAAGATTACAAAGATGAATGTCCATTTATCCATTTCCAATTTCCAATTGATCGTTATAAATGGGAAAGTGACAACCCCATAATAAGTCATGCAAGGCACGCTGCTCAAACCCGCCGGCTTTTTCCAGTGAGCATTGCATTCTTCAGTCCTTGTTAGGATTGACTCTCGGTCAAGGCAAACATGGCGGACCAGTGTTTTGAAACTACTGAAAGCCTTTGTTCCCAGTTGGAGGTGAAGAATGACACATGCGAGTTCTTAAAGCTGCACGGCATAAATGCCCCGGAGTGCATTATCGTTCTGGGAAAGTAATTTGAGTGTTGTATCTCTCTATCTGAAGATTAAATGTGATTCAGGGTTGTGGGGGGGACAACATCAGCGCGGAATTCAAATCAGATGGACAAGTCACTTGGGGTCACACTTGCACTGCTGCTTTTTACATCTAACCAGGCTTTGTTCTCCACCGCCCCACCATCTGGTTAATGGTGTTCACCTGGCACACTGGACTTAGATGACTACCAGACTCCTTGTGGGGAAACAGGTGGGAGAACCTCGGCCTTCCGTGTGAGCCTGGTTTTGGAGCAACTTCGCTTCAACCGGGAGACGGCTTTGCTTTGCTTTTTGAAATCCCTCACTTTTAGTTATGTTGCTCAAAAAGTGCATTTTGACCGCATCGTCTTCCGTTTGCATTCCGTTTCCAACACTGAAAACGAGCCTTGAAAGTCGATATCTGCAAAATGATACCACGTTGTTTTCTTCTCAAAACATTGATATGTCGGCTGGTATTCACCCAGACCACACTAGACGTCATTTGGACGTTGGGTTTTGGGCTAAAACTGGCCTTCCTCGATTTAGGCCAGAAACAGACGTTGAAAATTGGGTGGAGTTTAGTCCGATGAATTTGGTCCAAAAATAGACAGGATTTAGACAGGAAGGGCCTTTTCAACCAAATCTAAACGTTTCAACGTACCGTAATGTCTTTTCCACTAATTTTTGCTGGGTAAGCACTATTAATGTGCATAAGTAAACATACAACTAGCAAACTTTCACCTTTCACACAGAGGTCCTGTCAAATATCCGTAATAGTGAGAATGGATTTACCCAAGCTTTGTACATGACACAGCATGCACAACCATAATTTTAACAATAGCATACGAGTTGGGGGGGAAGCCCATTTTTTCCGGCCTACATAATAAATGTGTTTATATATTTATATGTATATTCTACCCTCGCTCCCTTGTGGTTTTAAACAAAGAGTCGGGGATCGACGAAGTCTCCAGATTAGTTCAGAACAACAGAATGGAAAACGTGGAAAATGCTCCGATGCAGGTTTGTACTCCAAGATCGCTGATTTGCTCATTTCACGGTCAATCAAAAAGGGATTCCGCCTCAGACAGATCATCCAATCATCATGCAGAAGCTGAGCCCGCTGCCTCATAGACCCCCAGAGACACGTAGCGCCCGATTGGCTGGACAAAGCCCAGCATTTATCCAATAACCGTCCAGTTTCACACATCAAAGTCAGTAGACACTCGCCGTCCGACTGTGTAAGAATAAGAAGTGCTGTCAGTTACCTGTGATTAGCAGCTGATTCTGAAGAAAAGATATTTAGTCAATGAAATGTACACAGAGCAGTACGTAGTTCACCACTTTTTTTGGGGACATTTTAGAGGAAGCTCAGCTTCCCCTACGAACAATCGCCACTGATTCCCGGGTTGACTTTGTCCACAGCATTCCGGGACTGAGTGATGTAGAAGTCTCCCACAATGGTGCATCGTTGTTTCCTGGTGTTTTAAAGCAGTACAGAAAGTATACAACCTTAAAACTAACGCTGCGTTCACGTGTTCCGTCCCTAGATTGTGATGTAAGTCGAGTGTGTCCTTACACCTAAATGAACTCATGGGACACTCACTGTACACAGAACATGTGAAGGTCATGAACAAGAGTAATTAAACACAAAATATAAGAATTCACTGAAACGGTAATAAAATAAAAAGCATTAGCATCCTTTCCATCGAAACAATATGACCACTGCACGTTATTTCAGAGGATAGGCGCCCCGTGCACTGCAGTGTTAAAAAATTTGGGATTTCCGACAGTCTTTGAACGTGACATCAGTCCTGTATGTGTGTGCGCGCTCAATGTTTTTGTTTTACGAGCCCTCGAGGTTACGACGCCGTCAACTCCTATAAAACTGTAAAAACAAAAAGAAAGTGGAGGGCGACGAACAAAAGGAGCAGACAAACACGGTTCTTTGTGTGATTCTCATACTTGCCGGGATGCTCGCATTACAGGCTCTCCGGGCTTGCGTTTGGATGGTATAATTATAAAATGGCCTTACTTTCCCTCGCCGGGCCTTCCGGTTCGTCTCCTCCCCCTCGTGGACGAGAGCCAGCTGCTTCTGCAGAGCAAACGGCGGCGGTGATGATGCTGAGGAGGGACTGCTCCTCGCGCTCCCTGAATTGGACTTTCACAACCTCTGGATAAAGATCCATCAGTCTCCCTTAATAAATACAGGGTGGATTATAATAGTTACAGCTGCGTCAACAGTCAAAACATGAAATGAAACAACACAGCAGAGCGCAGCTCCAGTCCACAGACATATTTATACGTTCATCCTTCTGACTCCTGACTCAGCAGTCCAAATTAAAGCTTTTCTGGAACATTACAGCACAGGTTTGAAACAAAACAGTGCAACCCAGACCTCCCACGGCGAGCATTATCAGCCTAAAAGCCTCCCCGGTGTGCGGCAGCGTGGCAACTGCATGCCAAGACCTGCAGCTCCAGAGTAAACAAGGCCCCGGCCGCGTCCCTCACGGCGGTGAAAATGGCGTCCATCAGTGGAGAGGACGTGGTGAGCCTCAACCACAGCCAGTGGAACCTCTCAGGTCCAACACCCCCTCTAGTATGACGGCACGCAAGATTGTGTTTTGCTTTTTCTTTGGCTACTCTTAAGACAGAAGGCTACCACTGATGGAAACGTGTGACGAGAACCGCAGAACCAGAAAGGTAACCTACAGCAAAATTGGAAAGTGCTGCAATGTACGCCACTACATTCTGTGTTTACGTGACGAGTCCAACCTCCCAGGCGCAAGCAGCTGTCGCTACACCCTGGAGTAAGTGCACTTTTTCTTCTTTTAGGACTTAGTGCAATGCTTCACTTCTTTTTACACTTGTATGACAGGTATGTGACTGCCAACCCAGATATGCATCCGTCGTCAGGCATGTGGGTTGAGTACGCAATTTAGTGTTTGTACATTTTACTATAGCAGTGGTTAACTTCTTTTTACACTTGCACAATTTGTTTTTATGTCATAGCATACAGGGTTTAACTTCTTTTTACACTTGTGCGGCAGTAAGCGACCGCCCTCAACAATCCTGAGACGCTACGCCTTTGTTGCCAAGTGTTACAGGTGAGTACGCAATTTGTAAAGAAGTGATCATAATGCCCAAAGTGATGTCTTTTAGTCAGCAATTCCCACACTCATTGCCTCCTTTTTTTTGTTTATTGCCTCCTTCCTGCTCTTTGCACCTTCTGCATCTGCTAGAAAATATATACCTTTATTTTTTTACATGAGCTTTTTCTCATCTTTTAGGTCCTTTGCAAATAGAGGAATTAATGAAGCTCGGCGTGATGACTGAAGCTGTTGCAGGAAACAGCCTCGCGCATTACATTGTTGTGCACTAGACGTAAACAGCGCTTGACAAGGTGTAAATAGTCGTGCGGGAGCATGGTCAGTTCGGGACATTTTCAGCACCATTTTCAGTCACAAATTGCGTAATGTGCGCATGAACAGAACAGAAACAATGTGCAAACTAGTCTTCACGTTTTTCCAGCATGCTATGTATACATAAATGGCACACATTGCCAAGCCAAATTTCAGGTCAACGTGGAGCCAAAATGCATGCAAGGGTAAACGCGGCTATGATAAGTAGGAATTAACTTTTTTTTACGCTTGACTGTCAAAAAGCAGCCCTGAAGTGTTGAAGATGAACGCGCACTTTTATGTGTTTATGCTACAGTATAATGTAGAGGGGTTAACTTCTTTTTACATTTTAACTCACTGCCTAAATAGGTTTTTTGAGACCATTGTTTGACTCCGGAGCAGATGAAATTGTTTTCTATGGAGGTATGAGGCTGCAGTGCAGTTAGCTCAATACTTTAGTAATCAAAATTTTAAGGTCTCACGTTCTCTTTTGTTGTTCAGAGCTCATTTTCACAGTCTGCTGTTAATACGCTGAAATTCAATAGAAGTTCATCACTTTGGCTTGTTGGCCAGAGAGGCCCATTGGTGGAGCACAGCACTAATGTTTTCATTACAGTTATGCTAAATGTTAGCCAGGCAATCTGCCACAATAACAACTGGCTGTCTTAAAGGTGGCAAACAGGCCTTAGCCGAGGTCTCCATAGTTTGTAGGCTAAACGAATGCAAGAAAAAGGACTAGCACTGTGTTGGAGCGCACTCTCTACCTGCTCTATCCCTTCCAGCAACAACCAAAAACATCATTTAGCACTTTTGGCAGCACTTCCGCGCCCAGCCAGAGTGTGGGAGGTTGGGTGGGTTGCAGGTTTGATTTGGCCCCGAGCACAGAGCCTTATTGGGCGAGAGGGCTCGGCTCCACGCTCAGAAAAAAATGGTCCGAAGGTCCAAGCCAGCTGGTTCCTGCGGTGGCCCTTTCGGTTTTACTGCACACAGCAAACTGGCGAGACAAAAAAGAGCAACCTGTGTTAGCGCTCAGTGCAGAACAATCCTATTTTTATTTTTCAGCAACTATACACTCCTAACTAAAATTCATTTGCATAATGCTGCAACATGTGGCAATGATTTTTATGTTATCAAAATATTTTTCTTGATGCCTGCCCAGTCCCTCCTCAAATGTGCGGTTATATAGTTTTTGCATAACACTGCCAAAAAAAACAACAAAGCATTTTTAGTGGAGGAGGACAAAACAAAGCAACAAGAAATTATATATATTAACTAAAATGCATGCACAACGTATATTTCTAATTATTTTTACTTTAAGGAAAAGTTTCAATTTTAAATAATTAAACATTAAGTATCTTCTTCTTATAAAATGTTAAATTAAATACGATACATATTTTAATAAATATTTGTAATAATGGCTCATTTATAAATGATGTAGTGAGTAAATGAAAAAAATATCTATACTAAAAACACAAACAGCTGCGTAGAAATGTTTGATAGAGTATCAGGGTTTTTTTTTACTCAATTCTTCTTCTTTTCCTTTCGGCTTATCCCTGCGTATCCCATCAGGGGTTGCCACAGCAGATCATTTCTTCTGGTTGATTTGCAAGTTTTGATTTGGCAAAAGTTTTACGTCGGATGCCCTTCCTGACACAACCCTCTATATGAGGGACGTGATATAATAGTGGTAATATTAGTTTAAAAAAAATCCAATATTAAAATAATTATACTCAGTTAATTAACCACCCAGATCTCTTATGTTGTCCTTCACTCTTAATTCGGCGTATTATCCGGACATTTTGCACAACTGCATGTCTCCACTTTTGGGAAGGTCCAAATCTATAAGAATGATGCAATATAATGAGGAAAAATAATTTCAAAAATAATTTTAGTAGCATAAAGTTACATATATCAAAGAGAAAAAGTAAGCTGCAATGTTGCTAGAAACAAAGAAAACAAAAAAAGTTGTCATTTTTAGGAAATTTGGTGGTGAAAAAGTTGTAATGTTAAGAGAATAAAGGCTAAATGTTATGGGAATTATCGGAAGTAACACAGTCAAAGTTAAAGAAAGTTGAAAAAGCAGAACCAAAACCAACTTGTGCTATTATGGGAACAAATAATGTATTTCTAGTAGCAGAGTTGAAATGTTAATTATATCATCAAGAAAAAATGTTGTAATTTAAGTGGAGAAACAAACAAAACCAAATAGTTAGATATAGAATAGTTAGTTAGAAAGTTAGGTTGGACCAAACTGATTTTCCAATGGGAATAAAGTCATAATATAATGAACATTTTTAACAAAGATTATTTAAGTTGTTGAAATATAAAAAAAAAAAAACAGCAAAATTGGTTAAAAATCCAGACCGAAAAGCATAAATAATAATGCACGTTTCACCAATATTACAAAGATGAGATGCATTTTTTTTTATAACATAGCATATCTACATGTGTTTCTTTAGAAGATATAAAAAGTGGCCCTTGCATCTATCCATCCATCCGTTTATTTGTCTTCAAAATAACTTGAAAAGTTGTGAACGGATTTGGATGACATTTTCAGGAACTGTCGGAAATTGCATATGGAAGAACTTATTACATTCTGGGGGTGTTCCGGATCACCGCCTGGATCCAGAATTTGTTGTAAAGGAATCTTTAACATTGTGAGAGAGGACCATTTTCAGCATTTGTGCATAAAACTCCACAAGATGCAAGATGGTCTGGGCTCTTGGGAAAAAAATTTAATTCCCACAAGCACACTCCAAAATCTCGTAGAAAGTATTTCCCAGAAGCCTGGAGGCTCTTATAGCTACAAAGGGGAGGGACCGACTCCATACGTTCTTTCATTTTCACTCCCTGAAATTGGACTAACCATACGTCCCAATGCTTGTGTCTTCAGAGAGCATGTGTGTACATTGCTCTTAGCGAGATGTCGTAGTTTGCGGCCGTGTGGTTGCTTCTCGCCGGGAAGGAACTGGAGTGCTGCAGCACTGGTGCGGCCGCTGTTGGCCGCGTGCCACGGTGTGGTTTTTATTAAAATAACTTCAGCGAGAATAAGCAGCCACGTTCTGCAGGAAATTCAAGAAGCCTCTGGAGTAACCCCTCCCCACTTAAAAAAAAAAAATCCATAATCTTGTAGGAATTTCTCGCTAAGAACAGGATATTGTCTGGGCTTTGGGAGTCTACGATCCATCCCAGAGAAAAGCATGGGGATTAGGTGATGTGTGTGTACCGTGTAGGCTATAATAGTACATTTTTGACATTGTTCTGTAAGGAACAGCTTCATATTATTTACAACTGAGCAAATACACATGTTGAACAAGAAGTGACAGCACAAGGGAGAGTAGTAGTCTCAATTTTTTATAACGTGATTTTAACAGGAGGCCTGAGGCCGCACTGCAATGGAATCAAAGAGTCCAGACGGTCCAGAGAGGTGAACAGCAAAGCCAGAGCAGGGCTCATATTTTACAAGTGGAAAGAAGAAGAAGAAGAAAAAAAAAACGTCAAGCTTAGGGCAGCTTATTCATCATTTGACTCGCCCCACCGGGCCAAATCCTGTACTAAAACACTTTCATGGGACGACAACAAGGAAACTTACAGCTTCTTACGGAGTCCGCTAGAGGCTCGCGGTCCAGCGAGGCGTCCCTTTGGGCCTCCTGCATCTGGAAAACACACCACGGAAAAATCCTGAGCGCATCCATCAAATTGTTACTAACACCACTCGTATCCGACTCTATCACGGGTTTTCAATCTTTCATTCATTATAAATGATCTGTTTTGTCGTTAAATATGGCCTATTATTCATATAAAATATATGCATAATCAAGCAAATTGTGAGTATTTTTGGCCTAAATTAGGTATTTTTAAGCATAAAAATAGCTAAATGAAGTATAAATGAAATATAAGGCATTCGGAAGATGACAGTGACAGATGTGTTTAGCTAATTGTTAGCGTCTTTGGCCAGCAGTGTGGAGACACCAGACACTGGTTTGCGTTAAGTTGCGGCTGACAGCAGCTCCTGTGTGAACGTTCACTGCGTATGCGTTCTCTGCTCGTTAATAAAGTGACTGAAGTGCATCGTGAGTCGCTCCTTAACCACAAGCAGTACTCTACACTGATCACCAGGTGTCAGTAGCGTTACATTGACGAGACAGGAAGAAAGCACACTGTCGATGCTAACATGTTATATCTTATTTATGCCCGGGTTAATTGACGACTCTAAGTTGTCCATAGCTATGAATGTGAGTGTGAATGTTTGTATGTGCCCTGTGATTGACTGGCGACCAGTCCAGGGTGTACCCCGCCGATCCGCCCAAAGAGGCGATGAGGAACCAATAAGGATAAGCGGCATCGAAAATGAATGAATGAATGAAGTTGTCCATAGCTATGAATGTGAGTGTGAATGGTTGGTTGTCTGCCCTGCGATTGACTGGCGACAAGGCCAGGGGGTACAACGCCTCTCGCAAGAAGTCAGCTTGAGAGACCAGACAACATCCCTGGCAGGGTGCTCAGGGAATGTGCAGCACAACTTGCGGATGTCTTTACTGACATCTTCAACATCTCCCTGAGCAGCACCGTTGTTCCCACGTGCTTCAAGACTACGACCATAGTCCCAGTGCCGAAAAAGTCTACAGTCTCCAGCCTCAATGATTACCGTCCCGTCGCACTCACAGCCATCATAATGAAGTGCTTCGAGAGGCTTGTCATGAGGCACATCAAGTCTCTGCTTCCACCTTCACTGGACCCTTTACAGTTTGCGTATCATCCGAACCGTTCCACTGACGATGCCATCAACTCCACCCTTCATCTCGCCCTCACCCACCTGGATAATAAGGACACCTATGTCAGAATGCTGTTCATCCACTTCAGTTCAGCATTCAACACAATCATCCCACAGCACCTGATCACGAAGCTGAGCGTCCTGGGTCTGAACATCTCTCTCTGTAACTGGATCCTGGATTTCCTGACCTAGAGACCTCAGTCAGTCCGGATCGGGAACAGCAACTCCAGCACCACCACGCTGAGCACCGGGGCCCCTCAGGGCTGTGTACTCAGCCCACTAGTGTTCACTTTACTGACTCACGACTGTGTAGCAATGCACAGCTCGAATAACATCATCAAGTTTGCCGATGACACGACCGTGGTGGGTCTCATCAGCAAGAACGACAGGTCAGCTTACAGAGAGGAGGTGCAACACCTTACACACTGGTGTAGAGCCAACAACCGGTCTCTGAACGTTGACAAAACGAAAGAGATGGTTGTTGACTTTAGAAGAGCAAAGAGAGACCATTCTCCACTGATCATCGATGGATCATCCGTGGAGATCATCAAGAACACCAAATACCTTGGTGTTCATTTGGCGGAGAACCTCACCTGGTCACTAAACACCAGCTCCATCAGTAAAAAAGCCCAGCAGCGTCTCTACTTCCTGAGAAGGCTGAGGAAAGCCCATCTACATCCCCCCATCCTCACGATGTTCTACAGAAGGACCAACGAGAGCATCCTGAGCAGCTGCATCACTGTCTGGTTTGGGAACTGCACAATTTCGAATCGCAAGACCCTACAGAGGATAGTGAGGACGACCGAGAAAATCATTGGAGTCTCTCTCCCCTCTGTCATGAACATTTACACCACACGCTGCATCCGCAAAGCAAACTGCATTGTGGACGAGCCCACACACCCCTCACACACACTGTTCACACCGCTTCCATCAGGGAAGAGGTTCCGGAGCATTCGGACCTTCACAACCAGACTGTGCAACAGTTTTTCCCCACGAGCCATCAGGCTTCTCAACACAGAACTTGAATTGATACATATTATCCTTCACCATTTCATTCCATATTCATGCACATCTCCATCATACTCATATTTATTATTTATTATAACTATGTTTACTTTTACATGCTATTTTGCACCTTTTGCTGCTATGTATGCTATTTTTGCACATATTGTACCTTTCACATCCTGTTTACAATTTCTGTAATACAATCCCAATACATTTTAGGTTTTTGGTCGGTGTTATTACTTTATGCTCTTTGTTGTTTGTCCTGCAATGTCTTGTCTGTTTTTGCACTGTGATGTTTCTGCACTGTTTGCACTCGGCTGCACACGATGCACTTTATGTTCTAAGTTGGTCTTTAGTTCTCTGTCGTGTTGTATGTGAATATATGTTGTTTTATGTAGTACCAGGGTTCTGGAGGAACGTTGTTTCATTTCACTATGTACAAGTGTGAAGTTGATATAGGGGTGTTATTTATTGTCTTGAGGACTCGAATACTGCTAAAAATCGTATTTAAAAATAGTAAACAGGTTTTGTATTCCCTACCTACAAAAAAAAATCCATTTATAGGAATTCTACTTTGTGGAACTTCACCTATCGCAGTCGGGTCTGGAACCAATTCACCGCGAGAAACAAGGGATGGTCTCTAATTAGCGGCAGAACAAAAACATTGGCATTAACAGCTGTGGCTGTAGGCAACCTGCTGATGTTTTTTTTATTAATATTAAATTTACAACACAAAATGGAAGTATCTGCATTTGAAGTGTAAAGAACAGCTGCATCAAAATGGCCAATTCAAAAATGTAAGTGTTGCTTGTACAGTGTGTGCCACTGTGCCTTAAGGCAAAGCACTCTCACTCACCTTGATGTTCTTTTTAAGGTACTCAGCTCTGCTCATTAAACTTTTGATCTGGAGAAGGAAAATAAATGTTGTTAGTCATGGTGTATGTGTATTTTGTTGTTTTTAAAATTCTATTTTGAATGCAAGCCTGACCTTCTCCTGCGCCCCAAATGTTCACATTACAAATTATTCAGAATATTCGAAGGGGAAAATGAGTCAGAGGCACCGTTGGGAACATGTTCACCATGAAAAGTGACGGTGGAAGAAATGAAAGATGGCATTGAGTTGCATTATGGGTAGCTTACGGTGTTTTTCTGACCTGTACCCAGGAGCACAAGGCAGGATGTCTGCCTCTCTGCTGCAGCAGTTTGGAATGCGTGTTATTATTTTTTTTAACTCTCTTGTAAGACCTCCAACCTGATGAAAGCGCAATGCTGAACTTCTGGAGCAACCCTGACGGGAAACGCCAGCCGTGCGAGCAGTAGCGTGCATTTTAATGCGCTGATCAGTGACAAAAAGCTGCTTGTTCTCAAAGAGTAAACCATGAATAGTTTCCATACTTTCCCTTAAAATATACTGATGTTGTGCAGCAAATTATCATCTTGACCGCAGTTTGTTCTTTTTGTATTCTGCCGTCCAACCACAAGCCTTTAATCAGCCAGTGCAATAAACATGGAGGGATTTTGCAAGAGATGCAGTTTCAGCACAAGTATGTAGAAGTTACCATGTACTGTAGATATTACAGCAGTAGATGCAGTATAACACAATTATGATTGCCTTCTCATAAATGTTTAGAAATGTGGTGCAGACCTCCATGATGCTAAACTGTTACAAACAACAGCAAAATACAGTACTGACTTTTGCCTGGACTACACTGCCATTGATTTTTGTGAGGCAAAGCGTTAAAATAACATCTTAAAAAACAAAAAAGTGACTATTTAAAAAAAAAAAAAAAAACCCAAAAAACAAAAAAAAACCAATATGAGAAAAATCTATCATCTCCATGCCTTGTTTGCTCCACTTTTACAAGAAGAAGTGGTAACACGCTTGCCTTTGAAGTTGCGTTTTTTGTGAACGATGGGAAAACCTCACGATACCGCCTCTGCCCTTAGATAGGAGGACAGATTTGTACAAAAACAAAAAACAGGCTTCAATACACATCTTAGAATAATCTCTCTCTACGAGTGTCATGTTGTAGTAATAATAATGATAATGGACTAATTTCACATAGCACATTAAAACAAGGTACCCACAGTGCATCACAGTGATTCCACTGGTGGTGGTAATCTATATCTGTAGCCACAGCTGCCCTGGGGTAGCCTCACGGAACCGTGGCCACCAATTTGCACCTGCTCCCTCTCTGACCACCACCAAACAAGAAGCGCTTTAAAGAACAGTGTTCAATCTCGCAGAGTTGGAAGTAAGGCCCATCGGCTAGCTCCATGGTACATGCAAGATCTGTTGCCATTTTGAAGCATGTTTGTGACAATTTAAGGTAAGCATTTTTAGTGCTATATTTGAACCCCATCTGATTTTTTACGTTTGCCCACTAACAAAGAAATAATCAGTCTATAATTTAAATGGTATCTTTATTTGAACACTGAAAGACAACAATGACAAAAAAAAATCCAGAAAAATGCGTTTTAAAAAAGAGTTATAAATTAATTTGCATTTCCATGAAGGAAATAAGTTTTTGATCCCTTTGAAAAAGGCGCTTCAGTACTTGGTGGCAAAACCTTTGTTGGCAATCACAGAGGTCAGCCGTTTCTTGTAGTTGGCCACAAGGTTTGCACACATCTCAGGGGGGATTTTGGCCCACTCCTCTTTGCAGATCCTCTCCAAGTCGTTCATGTTTCGTGCCCGATGTTTGGCAACTCCAACCTTCAGCTCCTTCCACAGATTTTCTATGGGATTAAGGTCTGGAGACTCCGTGACCTTAATATGCTTCTTCTTGAGCCAATCTTTTGTTGCCTTGGCCGTGTGTTTTGGATCATTGTCATGCAGGAATACACAACCACGACCCATCTCACCCAACACTTGACGGTACATGGCCCCATCCATCCTCCCTTTGATGCGGTGCAATTGTCCTGTCCCCTTGGCAGAAAAACACCCCCAAAGAATAATGTTTCCACCTCCATATTTGACGGTGGGGACGGTGTTTTTGTTTGTTTGTTGCTTATTTGATGCCAAAGAGCTCAATTTTGGTCTCATCTGACTACAACACTTTCACCCAGTCTTCCTCTGAATCAGTCAGATGTTCAGTGGCAAACTTCAAACGGGCCTGTAGATGGACTTTCTTGAGCAGGGGGACCTTGCGGGCACAGCAGGATTTCAGTCCTTCACGGTGTAGTATGTTACCAACTGTTTTTGTGGTGACTTTGGTCCCAGCTGCCTTGAGATCATTGACAAGTTCCTCCCGAATGGTTCTGGGCTGATTCCTCACCGTTCTCATTATAATTGAAACTCCACAAGGTGAGATCTTGCATGGAGCTCCAGACCGAGGGAGATTGGCAGTTAATTCATGTTTCTTCCATTTGCGAATAATTGCACCAACTGTTGTCACCAAATGGCAATGGTCTTGTAGCCCATTCCAGCCTTGTGTAGGTCCACAATCTTGTCCCTGACATCCTTGGAAAGCTCTTTGGTCTTGGCCAGAGTTTGGCATCTGGATTGATTGATTGCTTCTGTGGACAGGTCTCTTTTTCACAGGTAACGAGCCGAGAGGGCTGCCAATGTCAGCTCGTTACTTGTATAAGATCCACCTGGGAGCTAGAGATCTTGCTGACGGATATGGGATCAAATACTTATTTCCTTCATTTAAATGCAAATTAATTTATAACTCTTTTTGAAACACATTTTTCTGGATTTTTTTGTCATTGTTGTCTCTCAGTGTTCAAATAAAGCTACCATTGAAATTATAGACTGGTCATTTCTTTGTTAGTGGGCAAACTCACAAAATCAGCTGGGGTTCAAATTGTTTTTTCCCTTACTGTATATAGATGACACAGTGATACATACGGTACAGTGTGTTTTTTTGCAGGTTGTCAGACTTCATCATCAAACAAATTTAAATATCGGTCAGTGACAACACAACTAAAAACAAAATACAGTTTTTAAATGAAACTTTTTATTACTAAAAGCGAAAAAGCCAACACGGCCCTGTGTGGAAAAAGTCATTGACCCCCTGTTAAAACATAACTGAGATTAATTAAGATCTAATGTCCCTTTTCAGAAAAAGAACATCATACCAACAGTCAAAGCTGGTGGTGGTAGTGTGATGATCTCTGGCTGTTTTGCTGCTTCAGAACCTGGAGGATTTGCTGTGATAAATGGAACCCTGAGTTCTGCTGTCTAGCAAAAAATCCCAAAGGAGAACTTCGTCATTTGTTTGTAACCTCAAACTAAAACCAACTTGGGTTCTGCAACAGGACAATGATCCAAAACACACCAGCAAGTCCACATCCTAATGGCTGAAGAAAAACAAAATGAAGACTTTGGAGTGGCCTAGTCCAAGTCCTGACCTGAATCCTATTGAGACGCTGCGGTATGACTTTAAAAAGGCGCTTCATACTGGAAAAGTCTCCATTGTGACTGAATGACAACAATTCTGCAAAGATGAGTGGGCCAAAATGCCTCCAGAGAGACGCATTGCAAGTTAGCCAGGACACTTCATTGCAGTTGTTGCTGTTAAGGGTGACCCAACCAGTTAGTAGGTTTAGGGGGTACTCATTTTTTCATACAGGGCCACATTGGATTGAATTATTCTCCCTTAATAATAAAAAGTTTCATTTGAAAACTGCATTTTCTGTTCAACTGTGTTGTCATGGACTAATATTTACATTTAGGTGCAGCAGTGATACTTTGGTTGGAAAGTTACTTTCCATTTTGCTTGCTGCCCTGCTTTTGGTACCCTTTTTTTTACTATGAATTTGTAAGTAATACATCTCTCAAAGTGCAGTAAAGTACTCTTGGCTGCAGACGCATAAAAAATGTCCGCTGGCTGTTTATTGCATTAGTTGCACTACTTTACTACCAGAGCGACAGCATGTCGAGTATGCAGCGGATGATGGATAACATCATTATTTGGCTTTTACCAGAGGAAACATTAGCAAACGAGAATGCGCTGGGGTTTTAAGAGGTCGCCGCCATGTTGGACGGATGGGGACACTCACCTCGCTGTGGAGCAGCTCTCGGCGGCGGCCCTGCGGCTCGGCTGGTGAGGTGATGGGAGAATAATGAGAAGGGCGAACACAGCATTGTCAATTTCATAACATTTCCAATACTTTTGAACTGTACTGTCTTTGTGCAGCTGTAATCACGTATACACGGGCCCGACATGGCCTTGGACGCCATTGTCAACAGCTGCCAACTGAGTTCTTGTCAAAAAGAGATAAAGGTTCTTGTGTGTTTCCAGCGTTTGCGGCCCAAATGGGAAGCAGATGGCGGGGTTCCTCTACCGCACGCAGGGAGCTGGCGCTGGCTCTCATCTCGGCTCAAAAACCTCACTGGGATCGCTCTTCCTTGCGGCCGATCTCCCACATGAGCTCATCGCACTTACTGAATGCCCTTCTGTATTTCCCAAGAGCCCCGCCCACTTGGCTCCGTCTTTATCCGCCAATAACAACCACGCGCAACTCCGCGAGTGCGAGCTCTCTTTTTCCGAAATCATCCTCGTTCTCTCCACGTGTGTGGATGTTCAAATGTCAGCTCCGGGGAAGCAACAGAGGCCAAAAATGTTGGAGTCGACCAACCTGCTAACGCCAGCAGAAGTTCTCCTAAGCACTGCTGGTATTCATCCAAGGCCTCGTTATCATCCAGTCCACTCTCTTCCTACAGTAGGAGGAAACCAACGACGTCATTATATACCATTATTTTTACTTTAATGCTATCGTTTTATAGTTTTTTAATCTGAAGTCCTAATTATTATGAGTTTTTTGCTACGGCTAACCTTGGCGATGGCTTCTGAGGACATCTCCAGCGCAGCCAGCAGGCGTGGTTGGTCGCGGGACATTTCTATGAGCAGACAAAAAAAAACCACTCATTAAATACCACAAATTATCTAGTTATAGCTGTGGTGTTGGTTCAGCAAATAGAATGCGGCGCTACAGTAATTGGAAGCAGAGAGGCTGCTAAAGCGGTGATATTTGTACTTTAATTATGATTTAGAGTAGTGGTTCTCAACTGGTGGGTCGGGACCCAAAGGTCGCTGGCGGATCCTGTGTTACTTTGCGGTTGCGTCGCATGAAGCGATAACATCAGGAAGGTCCCCCCGCCAAGTCGTTTACATTCATTGCCTTGACTACCTGGGCGTGGAGACACAACTGCACTGTTGGCAAGCCTCACCCGGCAGCACCTTGTTCAAGCACCCATTTGCGAACTTGTCCCTTTTAGCTATGGCCATCTAGCTTCCAGCCCGCAATGACCTCCTGTTGTTTTCTTCATTGCCATTGGAGTATCTTACGCCTTTCGCCAGTCCCTCACAAAATTCTCGCTTACTCCAAACTTGCTTTCTGCTGCTCGATTATCGTTCTCGGCTGCAGATCTTACTACTTGCAGCTTGGATTTTCTTTTTGGGGGCATCCGTGTTCCGTCTCTTTCAGTTGTCTTCCTAAGTCGATGTTTGCGCTGTACATTTTCATTGGCACAAAAGTGACAGGAGTAGCAGATAGCGCCGCGCAAGCCTGGAGCGCCCTCTTGTAGCTGTCAGTACAAAACAAAACATGTATAAGCCACTCCGGAGTAAGTCGCACGACCAACCAAACCACGAAAAAAGTTTGGACTTATAGTCCGGAAAATAACCTTTAATGTTCATACGTTTCCACCTATTAGCAAGCTAACAGGCTGCTAACAAGGACGTTGGGGGATAGAAGAGAAATTAAGACCGCAGTTCCTTCACACCGTGTATTAATAACGCGACAAGAGCGTTAAAGCGCCGTATTCTACGCTAAACAGAAAATGTACGCAAACAGAGGTGAACATTTTTTTTCATGGTAAAACACGCCAACTGGGGCGTATGCTAACCGAGGTTCCACTGTGCTAGCAGTTGCTGTGACAGAGAGGAGGAGGATGAAATAAGTTCTGCCATTTTTATAGGTACTTACATGAAGACTAAGCACTAGCGGGCTAGGTGTTAGCATGTTAGCTTTTTTGTGTTTGCAAGGATATACATTCACATGAACAATTAGTGTTCTCGTGCTAGGTGTTAGCATGCGAACTAGTAGCATGTTAGCATGCTAACATTAGCATTTTTGCTATTGTCTAAACATACAAAGTGCTTTCGTGTTCACTGTTAGCATGCTAACAATTAGCATGTTGGCATTGTGAGTACGCAAGTGTTAGCATGCATGCATTTAAGCCATTTTCATGTGAAGAAACTTACATAACAAGTCAACATGCTAACAGCATTTCAGTCTGCCATCAGCTCGTCAGGACTGCTTGTTAGCATGCCAACAGTTAGCATGCTGGCTACAGCATAGCAGTTTGGCGTCAGGGTTTGGGGGCGAGTACAGCCTTGCAGTCCCATGACCATTTTAGTTAGGTTTTGATTCTTTTGAATAGAATCCGGGGCTCTAATCTCTTTTTGGACCTGCCTTCATGGGACACTGTGGTATCCCGTACCTCGGAGGACGTCCCTGGAGGTGCGGGCCTCCTCAAAGATGAGTTTGTTGTCCGAGGCCACAAGGACTTTCAGCTCTTCCGCTCTGCACACGTACTGGCTGACCTGCAGCGGGAGGGTACACGACTTATAATCACCTCAGCCTTCCCGTGTGCTCGCTATGGACATGATGCGTACGGAATTCCCAGGCCTACCTTCTTCCGGAGGGCATCTTTCCGCTGCCGGTCAGTCTCGTCTGGAGGAGGTGGATATACAAGGTATTATTTACTGGTTTAGGAAAGCAAACAGCACTGTGAGAATGGGAAGGTGGGCTTACAATAAATAGCGGGGACAAAGTGTTCCAGGGCACCGCAGTAAAAAGAAAGCGCGGCGGACCACTCGCCCTCCTGGTCCTTCTGAACTGCCTGCAGGACCAACTCTTTCTGTGGGCCGCAAGCAGGGAGTAGCATCATGGAATGCGTGGCAACAAACCTGTCAGCGTGTAGCAACCCTTTACCGCCTTCCCTAAGCTCTCAGCACTCGGCATGTGCTCCAGGTCCACAAAGGGGTGCGTGAAAAACTCCGCAAAGGTGATCCGCGTGTCTGGATTTCGCTCCAGGAGCCGCAGGAGGAGGTCCCGGCATTGCTTGGAGACCCTGGCCCCGGGTGGGAGCTGCGGCACAAAAAGTGACCTTATTATGCTGTGCTATCTCAATCCGTTAAAAATGTCAGGGGATTGACGCCAAAGACCACCAAGACTCACAAAGGATGACCTTAAAAGTTGTTTGTAGTGTTGTACAACTATGCTGCTATATATAGCTTGTTTTAATACTTTGCTAGCTATTGTAAACACTGTTGATTGTTAGGCAGTGTTGCTGTAATGTTGCTGCATTATATAATAAAGCTTATTATAAAGGGCAAGCTGCAATGTACCGTTTATGCAGCTATGGTGCCACCTAGTGGATGTATGCATGCACAAACTGGCGATTACTCACATCAATGGGTTGGTTACTCCGAATCTTCTCCTCCAATTCGGAGTACGACTTTGAAGCAAAGGGAGCCCGTCCAAACAGTGCCTCTGTACACATATTTTTATACATAATTTTTTCAGTTTACTTTATATGTTTCCTAATCGTGCCCTGTGACTGACTGGCGACCAGTCCAGTGTGTACCCGCCTCCCGCCCAAAGTCAACTGGGATAGGCTCCAGCATACCCGCGACCCTAATGAGGATAAGCGGTATAGAAAATGGATGGATGGATGTTTCCTAATCGTTACAGCGGTACCTTGGTTACCCTCATTAATCTGATCCTGAAGGTCCGACTCAAACCAAAACGGACTCTAACCAAAGCAGATTTTCCCATAGAAAATCATGTAAATCCAATAAATCCATTCCAGACACCCAAAAACATTTTTCTAGGCAATAATTGTAGTTTTACATGCAGAAGACGATGCAAAAACAATGACAATTGATAAATAAATGGACAACTGTGTGTGGGGAAAAACAAAAACAAAACCATCCGTTAACAAAATAACACAAAACACACACAATATTCTGCTGCAAACACTATTTGAAAAAAATGTCAAAAAACATATAAAAATAAATATCAACATTCTACGTTCAACATTCTTATGTTTGATGAAGAAAATGAAAAATTTGGAGGTCCCAGTTAATCGCCTTTCTCTTTTTTGCGGTTCATTTGTTTGCATCTCACTGCAACTCTCACATAAACAATCTAAAATGGCACCCATGCCCACAACTCACTGTGCAATCAAGTATTCTAAGATCTGGGCGTAAACAAACCGGACTGTATTTTGGACGCTACACAAGCGGGCCGAGGCAAAATTTTAGCAAATATGGTTGGTTGTTAACCAAATAAAATCACTCTAACCGGGGAGGATGTTAACTGTGGTAGTTCTAAACCAACACTGACCATAAAGAATGACTCCCACCGACCAGAGATCCACCCTGGAGTCGTACTGTCGCTGACACACCATCTCGGGAGCCATGTAGAGAGGAGAGCCCCTCAGCACGCTCTTCTCATCCCACGGTGACATGTGCTGGGCAAAGCCGAAGTCTAACAGGCAAAGGAGACCCAACATCAGAAGAACTACAGCTTTGGTTAATAGCTCTTGCACTTGCTAACAGGTAAACCAGGAATGTAAAGGTGGAACTAAAGTGCAGTTTAATACATTTTCATTAATACAAATAAAAACAAATACAATCAAATGGCATTTTAATTTAAATAATTTAACTACATTTAATAGATTACATTTTATTTTATTGTTTTTTTTTACCTCGTAAGCAATCAAACCATCTTGGCTTATGTGCTCCCAAAAAGGGTTTTTGCTATTATTTGTGGCACATCCATTCCATGACGAAACAAATTATTCTTGAAATCCAATTTAATATTTGTAATCAAATAAAATGTATAACATTTATTTTTATTTTAAATAAAATCTCTAAAATTGTGTTCAGGTTTAATTTAATTTAATTTAAACAATAAATATTTGCATTGTTATTTGGGAGTGAAAGTGACGCAAATCATTTTTGGGAGAACGCACATCGTCGTTAGTTTGATGGACTTGAGATGTGACCACCAAATATGTGTGTTGGGTTTTTTGTTACTTCTATTTTGGAGTTTTGCTTCGTTACCGTCGCATTACACAGTGGAACCTCCGCTAACGAAAACCTCATTATACAAAAAATTCATGATACAAATTTGGGCTTCAAAGACATTTTCGTCTCATTTAATGAAAAAATATTCAAAATACAAAAATGAAAATGTAAAGTGCCGCCCAGAATTTTGAATCTACTAAACCGCCATACAAAGCACCTAAGTAATGGATGCCAACCGCCGTAAAACCAAAGAAGAAGAAGCTGCCCTCCCATTGGCTCCCTTGGTTATTTCCCATCATCCTCGTCCTCCCAGAATCCCCAATGACGCTACGTCACGCCGTCCCTTTGCTCAGAGTACCGAAAAACTCCCGTCCATTGTTAAAAATCAAAATTAAAACAAAAAAATTAGTGTTCAGTATTTAATGTAGTGTATTCATTGAAAGGAAGTTACAGTACGTAAACTTACGGATGATTTCTGCCATCTGTCCGTCAAAACTCCGTTCCCGCCTCCTCCTCCTCCGCCGTCAAGCTCACCTCGCCCGACCCGATAGGTAAAGTGTCATTATCCCTAACAACATTTCTTATTATTTTTCATTGCTTTTACTACTTTCTCATTGTTTTGTTAACATTCATGCACATGCAAACGATGATGTTGTCATTAACGAGCATATTTCTTTCAGGTGGGTACGATGTTTACACTTTATTCGACTGTTTTCGAGGGGGCTGGAACGAATGACGCCATTTTTATGCTAAATCTTCTCTCATAATAAGAAAATTCTAAAACACGAAAGCCCCTCCGGAACCAATCCATTTCAACTCTTGAGGTTCCACTGTATTTTCATATATTAAAATTATGATAATTATGTGCGTGATGAGCCAAAGAGTTTGAGTTTTACTCTCGATGTAATGAGGCTATTTTATGGCAATTTAAAAATGGTTGGAGTACCAAAAAGATTAATGTCCAAATTGGCCATGAGGTGCGTTTTGAATGACGGGTGTAAACAGTTCACAGCGGGAAGCGTCACTACATTCTTATTATCATAATAATAACATAACACACTGAACAAAGATGCCGGTGGCCGGGTGTGTGCGTGACTGATTACCTGCCAGTTTGAGGACTGAGCCGCTGAGCAAGATGTTTTGTGGTTTCAGGTCCAAGTGGGAGATGTTTCGCTCGTGGAGAAACTGCAGAGCACAGGCTGTTGGCGCAGTTTACGCGGCATTTAGTGACACGATAGTAACATTTTGCATCAAATGTACAGATCAGCGCGACAGAGGATGTTAACAGTCATTGTAGCCGAGACTTGAGCGACATGTCAATAGTTTTCCAGGAGAAAACACATTTGGAGATGACATGGAGAACGTGCAGAAGAAGACATGGAGAAGAACATTAGCCACCTTCAAAACACAGAATGGTAAGTATGTGTATGATACTTTTCAGCCTTGTCGCTACCATGGAATAGTGTTCAGAAGACATTATGTAAACAAGCGATCATTCGTCTTGTCTTTCTTCCTGCGTACCCTTTTCCAAAATGCGTTCATCCCGTACTTTCAAGCCAAACGTGTTCCTTCAAAGCAGATCACTGCAAAGAACTCAAGAAAAGCTTCCATCCTTCTCTGCACTTGATCAACCAATGTTGTATTCCTCCTAATAAAACAAACTTCAAGTGTCGCTCAGACACTGTTAACATCCAGCAGCAACACAATGTTTTGGCTTGACTACTATTGTGATGAAAAATATATTGAACCAAGCCGTGGCGTTACTTCCGGAAATGAGGCTAACTGCTCGTCACGGTTGGCGCCATGAACTACCATGAACCCTTAAAAAGACTGCTCTGCCGGCTTTCAGTATATAAGGAATAAAGTATGCACGTCGACAAGTTAGTGACGCTACCATTCAAAACCAAACAGCACTTTTGCACAACAAACGCATCGACTTACCCATCTGCTGCAGGAAACGCCGGGCGACCCTTTCCGGTAAGATCCGACGACTGCGGATGAAACGGGACAGATCTCCACCGGAACACCATTCCAGGATCAAATAAATGTTCTCGGAATCCCACTATACGGCAACACAAATGGTGCATTGTTGTATTTAAAAGCAGATTTTTTAAATAGAGGATCTTGGATCTTTATATGGTGCTGGTGTATCAAATGAAATCTGACCACTTGGAGACCAGTTATTTGTGGTTCCATCATTGGCTACGTATCTAGCTAGAATTTAGGCACATTTGATCAAAGTCCCAAGGAGGAGTTTGTCAAAGTAGGACCCCTGGTTTTCACTCCAAAACGACCGGTCCAAACCAGAATGGTTGACTTCCTCCTTGTTTTCGAAAATGGGTTCTACTGACTTTTGTCTGCGCCCTGTCATGACAGACGTCTCACCACAAAGTCTATCAGCTGGACGATGTGGGGGTGATGCACAGTCTTGAGGATCTCAATTTCAGTGAGCAGGTTCTCCGTAGACGCCTTGTTAAGCGTCTTCTTTGCAACCACCTTCACCGCCACCGCCTCTCGACTGTCCCCCTGCTGGGTCACAGTCAGGAAATGAGGACATTTAGAGTCATGCGGAAGTGAAAGTTAGAAGGAATGTCACCTTTCTATAGGCCTTGTAGACGGTGGCATAGGTGCCGCTCCCTAGCCGCTCTGTCAGGATGAAGTCATCAAGTTTCGGAGGGGCAAAGCTGGAAGATGAAGCCATGCCGACCGACTTTGCAGCAGGTCTTGGCTGCAAGGTGACATGCAAATAAGAAAAGGACAAGCCCGCCACACATATTTTTTGCATCCTGACCTGCACTAACAGCACTATGTTTAGTTTTCTTCTGTGCCCAAGTGCATTCTCATATGCGTAAGGTGTGTCGTTAACAATGACAAATGGAGTCGTGCTGCACATGAAAATAACAAGGAAGTGAGCTGGTTGCTTCTCCTGCCGGGTGTGCACAGATGAAAAAGATAAATGCCGCACTGGTTTGGCTAGACGAGACAGCAAGATGAGGAATTAGGCACTTGCAAGTTTATTCAAACGAAATAGACGCGCGAGTGCTTGAAGGCTAACGGTATTTAAGTTGTGGCTAGCTCACTGCAATGCTACCACACAGTAACAACGTTGACATTTAGTCCAGATAACACCCTCACCGCGCGTAAAATTGCCCTACGTCTTCTTCATTCAAACTACACCGGCTATGACAGTTTGTTGCGTACCTTTACAGCAGCAAATCCACGTCAGAGAAAGGTAAACACTGCATGTTTACATCGCTGTCAGTCGGCGTACTAAGGACACGCTTGCTCGGCGGTGGTCACGTGACCTGAAACCCCACGGGGATGACGACACTGCCTCCTAGCGCTCGTGCTGCGGCACTGCATCACACCTGTCATGTACTGTGTAGCGTAAATAGCGGTAAATGTTGAACATGATCTGGTGGTTTTTTACGAGTTCATTGGCGCTTTATTACTTCATCTGTCGTGTGCGTAAAGTGAAAATGGAGACCTTATTTTCATCCAAATCGTCACCGGAAGTCCGCCTTCTTCGTGGCTAGCCAACGCAGTGGTCATTTAAAGATGGCGGACTGCTGGGGCGCGCGTTTAGCGGCTCAGGAGGAGCAAATTTGCCTCCTCGCCAGGGAAATCTCCGCTCTCCGGGACAGACTCAGTCGGAATTCGGGCCCCGCGGGCGACGCGGAGGTCTCCCCGCAGCTGGAGAGCCTGCTGTCGGAGAATGAGAAGCTCAAGTACCGGCTACTGCACCTCCGCCGCGGTCTGCAGGCGGAGCTGGAGCTGGAGAAAGGTGGCAGAGCCTTGGGGGAGGACGGCACCAAACAGACGAACAACAAAGCTGATAAAAAGGTGCTGGATAATACTTGGTAACAGATGAGTGTTGTCGTATTTGTGATAAATGTGGCTCAAAATAGCGGGCCTCTGGAGTCCATATTGGGACATTATTTACATTATGGTGTGCTTTGAGCTGTCATTTACTCTTGTGTGTAGTGATGGGTCGATCGCGAACGAATCGGCTCTTTGACATGAGCCACAAGAGCCGGTTGTTCCGTTGGGAGCTGATTTTGTGTTATGGTAAAGTCAAAATGAACAACTCTGGACATTTAGCGTTCTTGGTGTACTGCACTTTTATGCTACGTGTTAGCATGTTTATGTTAGCATAGTAACCTTTTATTTGCCATTTTAATAAGTATAGACTTACAGAAACATTTACAGCTATCATGCTAAGCGGTAGCATGCTAACTGTAGCATTGTAGCTTTTTTCGCCATTTTTATTAGTTTTAACATTGGCAGATGTGCTAGGTTTATTTTTTAGGTGTTTTCATGAGTAGAGACCTAGTTTGTGCTATCATGACAGTTGTTAACATGTTAGCATAGTAGCATGACGCTGCCATGTTGGCTGTTGCATGTTAACATTAGCATATTAGCACTGTTAGCATGCTTTAGCATTGTGTATTCGTGCCTTTCCTGCTCATTTTTTGTTTTTTGGCCTTTGTTTGTTTGCTCATTCACACCCAATGTCTCCGGCGTTGATTTACATTCACATACTATTTGATCAATGCAGGTGAGCAGCCCAAATGCTAAACCAGGTGACAAGAGCAAGGAGAAGAAGCAGAATAAAGAACAATCAAATGGATCAGCTGTAAAAGAGGTGACTATCCCACCTATTTGTCATATTTTTTAATACTGTCTAGCCTTTTTCGGGTCATGAGTGACATACGGACACCTATGGACAATTGAACCACTAGGCCACCGTGCAGCCCCCTACATATTATGCTCGCTCCAATGTCAACTTTTCAACAACTTAACCCCATTGCGGACGTTGTTTGTTTGTGCAGTTGAAGGCCTGGCCTGGTTTTGTCACCGAGCGCCTCAGCCTCTACGAGGAACTGAAGAAGGAGAGTGATGCTCTCCTGGCCAAAAGAGCGGCAGATGGCAAGCCCATCACCGTAGAGCTGCCCGATGGACGCAAGATGACCGGCACTTCATGGGTCACCACGCCGTACCAGCTTGCTAGTGACATCAGGTAACCAGAACTAGATTGAAGGTTCTAAATATCACTGCTCCGCTTTGATTTGTGGATTTTGTCCCCACCCCACCAGTCAGGGCCTGGCTGACAACGCGGTGATATCACGTGTGAACGGGGAGCTGTGGGACTTGGACAGACCTCTAGAGCGCGACTGCTGTTTGGAGGTCTTACGCTTTGACAATGAAGATGCTCAGGCGGTAAGCAAACTTTTAGCCAGTGTTTTAGTTTTAGCGGACTCAGTACTCTAGTACCCTTGCTTGTTCCAGGTGTACTGGCACTCCAGTGCTCACATACTGGGCGAGGCCATGGAGCGCTTCTATGGAGGTTGCTTATGTTACGGACCCCCCATAGAGCACGGCTTCTACTATGACATGTTCCTGGATGGACAAATGTAAGCATGATGATCTCATAAGGTATCTCACAAAAGTGAGAACACCCATCACATTTCTACAGCCATTTTTATTGTCAACAGACTACACAGCACTACAAAGTAAACTTGAATATACCAGAGAGTAGTCAGTGTACAGCTTGCAAGGTTTCTGCTGGCAACCCAGTTGTGTTTTGATGACAGTCAAGCGTGGCGGCGACAGCGTCACGGCCTGGGGCTGCACGAGTGCTGCCAGCACCCAGGAGCTGTGGTTCATAAGGGAGGAACATGAATTCCAACATGTACTGAAGCATTTTAAGGCAGGAGCCGGAGACCCAAACACACCTCCAAGACGATCAAGAGCCTTGCTGAGAAAGATGAAGGTGATGAAGTGGCCAAGTACGTCTCCTCCGGACCATCCTCTGTTGGAAGTTGGCGAATTGCATGCTCAAGAAGATTAAGGGCAGTGCTTAAATTACAGTGGGTCTCCCTCAAAATATTTACACTAAGAACACTGAGGTGTACTCACTCTTGTTGCCATCGATTTAGCACAAGGTTTGGCAAACATTTTTGGACATTGGGTTAAAAAAATTGAGGGAGTGGCCGTCTATATGTAGGTAGCTTTAAACAAAATAACACAACGCATCACAAAATCAACTACTACTGCGTGGATGATAAACTAGGCGCTAAACACAACACCTACCTTACGTGTTCTTTCCAAATGTCTGCAAGGCATGCTGGGTAGTCCAGCGGCAACTATGAACAATAAAATGCGGATATCAAGAGTTTTAAATCCTTGCTGTCTAGCAAAGAAATGCAACAAACACGGAAGAATGTTGGGAGAATGAGTACCACAAGTGACCCAGCATGCATTGCCGCGTGATATGTGGGTGTGTTTTTTTTGGCATGGGTATTGTTTGTATGCCCTCCTGGCACCGGGTAGATTACTTTGCGCACTGTTTGTTGTTTGGATCGTTTTTTGTGTCACAGTAGCATTGCAAGTCACGTTGCCGGCCGCAGTTTTGATATTAAATGTTTAAAAAAGAAAATCCGATGGGCCAAATTGAGACACTCGCCGTGCCTGATGTGGCCCGCGGGCTGCAGTTTGACGAACACGATTTTGCCAGTAATGCCCGTGTGTGGACTTACTTTTAGTGGGTAGTACACTGCTATACAAGCTGCACACGGGCTACTCGAAAGTTGATCTAATTTAACTTTGTCGGTCGTCTTGTCCATTGAGAAGATGCGTGCTGTAATGTGAGGGCTGAAAAGGCTGCAAAATATTTAAGAAAATATGCATTTATATGTTTTTTTTCTCAAGAAGCGTGTCCAGCACGCAGTTTGCGGACCTGGAGACTTTATGCAAGAGCGTGGTGAAGGAGAAACAGCCCTTTGAGAGGCTGGAGGTTACCAAGGAGACGCTGCTGAAGATGTTTAAGGTGAGGGAGCTGTGAGGAAAAACAAGAATTTTCTTGGAAAAATCCCAACCATATTATCTCTGCTCTACCTCAAATAACTGCTTTGTGTATTTTCAGAGAAATAAATGCCTTGCCTCAAATCCTGTGAAATCAGGTGGTCTATTATCACCATGTGTTAATTAATTCAGATTAATTAAAATTAAATAATTGTGACATATTTGTACAGACACAATTTTTTTTCATTATATTGTGTGTTTTGTACACAACAATACTAAAATATAAATAAATTATACAATAATAATAAAATAAAATATAATAAATGTATCTTTGTGAAACAGAAAAATATATAATTAATGAATATAAATAAAAATGCATCTGGTCATCTCGAACAAGCGCCTCACCTCTAGTAAATGTCTGACATTTTTTTCAGTTGAGTAGATGAATAGGTTGTAATGGAATAAAACAATACAAAGCAGTGTTGTGGGCAAAAAAATAGTAAAAGAGCAAACGTCCTTGGTGGAGGTTTTATGAGATTTCATGCATGAGCTTTTTATGTTTTCCAGTACAACAAATTCAAGTGCCGCATCTTGAATGAAAAGGTCAGCACCCCCACGACTACAGTCTACAGGTGAGCGCGTTCAAAGGATTACGCTGAATTACGACAATAGATGAAAGCGGTTACTTACGGATGTTGGATAGGTGCGGACCCCTGATTGACCTCTGCAGAGGTCCCCATGTGAGGCACACAGGCAAGATCAAGGCCATGAAGATCTATAAGGTGAAATACCGCATGGTGTTTGTTAAAATGACTAGAACTGTAAAGCAGCATGTTCTTCTGCGATCAGAACTCTGCCACCTACTGGGAGGGTTGCTCAGACATGGAGACGCTGCAGAGGATCTACGGGATCTCCTTCCCCGACTCCAAAATGCTGAAAGAGTGGGAACGTTTCCAAGAGGAGGCCAAGAGCAGAGACCATCGCAAGATTGGCAAGGTGAGTTGGTCCGTGTCCACTACCAGCTATGCCAGCAGGGGTCGCCGTGCTTCTCCACTTTTGTCTTCATTTTGAAGCTGCTGTCATCCCAGCGCCCCAGTTGGTTCCCAGCAGGGAAGGCACAGCAGGCACCCCCCCGGCACCCACCCACCCTCCAGTCGCCACCAATGACCACATGCTTCCATATTAATAGCTAGCACGCGTCAGGACACGCGACTGCAGTGTCATCCTGAGCAAACCTTTATTCAGCATCCATGCGTATATATCTACTTATGTGCATGTACACATTACATGTATACATCATACGTCGTTCTCATTGAGTGTTTAATTCCTCTGTGCTTCCCCAGGACCAGGAGTTGTTCTTCTTCCATGATCTCAGTCCTGGGAGCTGCTTTTTCATGCCACGCGGAGCCTACATCTACAACACCCTCACAGAGTTCATCAGGGTGAGAGCCAGTTCTGAAGTACGTTACAGCCTAGGTTCCCACTGCGGGCCACGCCAATTTTAATAGCTGATTTGTAAATAAACATTGAAAACAATCAATGATGAGGGTGCCTGAACGCCTCACAGTATTTCTAAAAGATAGGTAGGATGATTTATCTATCTATTAGTGTTCATGTGAAATGTTATCAATATGGCAAAATGCAAACATTTGACCCGAAATGATGATAACTGATGAATGATGTTCAATACGTCCAGTTAAATGTTAATGTTTTTAAGTGTGCAGGAGAAGGGGGTACACGGCTTCAGGTCAATGTCAGAAGGTGTACGCCACCGGGGAAAGTTTGGGAACCGCTGCATTGCAGTTTGTATGCGCGAAACAAAATGAAAAAGAAAAGAACAAAATGGTCCGTATTCATGGAGATGTTGCATGCTCAAGGTAATGTAGAATAAATGTCGTCATAAAAAATTCATGGTCACTTTTTATCAAGGTTCCAGAAAAGTGGAACCCTCCAGGGTCGGAGAACACCCTTCATCAGAAAAATCTAAATAACGTATATTAATATTCATCTTTTTTCCCAACTTCAAACCTTGAATCTTTTAATCACCCCATCCATCCATCCATTTTCTATGCCGCTTATCCTCATTAGGGTCACGGGGATGCTGGAGCCTATCCCAGCAGACTTTGGGCGAGAGGCGGGGTACACCCTGGACTGGTCGCCAGTCAATCGCAGGGCACATATAGACAAACAACCAGTCACACTCACATTCATACCTATGGACAATTTAGAGTCACCAATTAACCTAACATGCATGTTTTTGGAATGTGGGAGGAAACCGGAGTAACCGGAGAAAACCCACACACGCATGGGGAGAACATGCAAACTCCACACAGAGATGCCCAACGGAGATTTGAACCCAGGTCTTCCAGATCTCCTGACTGTGTGGCCAATGTGCTAACCACTCAGCCACCGTGCGGCCCTCTTTTAATCACCTTTAGCCAAAAAACAGAACTATGACGTTTTGATGTTGTTTAAAATGTAGATATTTATTAATAATGTTTCTAATTATTAATAATTACATCATAATACATATTTATAATAAAGAAATATATATAATTGTTATTGGAGAATCAGTGCGCCTACGTTAGCCTCACTGCTAACTAGTGGTTAAATATGAACTTTCATGAATTGTACACCAAAATTCCAAAGCTTGATTGAAAAGCTAGTCAGAGGTGAAGCAACACATGTTAGATATGCTCAGATGTTGTACGTATGGGAAAAAAATGCATCTCAGCTTTGTGATACTGAAAAGATGAATTTATTACACATTTTGGTCTCTTCTTTTCTACCATTTTTGGTTTTTTTTTCTCAAATGTTCTTTGTCATATTATGACTTTTTTCCCATAATTCTTTGACTTTATTCCCATAGTATAATTTTTTCCCCAGCCTAATTTTTCAAAATTTTCCCAAAATGTTGTTTTGTTACTTATAATATTATAACCTCTAACCTATTCAATGTAACAATCTATGTTTAATATTATTGTAACTCTATGCTACAAAAAACTTTTTTCTCCTTAATAAACAACCTTTTTCCTTAATATTTTTCTTAAATCTTGTGAATGTACCATTACTGTTTTTAATTTTTCAACGAATTTTGGGAGGGAACTGTTCTGATCATAATTATTACTTTATTTCCATAATATATTTACTTTATACTTGTAACATAACGTTCTTTGCAACCTAATTTTCCAGGAAATACAACTTTAGCTTTTGTTTGTCGTAATATTACAACTTTTTAAAAAACCCATATTTTTCTTTAATATGTCAGCTTTGGGCTACAAAAATTGCCTATTTTGACTTTTAAATATTTTGACTTTATTCTTATAAAATGACTACTGATTTTTTTCATTTTTTGCTGTTTAGTTTTTTTTTTAGTTATTACATTATTTGCAGGCCACAAATTAAAAAAAACAAAACAACAGCAGCGCTTGACACCCCAGTGATAATCGATCTAGCTATGATCAATAATGTTGATCCCGTTGGGTCTCATTTGTCAGCACTTAAGGTTCAAATGGCAGCCGCTTTCAAAGCAAAAGTAAACAGGCGATGAAAGATGACACCACCGTCCTGTTGGTGTGAAAAAGCAGCTGAGCGTCACGAGGAAAGTGAGCCAGCAGTGCCATTAGTTATACATGTTTTATTGGCGTTCTACATTTTAAGAAGGATTCATTGCATGTTTTACATATTACACCAAAAAGCAACACTTTCTCCACTGAGATTTGTTTGTTGGTTGATTTTAGCCCCAAAGTGACTGTATGGTCACACCAGTGAGGTTGCATGGGGATTGGGGGGTGGGGGGCGGCAAGCTGAGGCATGATAAAGCAATTCTTAAAGTGATCTATACAGAGGTAAACAAAACTAGCAGGACTCCAAAGGGTTAAAGGCAAGCTGCAGCCTCAATAGATGAGCATGTGCTGATAGCATCTACAGTATGCATGGGTGTATAGTGTAACTTGTCCCTGTGACATATTTCCTGGCTGACAACATGGAGGACTTTGACAGCAGGCGAGGCCAAAACGGCTTCATGTTGCACAGGCGGTGGCCCAAGATCATTAGTGCATGGCTTCAGCCTGTCGCAGTGTGGGGGACTGCATCACATTTCACCAGTCCTCCCCACGCTTATGGATGTACGCATGCTAGGCTTTGATGGTCCTCTTCTATAAAGTATCTACAGTAGTGTGAAAAGGTGTTTGCACCCTTCCTGATTTCCTATTTTTGTGCACGCTTGTCACATTTAAATGATTTGGATCTTCAAACAAATGGAAATATTATTCAAGGACAACACAACTGAACACAAAATACAGTTTTTCGGGGGGGGAAATCCAAGCCCTCCTTGTTAAAACATAACATAACTGAGATCATTTAGCTCTCTCGGTCTGGAAAAGGTTATAAAGCCATTTCTAAAGTTTTAGGACTCCAGCCAACCACACTGAGAGCCATTACCCACAAATGGCGAAAACATGGAACAGTGGTGAACCTTCCCAACCAAAATTAACCCAACTGCGACTTATCCTAGTGGTCACGAAAGACCCCACAACAACATCCAAAGAACTGCAGGCCCCACTTACCTCAGTTAAGGTCAGTGTTCATGACTCCACCATAAGAAAGACACTGGGCCGTTCCAAAACCACTGCTAAACAAAAAGAACATTAAGGCTCGTCTCAATTTTGCCAGAAAACATCTTGAAGATTCCCAAGACCTTTGTGGTCTAACAAAAGTTAACTTTTTTGTAAGGTGTGTGTCCCATTACATCTAGCGTAAAAGTAACACCGCATTTTAGAAAGAGAACATCATACAAACAGTAAAATATGGTGGTGGTAGTGTGATGGACTGGGGATGTTTTGCGCTTCAAGACCTGCAAGACTTGCTGTGATTACTTTTTCACCCAGCACCACGAAGATCCAACGATCGTGATGATCTGAAACATTGAAGTGTAACAAACAAAGAAAAAAAATCAGGAAGGTGGCACTCTACATACCAGAAACATCACACATTATGAACACAAACGAAAACCTTTAAGGGTCAAATACTGGACTGTCTTGCTGTACCACTGGTACTGGTAGCTGAGCGTGATGTTTGCCTCCAGGAGGAGTACTGGAGAAGAGGCTTCCAGGAAGTAGCCTCCCCCAACATTTATAACAGCAAGCTGTGGGAGACATCAGGCCACTGGCAGCACTACAGTGAGAACATGTTCTCTTTCCCCGTGGAGGAGGACACCTTCGCACTCAAACCCATGAACTGTCCCGGCCATTGGTGAGCCCGACAAATGGAACCCGCCTATTTTTTTGTTTTGTTTTTGTCTACACCGCAAAGTCATTTTTTGAATTTAATTTCCTGTCGCAGTCTGATGTTCGGCCACAGGCCTCGCTCGTGGAGAGAGCTCCCCCTCAGGTTTGCCGATTTTGGGGTCCTCCACCGCAACGAGCTGTCCGGGACTCTCACTGGGCTGACCAGAGTGCGCCGTTTCCAGCAGGATGATGCTCACATTTTCTGCACCATGGAGCAGGTAAGTAGCGACATCTTCTGCTGCTGCTGTCTGACAATGACCACCTGCCAAATTGTTAGGGCCCGAGCACAGAGGTGCAAGGACCCTCGTTTTCATCACCTTTAGGATGTAATCAAGATTTACATACTCAAATCCTGCTTAGCAGTGCCCCCGGTTAGTACAGTAATCCTTCATTTCAAATTGTGTGGCTTAACTCTATCCCGGTTAATATATTAATAAAACTATGTTGTTTTGTGGTTGAATATGGCCTATTATTAGCCAAAATATACATATTTAAGCAAATGGTATGTATTTTTTACTAAAGTAAGCTTTTAATAAATTAACTAAAATACACATAAGGTAGTCAAAAGATGCATTCAGAGACGTGTCACTAGGTGTCAGCAATATTACTGTAATGTTCAGTGAGACACACAAGCATCAGAATTGACTGGTGCTTGTGTTTTTTATCCATCCATCCATCCATTTTCCTCCGCTTATCCGGGTCCGGGTCGCGGGGGCAGCAGCTTCAGTAGGGAAGTCCAGACTTCCTGGTCCCCAGCGACCTCTTCCAGCTCCATCGGGAGGACACCAAGGCGTTCCCAGGCCAGCTGTGAGACAAAGTCCCTCCAGCGTGTCCTAGGTCTTCCCGGGGGCCTTCTCCTGACTGGGCATGCCCGAAACACCTCACCAGGGAGGCGCCCGGGAGGCATCCGGACTAGATGCCCGAGCCACCTCAACTGGCTCCTCTCGATGTGAAGGAGCAGCGGCTCTACTCTGAGCTCCTCCCGGATGGCCGAGCTCCTCACCCTATCTCTTAGGGTGAGTCCAGCCACCCTAAGAAGGAAACTCATTTCCGCCGCTTGTATCCGCGATCTCATTCTTTCGGTCATGACCCATAACTCATGACCATAGGTGACGGTGGGAATGTAGATCGATCGGTAAACAGAGAGCTTTGCCTTCCGACTCAGCTCTCTCTTCACCACGACGGTCCGGTACAGCGCCCGCATTACTGCAGACGCTGCACCGATCCGTCTGTCGACCTCACGCTCCAACCTTCCCTCACTCGTGAACAAGAACCCGAGATACTTGAACTCCTCCACCTGAGGCAAGACCTCACTCCCAACCCGGAGGGTACAGTCTACCCGTTTCCGACTATTTACATATACACATACATACATATACACACATATACGCATATACATATACACACATATGTATACCTTCCCTCACTCACATAGAAGGTTGGAGCGTGAGATTGACAGACGGATCGGTCTCACCCCACCCGTGAGCTCACCACTTGTGGGCGGGGCCAAAAGGGTTGGGTGCAAAGAGAGCTGGGTGGCGGCCGGAGGCAGAGGCCTTGGCTGTCCGATCCTCGGCTACAGAAGCTAGTTGTCGGTATGTGGAATGTCACCTCTCTGGCGGGGAAGGAGACTGAGCTGGTGCGTGAGGTGGAGAAATTCCGGCTAGATATAGTCAGACTCACCTCAACGCACGGCAAGGGCTCTGGAACCAGTCCTCTCGAGAGGGGCTGGACTTCAACGCTCATGTTGGCAGCGACAGTGAGACCTAGAGAGGTGTGATTGGGAGGAACGGCCCCCCTGATCTTAACCCGAGCGGTGTCTTGTTATTGGACTTCTGTGCTCGTCACGGATCCGCTGGGAAGAGCTAGACGAAGTGGCCGGGGAGAGGGACCTCTGGGCTTCCCTGCTTGGGTTGCTGGCCCTGCGACCCGACCTCGGATAAGCGGAAGAAAATGGATGGATGGGTTTTGCCACCAAATTTTGAATATGTAGAGGTATAGGGGTGTTATTTCCTAACTAGACGGCTCTAATAATGTTAAACTTTTTATTCAGAAAATCGTAAACAGGTTTTTATTGCTCAAACTATGAAAATTTTCCATTTATGAATAAGGAATACTACTTTACTGTAATTCTCTTATCTGGAAGGGGTTTGGAGCCAATTAACCATGATGAATGAGGGATTACTAAACTGTAGAACACACAGGTAGGCAGCCATGTTGGTTTGCGGCTGGCACTTCCTTTTCTTTTCTTTTAGGGTGAGCTAAAGTAGGACCTTTTTGTGTTTTTTTTGTAGGTTTTTATTGGTAGAACATCAGCATATTATGCCCTGTATTAACTAATACAACATCATCAGCATACACGAATGATGCTCTGACATCATCTCATCCAACTCCTGGGGTACGTTGTCGTCAACTACAAGAATGCATTTCTAGTTTCCAACATTTTTCCCTCAGATTGAGTCCGAGATGAAGGGCTGCCTGGACTTCCTGCGCTGCGTCTACGATGTGTTCGGCTTCTCCTTCCAGCTTTATCTCTCCACCCGTCCGGAAAAGTACCTCGGTGACATTGCTGTGTGGAACCAGGCTGAGAAGGTATCCAATAAAGCCATTGACTAAAATAAAGTACATTTTCATTGTGAGATCTTCAGTCTTTTTAATGAGTAAATCTCAGTTAAAGTCATTTTAATGATGATTGTTAGCAACTGGAGAACAGCCTGAATGAGTTTGGGGAGCCTTGGAAGCTCAACCCAGGAGATGGAGCTTTCTACGGGCCCAAGGTCAGTCATTGTCAAAACACTTCACAAATACAGTCTGTCTGGAATGTACACCAACGCTATATGTGCTCTTATAGATTGACATTAAGATCAAAGACGCCATTGGACGTTACCACCAGTGCGCAACCATTCAACTGGACTTCCAGCTTCCCATCCGCTTCGACCTGACCTTTGTTGGGTGAGATGACACGTTTCTTTGTTTTAGTCTACCGGGGATGACTCATCTTGCATCTTGTTGTCACAAAGACGCTTTTAAGCACCGAAAGGCTTCAGGATCTGTAATAGACTGACAAGTTAATGGTTGACTGACTGACAAGCTGACTGTTGGAGTCAATGGTTGACTGGCTCAGTGCACTGTGATCAACTCAATGAGTGGCCAACACACTCAGTGACCAAATAACTGTCTCACTGACTCAATACTAAGCGTCTTAGCAATTGACTCAATGACTGGCTTGATGGTCTGGCTGACGTAAATGACTAACTGACTCAATGGTTGACTCGCATGACTATTTCACTAGCTCAACAAATGACTGTCTGACTGACTCAGCTCAGTGACTAATTCAAGGACTGCCCGACAAACTTAACATTGGACTCCATGACCTTGTGATCCACTCAGTAGGTGACCTGGTAATTCAATGACTCAGTCACCAACTGACCGACTCTATGAATGACTCAATAACTGACTGAGGGACTGGCTCAGCGATCATGTGACCGACTCAGTGAGCAACATGCTGACTACTGATTAACTTTAAAAGGGACCTATTATGCTTTTTCTATTTTCTGACCTATAAATGCTGTTACAATGTTGTATTCTCGTGTTAAACGATGCCAACGTGTCTGTTAATGAGGTTTGCGCATTTGGAGTTGAGCCCTGAGGAGCAGTTTTGGATGGCTCGGCACGCTGTGTTTTACAGTCTTTTTTTTTTTAAACACTGAGTTCTACTGACGTCACAACACCTGGACTTCTTTATATGGGCAACGTTCCAGGAATGGTTTGTTCAAATGTGAGGGAAAGCTAATTTTATTTAGCTTTCCTAAAAAGGCAAGCATCAGGCAGAAGTAGTTGGAGTTGCTGATTCCCGGCCAGCAAGAGAAATACATGCTCACCTGTCAACGGCACTTTTTGTGAACATCGGCCATTACGAAGCTGGACTATTTGCCAAACTGTTGCTGAAGTCCGACGCCTTTCCAACCTTACTTTGTCGTGTTGAGTGTTTCCTGCATGCATGCAAATTACAAGCTCATCCATGTCTGGAGCTGCTAACAGCCGTTAAAAGCGAACGTTTTAAAAAGATAAATAGTCGTTTACTGTCAACTCCTGTACCGCCAGAATTAGGAAGTGGGGTTTGGCAGCTGTCTGGAAGTCCTTTGAAGCGCTTGGGAGTCTGACCAGTCACAGCAGAGGCGTACCTGGAGTAGGGCTGAGGGTGAAGTGACAACAAACCCTGCACGAAAAGACGCAGTGTCGGGAAGATCTAGAAATCTTTCTATGTGGGTTATTGTGTGTAGCTGCTCTACAGAAGTCCTGAACTCTGTGACTGACTCGGTGAAAGGCTCCCGGACTGACTCAGTAATGTAATGTACAGGAAGGACGGTGACGACAAACTGCGCCCGGTTATCATCCATCGCGCCATTTTGGGCTCGGTAGAAAGGATGATTGCCATCCTGACGGAGAACTACGCAGGGAAATGGTGAGTAGGTAACTGTAAGGAAAACTCTTCGGAATATATAAAATACTGTTAAAAACGCGGCGTTACTCCCCTCCCCCACACCAGGCCTCTGTGGCTTTCTCCACGCCAGGTGATGGTTGTGCCCGTCAACCCAACCTGCGAGGACTACGCCAAGAAGGTGAGTCCCCATTGAATGGAACCGCTGTATTATGATGTAACCAAAAACCTGGCACTTTCTCATCCCATTAGGTCTGTAAGCAGTGTACAGAATCAGGCATGATGGCCGATGCTGACCTGGACTCTGGTTGCCTTTTAAATAAGAAAATTCGCAACGCTCAGCTGGCCCAGTATAACTTTATTCTCGGTGAGGACTGTACAGCGGACATGGCATCTGTAAAGTTGACGTTTAAGAAGGGGTTTAAAGACCATCACGGTTTATTTGTGGAATGTTTTTTTTTTACATTATGTACTTGGTAGTAGCTGTTTACTGTGAGCCGTTTGTCTTGTCGTGCCTCGGCAGTGGTCGGCGAGAAGGAGAAGACGACCGGCAGCGTCAACGTGCGCACGAGAGACAACAAAGTGCACGGGGAACTGTCACTGGCCGAGGTGCTGGCTCGTCTGAGCCTCCTCAAGAAGGGTCGCTCTCGGAACGCAGAGGAGGAGTTCTGAATGCCAGTCCAAGCGTTGTCAGGTGTCTCACATAAAGGTGGTACGGGGAAAATAAATTGATGTGCATCATTTTGTGATGAACACTTTTTGTATGTGGGTCACCGTGATGGAGCACAAAGGGACTTTGGTGCAATTATGAAGACTGAAGACATAAATGGTGTGCCTCATATTGGAAGAGAAATAAATCACATGCTGAAGTACATTTTTGTTTTGTTTTTGTACCTGTAAAAGAAAGAAGACAGACAAAGCAAGAAATAAACATGCGCTATGATAACCACAATCAAACTATGATACAGAGCATTTGGGATCAATTAGGTATATCAATCTATGATGAACACCTGAAAACTACAATCCGGACTGTAAACATAACATTAATATACCGGCAGAAATCCAAACTAAGTATTATTGTTTCAGACAATCACTTCTATTGTATTGGAGCTCATTCTGCCGGTGTAGTTAATGGCCACAGGGGGCGACAACGAGCCATATTGTAATGCGTCAAAAGATCATAGAAGAAGAACCACCAAAACAAGGAAGGAGGCGACAAATGGCTTGTCAACAGTGGACTCCAGACCGGGGACGATGTCTCAAAGCGCACGCCGTTGTTCTCCTTTTGTGTACGGACATTGTAATGCAGAGTGTCAACGGTGTGTTTGTTTGTTTATCAATATTGCGAGTGTTTAAGAATTGTACACACGCTTCGTTAGCGTCTGCGTTAGCTTCCACGCACACCTACCGTTATGCTAACAAACCTCAAGTTAGCTGAACGGCGGCCGGCTATGTGCTGGATGCTAGCGACCGCTAACGCTCGCTAGCTTAGCAATACCAGAGGGTCCGTTCGGCCGCACGTAGTTCATTCATGTCACGAGTTTAACAATCGATATATGTGATTTGTGTTTGTCCGCTAGGATACCTGAGCTCCCCTCACGTTGACCAGGAGCCTCCCTACACCAAAGACTCCCAGCATGGCCCGGTTATCACCAGCCCGGTGGTGCCTGCTGCAACCTCGGGTAAAAACACTGCACAATGCTTGCTGACTGTCAGTTAAAACCATTTGTTTCTTTTGCTAATTAGCTTGTGAGGCTGCCGTTATTTGTGTGTGTATATGTTATGTGTATATATAAAATTTATATGCGTATATACATACGTATTCTTCTTTAATGTATATATGTATGTATATTAAAAAAAATGTTATGTCTTTTTTCGCGTTTCAGTTCCCCACACATCGATCGTCAGCGACTGTACCATCTAGGGTTCCGTTTCGGTCCACCACACTCTCTAGCATACCGCATTGGTGGTTCAGTGGTAGAATTCTCGCCTGCCACGCGGGAGGCCCGGGTTCGATTCCCGGCCAATGCAGTCCGGTTTTTTTCCCCCCCACGCAAAACAGATCTGTTCCTCGGATAAACACATTTTTCTAGCATGAGTATATTTCGAAAGCCTTTAACGCCCGGCAGTTGGCCAATTGTTATTATTACGGCTACAATCACCGCAAAACAGCAGCCCCTGTAGGCAGCCTGCATATCCCTTTTACGCCCAAAATTTGCAAATATTTATTTTTTGTTGTTGTTCCATATAGTGGGTTACCGCTACGAGTTAATTGCATGAATTGTAATATAATAATTAAAAAAAACAAATTTATTTAAAGAAGTTTTCATTGTAATATATTGATCATGAAAGTCATAATAAGCAAAATTTTTGATAATAAAATTGAAATGTCAGAGGGACAAAAATGACAATTTAACAAGAAGGAATATAATAAATAAGAACTGTGATAGTAACGTTGGAATCCTATTAGAATGAAGTGGGAATTTAACTGGAAAAAAACACAATGAGAGGATAAAGTTGGATTTTTTTACCAGAATAAAGATGGAATATTACTAGATTAGCATTTTTACGAGGATTAAGTAATAATATTATGACGGCAAAGGCCGAGGGCCATTGAGGGTGTCAAGTTGCATGAGAAAAAAGCTTTCCATTTTGAAAATAATGTCATAATTTTCCTGAAAAAACCCATTTAAGGTCACCACATTTTGATTTTAAATATTACCAGAAAATAGTACTATTTTTATGGAATAAAATACCAATATGTCAAAAAAAAAAAGCCGAGGACTACTGCGGATCTCGGACACGTCAACAACATCATCAGAATGAATGAATTTTAAGAATTTGAAATGCGAGTGCTGAAACGACCCACATAACTCTTTCTGTTTGCCCGTTCTTCTGTTGTTTTATTTCAGCCTCTCCCGCTGATGACGAGAGCTACGCCTCTAAATGTCCCAGCGGGGGGCCGTGCAGTCGCTTGCCGGCTGATTGTGTGCATTGCAATTACCAGCACAATTGCACCTACGGGATAGCGGCGTCCTTCACCTGTAAAGCCAAAAAAGGGGTTCACTGCGTGGTGAGTGGCACTTACTTTTGTTACTTATGCTATTGCTTCACTTTGTTTGCTTTCATGCCAGTAATGTCATGTTGGCGTTTTTTTTTGTTTTGTTTTTTTTTTTTGCAGGGGGAGTCGGGCGAACAGCCGCACAACTTCTCCCTGTCCGTCACCTGTCAGTTCTGCTGGCAGCTGGATCCGTCGCAGTACCGCTGCTCCAACTCCACCGCCTGCATGACGGTGGCCTGCCCCCGACAGCGCTACAATGCCACCTGCGACGTGCTGGACCACGTGCACTGCTTAGGTATGCCTTTCAAGCCCGATTTAGCCGTTTTACGTACACGCGTGTACATGGAAACAAAAAGAAAATGCTTGGATTTTAAATGTTTGTTTTTACAGCTCTACATACATGTGCTTGTATTTGTGTCAATATGTCATCTACCCGTTCGTTGATCTACCTTTTCTAAGAAGGCTTCTAAAGCCATATATTCATGCAAACCAAACTTCTGCACCAACCCAAGAATCAGTACATTTTTCCCCCGCTTGCAGGTAAAAGACGTTTTCAGAAGCGGTTATTTTGCAACTGGACCGGAGGATACAAGTGGTCCACGGCTTTGGCCCTCAGGTAAAAGCAGATTTGGAGAGAAATGATGAAACGGTTATTGTTATCGTGGTGCTTAGCCGTTGCCCTTCATAACACCTCGACTAGCTGATTAACTCTATACTGCCATACAAGTGTAAAAAGAAGAAAACAGCTGCACAGAAAATAACGGCCAATTTTTTTACATACACACACGTCAGACAGACTATTTAACATTTATTGACTCTAATGCACATGCATAACCTTCTTAGTAAAGGTCCCCTATTATGCTTTTTAATGACGTTACAACAGGGATATGCGTTTGGAAGCACAAATCGATCATCTTCCTTAAGCCTCGTTTACACTTTGTCCCCACACCGGCAAACACACCGCGACCTTCAGTACGTGCAAACAACGTGTGGTTAACTTTTCTACCACCTCTCGGGGCAATTCAGGGGTAATCCTCAAGTAATTTGCGTAGCGTCTTGGATCTTGTTCTGGTAATAAGTGAAAACATTGCCCAATAATTCCCTCTCCCATGCTCTCTGTGTCTCTTACTGTTTTTCTAGTTTATTGTCTCCTTCCTGCTCTTTGCACACGCTCCACCTACAGCGAAATAGACTTACGTTCTTTATTATGCCAACTAACTTCTTCTCTAGAGTTAACATCTTGCAGGTCCCTTGCAAATAGAGGAATGGCCAAGGAATGCCGAGACCCTGCAGGGTTTCTTTGCAGCCTTTCACTTAAAACCTGCTGGAAAAACCGGTTGAAGAGAAACCCTGCAGTGTCTCGGCCCTCCGTGGCACGAGATCGAGAACCCTGCCTGTGAGGCAACAACGCGTACTAGACAGTACTCGACAAGGTGTCAAAACGCGCACCATTTTTGGTCACGGATTTAGGACGCTGGGATTTACTGTCAGTAAATTGGAATCGCGGGCTTGGTCAGTAAAAACCAAAAAGAAATTGAATGCTTTCATTGTGAGAATAAGGAAGGTTTGTGTGGGTAAGTAATTCCCCGGCCGACGGCTCAATCAAACGTGAAACACTGAACCGCCTCTTAGCCTCGCTTCCGCTAGCTTCGAGTCACGGCCCGTGAATGGAAGCTAGCAGGGCTAGCAAACCGGATGCAAACTAGTCATCCAGCTTCCCAGGCGTGCCGTAAATAAGTAACAAAAGGCCAAATTGTGGGACATTGGAGAGGCAAAATGCGTGTAAGTATAGGATGTACAAAACAAAATTCTAAAAAAAAGACGCAATTTGGGAACAAATCAATCTAAAAATGCGTGCAAGTGTAAACCCCAATTTACGTGTTTGCTCCACTTTTGGCCGCAGAGATGCTCAAAATGTCATTAAAAAATGAATCAAATACAACTTTTTTACAAAGCAGGCTTTGCTGCACATCCTAAAATAAACTCTTCATTAAACTGTTAAAAATTAAAGCTACATAGTCACAAAATGGTGTGTTCCCAGCACATACTAGTCTCCATCCCAGCACCACGGCTACATTTTGGACATACTTCTAATAACAAGCGTGGAGCCGCTGATGTGTTTCCTCCTGTCTGCTTATGTAGCATCACGCTGGGTGGTTTTGGGGCGGACCGCTTTTACCTGGGCCAGTGGCGAGAAGGGCTGGGCAAGCTGTTCAGCTTCGGAGGCCTGGGCATTTGGACGCTAATAGACGTTCTCCTCATCGGCGTCGGTTACGTGGGACCCGCCGACGGCTCTCTCTACATCTAAAAGACAAACCAAAGCCCCGAATTCACTAAAACTTCTCCGGACATGTGGCTCGCACCGTTTGTGCGCTCTCCCGCCTTCAAGGACTGAGGATGTTCTCCATTCCCAACGCCGTGTTCTTCACGCTGCCCCGTGTGCCCATCCCATCTGCTACCAGTCAGGAGGTGTTTTCCTCCTCGCCGTGCCCACACAAGTGCCGGATCGATCCCAGTCACAGCCGTCGCATGGTGACAGCGTGCAGACGGAGCGGTGCGTCGCCGCAGACAACCTGCTATTTCGTCCTGGCGCTAGTTTGCACTTCCACTCCTATGGTTACAATGGTGGCGTGCACCATAATAAAACCGCTCAACGCCAAACCACCTGAGTTAAGATCCACAGATATGCACACTCTGGTCATCAGGAAGTAATCCATAGTGTTGGGTTCAAACTGGAATGGTAATAACGCCATCATCTCTCACTGTATGCTTATTTTGTACACAACACTACTGCGTCACATAAGCGACCGATGCCATCCCGGGACTTGACAGGAAGTGAGACTGTCGGGTTCCTGTGTGGCTGATACATGTGGAATTCATGTTTGTTGGAAACACTGACAATGACTTCCTTTTGTGTTATTTAAATAAAATTGTGGAAGAATATATCCGGCTAAATGCGTGTTTTGAATTTGTATGTAATCATTTTCTTTCAGTGTTGCCAAATAAGGGGGTCCAAAGGGCGGCACAAATGTGCACGTTGTAAAAATAAAGTGAATTTAGTAATTATGAGATACATTCTTACGCAATAGTATTGCACTAATTGCAACCTAGCATAAAGTTGACTTACCTGGGATTGGTTTGAGCATAAGTGAGCCCCCGCCTGCACTTTCTTTCATTTTCCTCCACGTGTCCCTTGGTAAAAAATGTTTTATGTACAGTAGTGTTGAAAATAATACCAGATGAAGTACTGTTTTTAGTATATTTGTATTGCTACTAGGCACACAAGTTACAGTAGGTAGGTGCAGTAGATTCTCAGAAAAGAAACAAGACCCAGCATTCATGATATGCACGCTCTTAAGGCCGTGCAATTGGGCAATTAGTTGAAAGGGGTGTAAAAAATAGCAGTGTCTGCCGTTGACTTTACAAACTCAAATCTATCTTGTACAAACTATTTTGGCGATTGTGTGAAGGACTAAACTAAGATTTAGTTTTTTTATAAGTGCTTCACATCTGTGTGGCATGGACTCAACCAACTTGTGGCACCTTTCAGCTGTTATTCCCCTCCAACATTCTTTAACAACATTCCTCAATTCATCAACATTTCTTGGTTTTGCTTCACAAACCGCATTTTTGATGTCACCCCACAAGTTCTCCATTGGATTAAGATCCGGGGATTGGGCTGGCCCCTCCATAACAGAACAGAACAAGCTTGTGCTGGTTTACTAGTGTGTTTGGGGTGATTGTCTTGTTGAAACACTTAATTTCAAAGGCGTGTCGTCTATTTTGACATATGCAAACTGATCCATGATCCCTGCTATGGGATAAATAGGAGAAGCAACATGCCCATATCATGATTCTTCACTGTGTACTGTGGCTTGAATTCAGAGTTGTCTGCGGCTCTTGGACCCCCAAAAAAACCAATTTTACTCTCATCAGTCCACAAAATGTTCCTCCATTTCTCTTTGGCCGGTCGATATGTTCTTTGGCAGATTGTAACCTCTTCTGCCTTTTTTTTAACAGAAGACGGGTAATCCTATGGAAGTTTGATGTCCTCTCCAAACATCAAGTTGAATATTTTTGTGCTCACATTAAGGTGATTGCATGGTTTCTTTTTTCATGCAGCCAGTAACCGGAGTGCAGTCAGGAATTCTGGGCCCCGTGAAAAAAATCACATTGCCCTCCGTTTATTAACGAATTACTCATTTTATTGGTAATTACCTATTTTTGGGGTCCCCTGGCAGTCATATCTCCTGGCTGATAAACACAAAGAAAAATGTGTAATAGATTCATGTGATTATCTGGAGCATAAAACCCTGATCCGAGCAGCCATTATTTTTGGCCTTGATTTTTTTATTAGCCCAAAAATTCATTCATTCATTCATTTTCTATACCGCTTATCTTTGTTAGAGTCGCAGGTATGCTGGAGCCTATCCCAGCTGACTTTGGGCGGGAGGCGGGGTACACCCTGGACTGGTCGCCAGTCAATCGCAGGGTTAGCGCATAAATGTCTCAATGAAATAAACTCCAAATCTAAGGTATTCAGCAGACGTACTGCTGAATACCTTACTCAGGTGATGCTGTACTCACCCATCCAAAGACAATCGCCACTGCACAAGTTGCTGTCTTTTCACAGGTTAGTTGTGTGTGTAATGATGCTGTATACGCACAAAAGTATTATTATATTAGCATGTAGTAAATACAGAAAAGGACAGGTTAAGCTTTTGCGTACATTCACCTGTAGGATTCCACACCAATCCGGCCCCGCGGGCATTTCCAAATGGCTTTCTTTAAACCTTTAACATGGAAACATGACTTGCCGCAAGGCATGCTGGGTAGCTTGTGGTACTCTCCCTCCCAACATTTTGGCTATGTTTGTTTTGGCGCCATTGCAAAATATGTTGTGGAGGTACTTCAAATACTCCTGACATCCAATGTTTTCTTGTTCATAGTTCATACTGTTGGCTACCCAGCATGCCTTGCAAATGGCAAACAGTTTTAAGTTATGCGATATGTTTCGCACTTTTTGTTTATCACAGTAGCTGTGGATATGTGGTGTTTTTGTTTCGTTGCACCGGGTGCAAGTAATGTTCTGCTTGATGCCACCCATACTGTATATAGACGGCCCCAAATGTTTTAACCCATTATGGCCCACGAGTGAAAAAGTTTGCCCACCCATGGTCTATATTACGTCTTATTTCTGTCGTATTTTCTCTTATGTCTACTACATTGGGTAGTCTGAGTGTAGAGGTGACCATAGGGGTGTTATTTCATGTCTAGAGGGCTCTAATGTATTTGGAAGGTCATAAAGGCCATGTGCATGAAAATATCCCACTGATAAATATAGGATCCTACTTCACGGAATTCACCCATCACGATCGGGTCTGAAACCGATTAATCGCAATAAAGGATGGATTGTGTGTGTGTGTGAGAGTGTCTGTGTGCGGCTTGTGATAGGAATTTCAACGTCGCGTTATTAGCTGAGCTGAGTCAACAAACGTCTTCCCAAACAAGCTCTCTTGTGTTGCATTACTAGCAAGAAGGGGAGGGCACACCCACCCACCAAAAAGTAGTTTCTCCCAATTGGCTCAGCCCATATTACTCCACCCTGATTCTGCTTCCTCAAACTCCTTCTCTGTCTGATGCAATTATGGCCCAGGCTGAACTGACGAAATGTTACCCTTCTTTTCTTGTGGACATAGCGTGACATTGTGCTGGGCTGCACACGTTGCAATGCATGTCAAGATGCAGGAAGTGAACACAAAAACGATTTGCTACTGTTCTCGGCCGAGATTTACATCAACCCCCCCATGAACATGTCTCACCCCCCCAATGCAAAAGCAGGAAAAATAGTGTACGCCGCCACCCACCACAGGGACCTCACATTACTGAAGGAGCGCTAGTTTCCCCATCAAACATTTTTCCACGTTCAGTGTGACGTAGGAACTGTACAGTTCGACTGGGAAAAAACACAGGAAGAATATTTTTGAAAAGTAAAATAGGTTGGGTATAGAAGGATGCACCCTAAACGTGTTTTTAGGCCTTCTTTAGTTCATAATAAACAAATAACAATTGCAAAGTAGTATCTTTCAACAGCAAAGTTGCAATATTTATTTATATAAATGTGATTTATTTCTGTTAATTATATTATTTATAGATGTATATGATACATATGATATTTAGTTATGTAAATAATAATCAATGTATGCTGTATATCTATAATATAAACTGTATGAGTACGTGTGCCCCTCATATTTCTGCATAAAAAATATTTTTTATTGGGAGAACGCTCAAGAAATGCTATAGTTTCAAGCAGTCAGATTGGACACAGTAAGAGAGTCATTTTTTAAAAAGTCAATTGGTAGACCCGCAGAAAACATCACCCGGCCAGCAGGATCCCATAGGCTGTCCGTCAAGACACATGCCCCTCCCCAACCCAAATGCAAGTTGTTACTGGTGCCGTCGGACGCCACCCATCAGCCAGACAAGGCTTTACGGAACATAAAGCCTCGTCTCCTTTCAACCACACAGAATTGGCCTTCTGAAATTTGCATGGGAGCACCAACCATGGGACATTGAAAGGTGGAAAAAACTTGTACTTTTTGATGAGGAAAAAACGTAACCTTGACGATCCCGATGGCTTCCAACATTACTGGCATGACGAGGAGATCGCCATCGTGAGCCTTCGATAGAACAATGGCACTTCGGGATGTGCAGGGGCGTCAGGCGGGCCAAAGCTGCGCTTCACAAGCTCCCTCTTTTGGAACATCCTGTGTGATCTAAATGGAGAACATTTGGGGACGGATGGCAAGGGAAGTTCTGCAAAATGGACATCAGTTCCAGACAATGGAAGCCCTCTTCACCACCTGGAGCAAAATTCCCACTAGCCTACTGGAAACACTGGTATCAAGCGTGGCCAAACCCCTTTTTTTTTTTTTTTTAGCTGAAAATGCATGAAATATAATACAGTCAACATCAAATATGAATAATATGAGTTTTTTGTTATGATCCGGTCTTACTAATGATGTGTAGTTCAAAAAAAGCATTTCCCTCTAACAAAAGTGGACAATTATATATAATAGTCTGTGGGGTATAGCACTCCGCTATTATCCCTCATAATAATAATAATGCTAATCCCATTTTCTGTGTGCGTGGCAATTATGTGGACCATCTCCTAATGAGCATGATAGCATAATAATGATGAGTCTAATCACGCACCAAATTTCCCAAACAATACCACAAATACGGGCATGCAGGAGAGAACACAAAAGTAGATTCAGTCCAGTCTTACATAAGCCACTCATAGCCCCCGATGCTAAAACGGCCACCTCTGCCGAGCGGTCAGGGGCGTAGGAGCCTACGCTCACGCCCACGGCATGCGCAAGCCCATGCAAAAAAGGAAAAGCTGCCCCCGCCGCTGCCCTTGTTGTTGGACTCTTGCTCACTTTTGTCACACAATTTGTGTCTGCGCTAAGGGAGGTGGACTTTTTTAAAATGTTGCATAATCTTGCAGCTTTAGAACGGTATAACGTGCTGTATGTTGCGTATCAACCTATTGCCCAGGTAATTGGTACACCCACCATTAAAGTAGGTTTCACGTGGTGCAGCAGCATATCATGCACTGTCTTGAATAAATGGGTTTTTGGTAGTGACGCTGCAGTACAACTGTCCACATGGGGACCACGTGGGGGTACTTTGAACATCGATTGATTTTTTTTTCCCACACATTTGTGCAAATCTGGGGTCCAATGTCTTGTTTGGTAAACAGCACATCATACACGGTCACAAGTAAATGCCTTTGTTTTGTTGACTCCACACTACAACTATCCACAATGGGGACCACGTGGAGGGACTTGGAACTAGCTGAAATGATTTGTCCAGACCCTGCAGCCCTAATGAGGATAAGCGGTATAGAAAATGGATAAATGGATTTGTCCACACATTTGTGCACATCTAGCGTCCAATGATGTTTTTTTTGTAGCTTGCAGCATATCATGCACTTATAAATGGGTTTTTGGTAGTGACTGTACAGTACAACTATCCACATGGGGACCACGTGTAGGGACTATGAAGCCGTCCAGGCTGATTTTAATGTACTCAATTTGTTCACGTGACTCCAGCTTGTCTAGAGTTTTGCACATATTGCATAAAAATATTTATTTTGAATTGCAACAAATCTGGTCAGGTGCAGTATTAGTGCTTTATTTGTACAACAGGATTTGCACTGTACAAATACCCCCAGCTCAGGTTAATACGGTGGCGAGAACATCAGAGCATCTCTTTTTGCATGACCTGAGCATCCCCCTCGCTCCTCACTGTGCAGGACGGGAAACAAATGCCAGGGAGAAATAAAGCTTAAAACAAAATTCAAATAAAAGCAGCTACCTGCTGAACAAACGGACATGGCTCGAGGAAACCGTTGCTTCCCCCCCCTCCCAAAAAAAAAAAAAAAAACATCCATGAAATGAAAACCAAGGAAAAAGGGAAAAAAAAAAAAAAAAAAAAAGAAATGAACTGTCCGGCCTCCGTGAGGGTGGAGCGATTATGGCCTTGGTTTAAACGGAACTGGACACGGGAAAAAGGCAAATGGTGATTTCCATCAGGTCCATGTGCCCACACACACGCACACACACACACAAGACACAACACTTCTCCATTTAAAAAGAAAGAAAGGCCAGGCCCCCACAAAATAAACAAAACTCCACAACATGACTTTTTTTTTGTAGTAACCGTTCCCTGTGGCGTGTTGGAAGTCCTCTTAAAGCAACAGTTACCTTTAAATTCACTCAAATTTCCATTAGCCAAGTACTAATGCAACCATGTCAACGCAGACATTTGGTATAAAAATAGGACAGAAAACAGATTCACTCAACAAAAATAGATCTCCACAGTCTCAAATGAAGGGTGGGGGTTGGGGGGCCCAAAGAGCAGCTCAGGTTGGATTCCGAAGGCAGGGGGGAGGGGTGCGGGGGGGGGATGCTTTCCGGCGGCCTTCATGCGTCAAGTCTGAGTGGCGGCGCTCTTCCCCCTCTCCCCCAGCGCCATGCAGTGAAATCCGCGGGTTCCATCGGGACCGCGCGGCAGCCTCATGACGCCCGGCGGCAGCCCGTCGGCGTTCTGGATCTTCCGCCCCAGCATGGGGCTCCCCACCGGGCTGCTCTCCTGCGAGGCAACCTGCTTGCGCCGCTGCACCCACGGGCTCCCTGATGGAGTCAGGCTACTGTCTGAGGAGTAGTCGGCCCAACGGCGCCCTGGCTCAGGGCTCAGTCGGCCCTCGCTGGCCAATGGAGACTTGTGGGTGTGGGGCGACTTGCGTTGAGGGCAAGGGCTGGCACGGGGGCTGGACCACGGGCTGTTGCGGGGCGACATGCCGGGACTCAGGTGATTGTTCTGGAAGGCGACGCCGGCGGCCGTGGGGCTGAGCTTGTTGCAGGACTGGGACTTTCGGGCCAGCCGGGGCGACGTCGGGGTGCTCTCCGTCTCGGAGGAGCTGCAGGCCGAGTCTTCGCCGTGGTACTGGAGCTCTCGCACTCTGCTGTTGAGCGAGCGGCTTTTGCGCATCCCCGTTGTTGGCATCCCCTCCTCGCGGGGTCGCTCCTTCTGGATTTTCTTTTTCGGCGGTTTGGTTCCGATCAGGACAACCTTCAAGCCCAGCGTGCTGCTCCCCCCGTCCTCGCCTCCCACAGCTTCATTGGCTTTAACCGCCGCCTCCACCTCCTCAAACTCCACGATGGCGCACTCCTCTGTGCTCAGCTGACAGTAGCGGCTGCTCAGCCTCTTCAGGTCGGCCGGCAGGTCCTTCCCGGGCTTCAAGACCCGGACGGAGGCAATGGCGCCGTACGTCCCGAAGGCTTTGAGCAGCAGCTTCATCAGCTGCTCCTGCTGAGTGGACCCGCTCTCGCCGCCCCCGTTCTCCTTGGCGCCCCCCGTGATCTCGGCCAGCTCGGGCCAGCGCCGCAGCTCGCTCAGCAGTAGCATGCGGCTGGGCAAAGACTCGCTGGCAAAGACCGGCACGGCCAACTTGCGCCGCACCTTCCGGCCCTCGTCGTTGAGCTCCAGTACATTGGAGTGTCTTAGGGCGAAGGCGGTCGTTCTCCAGTCGCGGGTCAAGTGTTTCACCTGCGAGAGAGACAACGTAACCACTCGCAATACTAGCTTCTCGGGAAAATGCGTGTAGGCCGTCATGTGGTATCACTACATGATCACAAGACGTTTCTGGTGCAGGTTTGGATAAAGCTGACAATTTCCTCCGTGAAAAAGTGCGTGAATCTTAATGATAAATTTAGGGATGCCCGAGAATATCGGCCGGCCGACGACAACCTGGGGTAAATATGAAATATATGAATCGTTTTCTTTTGCTGAGAATATCGGCGGGCAAGTGGATGACGTGTGCCACACAACCTTGCTAGGTCGGTACGTCTGCGGTTGTGGAATTACTCCCAAGTTTGGCCTTAGAATTGTAAATGTGCATTTCCCGTTCCATTCATACTTCCTGCCTACATCATACAATCAATGTCAATTCTACCCTTCATTCCGAGTCGTTTTTACCAAAGACAAAGTCGCCGGGGATTGGTAAAGTCTCCGGATCAGGTCAAAACAACGGAATGAAAAACTTGGTTTGGGAGGGTAGGATGTGTGCAGTTTGGGGCTGATGTCGATTGGTTCCGATTATAAAAAGCCTCCCTGTGGTTCCCTGAGTCGTTCCACGGGCTTTTTAGAAGGGCGGAGAACAACAAGCAGTCTGCAGTCGTAGGTGGGCCGCCAGGGAGTCAAATTACTCCCCTTTGTGCGGCCGGCCCGTCTGCAGCCGTGGTTACCTTTTTGAAAGAGGTCAGCAACTTGACGCTGACAAAGCCCTGTTTGTTGCGTCGGACGTGCTTGAGCAGGAAGGCGTCGTGCTCGAGGTTTTCATCTGACAGGTAGTACTCGATCTGGGCCACCAGCTTCTGGATGAGCTCCGCGTCGGGGGGCTGCCAGCCCTCCTCCTCTAGCTCACCGCCGCTAGTGCCGGCGCCGCTGAGTGAACAATACAAACCACAATGGTTACCCACTTGGAAAAGAATGGCAGATAAAGGAATTGTCAAACTATTAACAGGACGAGGACAATTTTGCAGCTTTACTTCATGGTTTTAAAAAAATATATCATGCCTGGTGGAATTCCTTAAAAAAATTTTCAGCAAATGTCACAACGTTATTAAAAAAAACCACACACACAAAAGGCATTGTCGGCTTATTTTCTGTTATTGCGTCTACTATTTTGGGTAATTTGAGTGTAAAGGTGACTATAGGGGTGTTATTTCATGTCTGGGGGGGCTCTAATAATTTAAAACCACATTTAGGAGGTCGTAAATCCTTCGTAGGACCAATTAACTGCGGTTAACGAGGCCTTACAGTGTAGTGCTTTACGAGGTACTCGAATACGTTTTAACTCAGATCAAGTACAGGGAGGTACAGTTCCACTCCAGTCCTGTAGGCGGCAATAAATTCCTCGATCGGCGCCAAACGTGCTGTAACGTGACGCTACTGTGTGGAAATCGGATGTGCCGCTTGTGTGCGGTCCTGCTGATGAACTAACCAAGCACAGCTTTGAAATGCTTGTTGCGTTTGCTGTTGATGTCAGCAAAAAAAAGGAAGTCCTACCCAATAGAGTTTGCTACACGCTTTAAGTTCCGCCTTCTGTACATGCATGACACTTAACTGTGCTCAAATGTTACTTTTAGCAGTTTTTTAAACGGGGATGACCAAAACAGGTGCACATGGGGAAACATTTTGTAAAGCAAAACTTGCAGGAGTGTTGAAAATAATAGCAGTGCAATGTGACTATTATTATGATTATTGGTATATTTAATTGCTACATGGCAAACAAGTTACCAGCAGGTGCAGTAGATTCTCAGAAAACAAACAAGACCCAGCATTCAGGATATGTACGCTCTTAAGGCCGTGCGATTGGCCAATTAGTTGAAAGGGGTGTGGTCAAAAAATTAGCAGTGTCTGCCGTTGACTTTACAAACTCAAAACTATTTTGGACAAACTTAGCAATCAAACAAATTTTGGCAATCCTGTGAAGGACTAAACTAATATTTAATTTTTTATAAGTGCTTCACATCTGTGTGGCATGGACTCTACCAACTTGTGGCACCTTTCAGCTGTTATTCCCCTCCAACATTCTTTAACAACAATTCTCAATTCTTCAACATTTCTTGGTTTTGCTTCACAAACAGCATTTTTGATGTCACCCCCAAGTTCTCCATTGGATTAAGATCCGGGGCTCGGGCTGGCCCCTCCATAACATAAAAAGAGAACAAGATTGTGCTGGTTTACTAGTGTGTTTGGGGTGATTGTCTTGTTGAAACATCCATTTCAAGGGCATGCCCTCTTCAGCATAAGGCAACATGACCTCTTCAAGTATTCTGACATATGCAAACTGATCCATGATCCCTGCTATGGGATAAATAGTAGGAGAAACATGCCCATATCATGATGCTTCACTGTGTACTGTGGCTGGAATTCAGAGTTTGTCTGCGACCCTTGGATCCAAACAGAACAATTTTACTCATCAGTCCACAAAATGTTCCTCCATGTCTTTTTGGCAAATTCTAATTTCTTTTGCACATGCCTTTTTTTTATTAGCCCAGGGACTTTGACATATTATGACTTTGTTCCAACAGGAACGTCCCCTCAAGCCTAATTTTAAAACATGTACCTTTAATTCAACAATAATTCAATAACGTTTAACAAATAAGCTTTTTTTTTTCTTGTAAATGTTACGACTTCAAAAAATGTTTAATATTTCACCTCTATGCTACTAAAATGACATTTTTCCTTGTAAGAGTATTCTTATAAAAGTTTCCAAATTGTTTTGTGAAAAAAAATTATGTATTTTTTTATTTTCTAATATTTGGACTTCATTCACGTAACAGACACCCGACTCTCCAAAAATGTCAACGTTGTTGTTTGGCTTGTTTCTAATTTTACAAACCTACAAAAAAAGGTAACATCTCGAATTATTCTACATGTTGATGCTACTTTTCTTCATAACACGTTAGTTTCCTAAAACTACAACTTGATGTTCTTGATATTTGTGTAATTATAATTTATATAATTACTGCCGATGTATCCATTTTTGCTGTTATTTCACGTTTGACTGAGCCGCGGGTCGAACGGACTATTTCAATATCATTATTTCCCATGTCGCGATGTGCACGTGGTGGAGGGGGGGTGGTATCCATGTACAACGTTTACACATTTTACTTTCAGCTCGATGAGGTCACAAGTTGCCCGCGAGCGGCGTTGTTGCACGTTTCCCTGACAGGCTGCAGTGAGACACTCAGCGGGTCTCGCTGCTAGGACCTCTCCATCTGAGGGGTGCACAGTCACCCTCCCACAGAGAATGTGTCAGATTACTAAAGCTGCCCACCCCACCCCATCCTCAACCTTCTCCTGGCAGGATTCACGAGAAAAATCCAGTCAATCGGGGCGGGTGGGGGGGGGGGGGGTTCTCCGAGTGAATTTTCGTGGGATGACTCATCACCTTACCCGGCATCCTCCCTCCTTCCCAGTCCACCGCTTTCTAGCGAGCTGACGGCGCGACTGGCACGAGCCCACATCCTCCCGTCAGACTTAAAAACGACAGCTTTGTTGGACGACGCGACTCAAACTCTCTCGGCCGCCATGTGTTGGGGACGCCTGGCAAACCAAACAATGTTGCGCCGCCACCGCGATGGAGCCTTTCTTCAGTGTAACGGCCCCGTTCAGGTGGCGTGTAAAAAGGAGCGAATCCACTTCGATGAGGTCGCCTTGTGTGAATGCGGCTCACTTCCACGGCGTCTTCTGTTAGTTGCACCGAGCAGCCCGGACCAAGATGCGCGTGGCGACTGTCCATGCTCAAGGAAAACTGCACTTTTGTTGGAATTTCGCTCGTCGTGCACAATCCTTACGTGAGACCTGAACACACACCCACCCCACATGAGCAAGCACTTGCCGACGGAAGAAAGGGGAAAAACTCCTCTGGGGAAGAAACCTGGTACAGAACCTCCAAAAAACCGCTATGAACCAAGCTACAGCGACATTGTTATTAACATTACATCGAAGAACTACTTCACTGGCGTAGTGACGCCTCACCACGCCACGCCAGACCCAAAACATTAAAAAACAAGTTATATATGTGGTATTCCGGCCACCAAGCATCAGACATGTTACAGTATATTTCAGAATGGATTACCATCACGCCGCATGTGGTACGTGACATAGTTCTCCCCCCACTCCGTGTGGAAGTGGTAAGGTTTTTGCTTCTTACTTTGTCTGTCTTCCCCGCCCCTTTTGAAACACTTAAGGTTTACCATAAGTAAATTGGTGAGGCTACGTAGTTAGCTCGGTAGCGTGCTACGCTAGCGGTCTTGGTAGCCTGCGCATTACCGTTGAGCAAATTAACAAGAAAAGAAACAAGGTGTAGGAGTGTAAAGGTGACTGTAAGGGTGTTATTTCAAGTCTACATGGCTCTAATCATTCATTCATTCATTCATTTTCTATGCCGCTTATCCTTATTAGGCATAGAGTATGATGGAGCCTATCCCAGCTGGCTTTGGGCGAGAGGCGGGGTACACCCTGGACTGGTCGCAAGTCAATCGCAGGGCACATATAGACAAACTTTCACACTCACATTCATACCGATGGACAATTTAGAGCGGCCAATTAAGCTAACATGCATGTTTTTGGAATGTGGGAGGAAACCGGAGTACCCGGAGAAAACCCACCCACGAACGAGGAGAACATGCCCAAAGGAGATTCGAACCCTGAACCTCCTGACTGTGAGGCCAATGTGCTACCCACTCGACCACCGCGCGGCCAGGCTCTAATAATGATTAAAAACATACCTAGAAAGTCATCAGCTGTGCTCCAACTACAAAAATCTTCTATTAATGTTGAATCCTGATTCCCTTTTTGAGGGTTCTACTGTACCTGGAATTATTACGAACCGGCGCTCCAAGTGTGAGGCTGCAGAAGACTTAAGGAAAGATGCGGCAACTTGAGAAAACCTGCTTTAAAAAGCGAAATTAATTCATTTTGAGTTCCTATGATGAGCGTAAACAGTCTGGGTGTGGGCAGAAAATGCCACTAATTACCAGGGACGCCTACCGAAACCCCTAACGGCACGAGTGCCGATGTTGCCACCGGCAACAAGCGCTCGAAGGTGATATCGTGAGGGGCGACCGTCTCCGCCGCTCGCCTCATTGAGCGCCGATCGCAGTCACAGCGAGGTGCATTCACGACTCTGGCTTGTCGCTTAACCAAAGTGCTTGGAGCGACCGACGTAATTCCTCCGGTAAAAACGACTCATTTTCATTGTAAAACGTGGAAAATGCTGCATATACAATAGCAGGAAATTCACAAGCATTCCTTAATAAGGGTGCCCGGATTCACACCAACAGTCATGATTTAATTGTCCCAGGCCTGTCACGATTTTTCCTCTTGAATTACAGTATATGGCAGAATTACGACGACCACATTGGGAAAAAAAAAATTCAAGATTGAGATTAAAAATCATAATTTTCGGAGGAAAAAAAGCCGCCCAGGCCAAAGGTCACACAAGTCCCCTGTGTTTATAGCCGTCTCGGCCAATGCCTGTTAAGATGGAGTATTAAAATGACCAGGTTTTTTTATGAACTAAGTCGTACATTTACGACAATAACGTTGTATATTAGAGAGTACAAACGTAGCCTTACGGGAATAAAAGTCATGACTTGACTTGACTATAGACATTGCTTGAGACAGCTGGAAACGCGGGACTAGTGTGGCCTTTGGCTTGGGTCAAAGGTAATGACTTTTTTTCCCCGTAAAATTCAGACTTTTAATCTTGTAATATTCCCCCAATTTATTATTAATGTACATCATATCAAAAGCAATAAAGTTGAATTTGAACGTCTTTTAAAATAAAAATTGCAGGTGCAATTGTAATAGCTTTATCAAAAGTAAGCTATTTTTTATGACGCTCTTATTTTGTTATGTGTGCCACTCTTATTTTGAAGTATGGCGTGCCTCCAAAAGCTGTTCTTATTTCACACACAACTTGCATGAAGTCAACGGCCAACCTAAAACACTGGCTTGCACTAACCAGTGCTGAAGCACAACTGACACACACACACACACACACGCCGCTAAGCCGAGCTAACCCGTCTAGCTTGCACTGCCTATTGCTGTACATGAGCTCATGCTCGCGTTCGGTGGGTAGTCAGAGTATCCGGGTTTTTTTGCCGATGTTTCCGGTTGCCGCCTGGGCATGTTTGGTTGAGGAGAGGGCTGGTTAGCGTGTGTGAGGACACGCCGCTGGGAATGAGCAGTGCGTGCACATTGAGGGGGTTGGGGGAGGCTACCACTGCTGCTACAGAGCCGCATAGCCAACGTCCGACGTGAAATTAACAGTGACGGAAACGGATATCCAGCATCCGACGTGAAAGTAACGTCACCCGTGTGCAGACTGAAGCCTCCTGTCATCAAGCCTGTGCGGCACAGAGAGGAAAACAAACGACAATTTATCGGGGGGCCATGAAAATGACCGACTTCGGTCGACTTTCTAATCGTTGGATAAGTCAATTTATCAATTATTGTGACAGGCGTAACTGTACACAACTCAACGGCACCTTTTCGGTCCAAAATAACACCTTAAAAGAGGCAAATGGCTGTCAAACGTTGATTGGAACTACAGCAAAGAATGCTGGGAAATGCCTAACTTTCCCTTTCCCCATCTGCCAACTCTTGAGAGAAAATGACAAAAAGGTGGCCAGAAATAACGCGGGATTGGACATGAAGATTGCACATTTGCGCCGCTGCTCCTCCACACTGAGAGGACCCAGATGAGGTGGCTCGGGCATCTGGCTAGGACGCCTCCCCGGGGAGGCGTTCGGGGCACGTCCGACCGGTAGGAGATCTAGAACACGTTGGAGAGACTATGTCTCGCAGCTGGCCTGGGAACGCCTCGGGATCCGCCGGGAGGAGCTGGACAAAGCGGGCGGGGGAGAGGGGAGTCTGGGCTTCCCTGCTTAGGCTGCAAAATGGTCGGGTGGATGTATCGCCAGATAAAAACACATTCCCCATTCCTGTCCCAAGCACAACCTAAAGCAGGCTTTGAGTTTGTGCGGTTGTTGACTTTGACACCCCGATCCGGTCTCTTCGCACGCGGCGGAGCACGGAACCGGCGAGACACAAAGCTGTTAGTGCTACAAGGCGTGAGCGCATAGTCGCCTTTATGCTCCTAGTGCAGGTAGGAACTTAGGAGGGGATAAAAATAGCAGGCGCTGACGCAGGGAATTAGATTAAGGTGAAGGTGCCATCCTTTATCTCCCCTCCCGGGTGTCCGCTACGGTCCCACATGAGTCAGAGCGTCGTTCCCGTCGCCGTCCCGGCCCTGGAGGACAGGCCTCGAGTGTGGGATGGTTTGTTTTTTTTTTTTTCCTCTTTGGGCTTTGTACACACGACACGGTGTCGATTGGCAGCTGTTGCCGTGGCAACACCTGTTGCTGTTTTCACTTAAAAGCAGCTCATTCCTTTGAAAAGGAAGAAAGATGAGCCAATTTGCCTTTGGAGTGCCTTTGCTGTTGAACTGACGGGCCCGTATTGTAGCTCACTGAAACAGAACCTGATACCCAATCAGCACCGATTGCTTCTCAATGCTCTACTTGCATACTTGAGATCCGTTTTATTTATATACTTATTTTCCCCAGCATAGAGTGCGTGCTTTTAGGGCTGTTGAATAAAAAGGTCCGATAATTAAATGCAAAAATAAAAAACCCTTACATTTACTAATTTTTCATTGGGAAAGGGAGGCAGCTTGGCTAAGCTTTCTCGTGGGACGTCAGCTTCTTTTGCTTGCTCTGATGTTGCTTAAGATGTCGTCGCCCTTGCAGTTCCAACACGCTTACTTTGTTCGCATTTAGATGACATGTGGCAAACGGGCCGGGAAGATGTTCTGTCTCTTTACGGCTTCTCGTCCCCCCCCCACTCAGAACCTGCACGGCGTCATCGGGCTTTGCAAAACGCTCCTTACATTAAAGCGGTAAAACACAACGCGGTGAAAACCTACAACGCTGGCGGAGGCAAAGCTAAGGGGAGGTGTGAGTGAGCCGTCCTCAGGGGAAATAATTCCCCACACGAACGTTCCTCCTCCTCCCGATGGCAGGATTTCATTCACATGACGTCACAAGATTCTGCTTTTAACGGCGAATTTTGTTTTCATTGGCCAATTCCGCGATTTTGCGGAAATCGTAGAGCCCAATTTAAGGTTGGCAGGTCTGTTTATAGCGTGATTCATGCTGGTGCCAGCAACGCTTACAGTGGTTTGTACAGACAAATATACAACTACAGTACTTCAATAGTGCTTGTCTCTCCTATAGTGGGCGGGGAATGACAGAAAATAATTGGGAACCATTATGACAATTTGTTCTGTTAGCCTCCTCATCCTAATCTCTCAGGGGAGGGCAAACTCCGCTTCGCCGGGCCAATCAAACGGCTTAATCCGCGGAAGCCGTGTGGGCATACAAATAAACGTCTCCGCACGACACCCCATGCCAAAATTACACCCCGTATTCCTGCCGCAAGGCATGCTGGGTCGATTACTCTCTCCCAACATGCTGCCATGTTTGTTGCATTTTTTTGGCAAAACACGTTGGGAATGTAAACGAGGACGCTTGACATCCAATGTTTTATCAATCATGCTTGGTGTTTGTTGCCACGGTACTACCCAGCAGGCCCCGCGGGCACTTACAAACATCATCTTAAGTTGCAAGGAACTCTAAGCGCTTCGTTGGTAGCAGTAGCGGATTCATGCGATGCGTTAACCTGCCGTGGATGTGTTGTGTTACGTCGCACCGTGAGCAACTATGTCACTCTGATGTAGTTTTTAACCCGACACGCCCCGCTGCATTTTGATAACTGATCCAGGAAGACGGCCAGAGGGGCACAGACTTTTGTCCCCCCCACCGGGGTCCACCCTCGATTCATCAAAAAGGCACGAAAATCAACCCAATCCTTTTAATTTTGGCAACTAAATGGATTTTTCCACACTTAGACCCGAGCAAATCTCGAGGGTATTCGGGCAAACACGTGCGTACTGAAATCAGAGGATATTTACAAAATGATTACCTGAATAGCAAAAGAGCCTAAATGAAAAATCGATTAATCGCCGATTAATCGTCACCGCTCGATCAATTTTTCTCTTTGTTTTGCACGTCGCGCTCTCGGCCGTGGATTTTGCGGCGGAGTATGTCGCAGGCCGCACTTTGGACCCCGCACAAAGTCTAAGGTCTTGTTTTTGGGGCACACAAACATGATGGGTGTGTTTTGTCCACGTGCAAACACTAGGAATTGCAGTTTTTGGTTTAATTCAAAGAAAACTAAAACGGATTTTGAAGCTTTTCCGAATTCCTTCAGACGTGACAGCTGGTCTGTCACAGTGAGGTTGGGTTTTTTTGGGAATGGGATTTTAAAATGGGAGTAAGTGACGTCGCCCTGATACTGATAATCCTACAAAATAAAAAAATAAAAGGACATTTTTGGTCCATTCCCACTGAAACGTCTTTTTCTCTTTTTTTGGGGGCGGGGGGCACAAAAATCAAGCGCATCGCGTTCAACTTTCAAGTGTCTCCGGGATTTCGATCACGACCGACCTGGACTTGTCGTGCCTGCCGAGCTCGTCCTCGCTGCAGCTGCCGCCGATCAAGTCGACGTTCCCGGCCGAGAAGTCCTCCGGTTCCTCGTCCTCGGCGGCCTGGATGGCCACCGTGATGGTCACCGTGCCCATCTCCTGCGCGTGCCGGTCCACGGTGATGACCTCATCCGCGCCCCGCTCCGAGGACGAATCCGGGGAGCGCGCCGCCCGGCGGCTCGGACTCCCCGAGGCCCGGCTCATGTTCCCCGCGTGGCTCGCGGCGGCCGCGGAAGCCGAGATGGGGTCGAGGGCGCGGGGAGGACGCGGCGTCGGCGCTCGACGGCCGCTCTCGCCGCCGCTGTGGCTGAGGAGGACCCGCGGGGCTCCCAAGACGCGCTCCACGGCTCGCCAGACGACCCCGATCCGGATCCGAGCCTCGGACGGAGCGGCGGGGCTCGTAGCAGCCGGCGAGACGCAGCCCGGAGCAGCAGAGGAGCCACCGCCTTGCACCGCCGCGGCTACTTCCTCATATGTAGGAAGCTTTGTGGGATTGGGCCGAGGCGGCGTCTCTTCGCGCTCACTGGCGGCCCACAAGCAGAGGCTGACACAAAGCCAGGAGGGGGGCAACAGGAAGGAGAGGCAGCGCAGGAAGGCGTTCACCAAAGCATGCATACTTTTTATTTGTCACTCACTCCTGCGCCGTTTTTGTTCTTTTGGTGGGGACACCCGTCCCTAAAAAACATCTAAGTAGGGGAGCGAATGCACGTGGTGGTCCACCCCTAATTGGGGAAGTGCCCTGACAATGCAGGAGGCCCAGCCAAGCCTGCTAATTGGATAATAGGCTTGCAGCCTCGGGTGCCGAGGAAGGCTGACAAGGCGTGAATGGGTCGGCACCAGCAGCAGTAGAGAAAGGCTCCCCTTGCTTCCCATTTATGCAAGCGTGTTTGCCCGACAACACCCGACTCAGGGCCTTCCAAAGTCCTACCGGCTCCAAATATTTTTCTTTGAAACCCCAAACTATCAGAACACTTCAACCGACCGGCGCATGTACGGCCGAGTATCAGGTCCACATAAAAACTGGGAGATTTTACGACTCGAAGTTCTACAGTGATATTACCTTTGAGTCCCCTGTCTTCATAGCTGTCTCAGGCAATGCCTGTTACGACGGAGTGTTCGAATCACGGAAGATTTTGAGAATAAAGTCGTAAATGTACGAGCAAAAGCTGGTGATATTAAGCCAGTAAAGTGGTTCACTTTACGGGAAATAAAAGTCGTAACTTGGCGTTGCAGGCATTGCCTGAGACAGCTATGGGACGGGGGCGGGGTACATGACAGTACCGCTGAGTTGGTGCTAACTCACGCCGTTGACGAGAAAGAGTCGTAAGATTATCTTTGACCCAGGTCACGCAAGTCTTTATAGCTGTCTCGGACAATGCCTGCTACGAGATTTCCAAAGTCGTAAATTTACGAGAAATAGCTCTTAATATTACACATTTTTTTCTCATCAAATTTGCACGGGTTAGCGTCATCTCGTCATACCGGTGAGATGATGCTAACCCGTGCTATTTTTACATACGAGAAAAAAGTCAGAACTTTACATGAAAAAAGTTGTAGTTTTTCGAGGAAAAAACATGTTATTTCAGGGGGAAAAAAGTCCTAATTTTACATGAAAAAAGTTGTAGTGTTACAAGGAAAAAACAAGTAATTGTAGGGGGAAAAAAATCCTAATTTTACATGAAAAAAGTTGTAGTTTTACGAAGAAAAAACGTGTAATTTTAGGTGAAAAAAGTCCTAATTTTACATGAAAAAAGTTGTAGTTTTACAAAGAAAAAACGTAATTTTAGGTGAAAAAAGTCCTAATTTTACATGACAAAAGTTGTAGTTTTTCGAGGAAAAAACATGTAATTGTAGGGGGGAAAAAGTCCTAATTTTACATGAAAAAAGTTGTAGTTTTTCGAGGAAAAAACATGTAATTGTGGGGGGAAAAATCCTAATTTTACATGAAAAAAGTTGTAGTTTTACGAGGAAAAAACATGTTATTTCAGGGGGAAAAAAGTCCTAATTTTACATGAAAAAAGTTGTAGTGTTACAAGGAAAAAACAAGTAATTGTAGGGGGAAAAAAATCCTAATTTTACATGAAAAAAGTTGTAGTTTTACGAAGAAAAAACGTGTAATTTTAGGTGAAAAAAGTCCTAATTTTACATGAAAAAAGTTGTAGTTTTACGAAGAAAAAACGTAATTTTAGGTGAAAAAAGTCCTAATTTTACATGACAAAAGTTGTAGTTTTTCGAGGAAAAAACATGTAATTGTAGGGGGGAAAAAGTCCTAATTTTACATGAAAAAAGTTGTAGTTTTTCGAGGAAAAAACATGTAATTGTGGGGGGAAAAATCCTAATTTTACATGAAAAAAGTTGTAGTTTTACGAGGAAAAAACATGTTATTTCAGGGGGAAAAAAGTCCTAATTTTACATGAAAAAAGTTGTAGTGTTACAAGGAAAAAACAAGTAATTGTAGGGGGAAAAAAATCCTAATTTTACATGAAAAAAGTTGTAGTTTTACGAAGAAAAAACGTGTAATTTTAGGTGAAAAAAGTCCTAATTTTACATGAAAAAAGTTGTAGTTTTACAAAGAAAAAACGTAATTTTAGGTGAAAAAAGTCCTAATTTTACATGACAAAAGTTGTAGTTTTTCGAGGAAAAAACATGTAATTGTAGGGGGGAAAAAGTCCTAATTTTACATGAAAAAAGTTGTAGTTTTACGAGGAAAAAACATGTTATTTCAGGGGAAAAAAGTCCTAATTTTACATGAAAAAAGTTGTAGTGTTACAAGGAAAAAACAAGTAATTGTAGGGGGAAAAAAATCCTAATTTTACATGAAAAAAGTTGTAGTTTTACGAAGAAAAAACGTGTAATTTTAGGTGAAAAAAGTCCTAATTTTACATGAAAAAAGTTGTAGTTTTACAAAGAAAAAACGTAATTTTAGGTGAAAAAAGTCCTAATTTTACATGACAAAAGTTGTAGTTTTTCGAGGAAAAAACATGTAATTGTAGGGGGGAAAAAGTCCTAATTATACATGAAAAAAGTTGTAGTTTTTCGAGGAAAAAACATGTAATTTTAGGGGAATAAACTCACAATTTTTCGTGTAATACATGTCGGGGGGAAAACAGAGGATAGTTCTTCGGGAAGGAAGGAAACGTTCCTCTTGCATCAGGCGAGCTTTTATTTATAACGGGACAGCAAAACAGAGCAGTTGGCCAGAAACAGACTAGCACGGGTTAGCCTCTCTTGCACCCTGCCTCCCTATTGCCCAGCATGCCTTGCGGCGGGATTAGTATTTATTTGTAGTTTACGTTGCGTCGTGTGTGTTTGGATGGCATTTTTGCTACAAGCTACACCTTGCATCGGACTATTTTGGCAACTCAAGCGCTGCAGGTCATGTTTCATTGTGAAAGCTTTAAAAAAAAACAGACCAGGGAACACCGGAGACTGGAAGATAGTGGAAAAACTGCTGTACTCGGACTAAACCTTCTAGTACTAAAAGCTTTCTTTCCCACCGAGCTGGGCAGAGCGTTTCAACAGGGTAGCGCTGTTTCGAAGTCGTTTCCGGAAAGCGGTTCCGTGGCCCCGCCCTGTTAAACAGGCGGCATCTGCGCAGTTGTTCACACCATGACGGCAGGCGAGCTCCCTTACCGGCTCGGCCCGACACCTTGGACAATCAGCCGTAACAGTTTTGTTCGCTGTCGCCGGCCCTGCATGCTGCATCTGAACTCCCAACACTGGCAAGCTCTTCTCACAGCTGGTGGGCAGTCTGACTCATTCCCTGCACCACACACACACACACACGCACACACACACACACAGCGCTCCACTTTGTGGACAATGAAACACGGGAAGTGTGTGACTGACAGCTAAACATGTACTTCGGAAAATGACATTTTCTTAAAGCAGTTTGCCAAAGGCATCCTTTCCCCCTTTGTGCCAAGTTTCTGCAATCAGCAGTGTGGGCTCTGACAGGACTGAGGCAGTAGGGAAGTCATTTCTATCCTATATTTGTGAGTGTATGTATCCATGTGTCAAATATTTCTTCTTATAAACAGTAGGGGCTTTTATTTCCTCAACCGAATTAACGGAATAGAGTACTGGGTAGCCATTTTTTTTTCTTCACTGCTGTTTTGTGGTTGACTACTGAAAGACAAATCAAGTACAGTGAAGTATTCTGGTCACTGTGCATTGGTAATGTTATTATTGTTAGCCTTCACGCTGCACGGAGGTTATTGAGCCGAGATCGAGTGGGAATAAAAGGCTCTCCTCTCATTCTGTGTGGAAGTGGTGATTTTTTGGCTTCTTCGTCCTTCCTCCCCGCTCTGTTGGAAACACTTTAACTTTGGAATAATTTAAATAGTCAACCCGTTAGCTTGCTATGGTAGCGGCAGCTGTCTTTTGTCCCTGCAGTGATCCAGTAGGCTGAGCAATGGGATGTAAACAAAGACTGTTGACAGGTTCACAACACAGGTGGCGTGACTTGACTTGAGACTTGCAGGTTTTTACATGAGAAAAAAACCCGACTTTCTCCCATCTTTGCTCACTAAATTTCATGCCTGTGTTTTTTTTTTTTAAGTGCTTGATTTACGTTGATTTTTTTTTTGCTTTCAACATCAATCATTCTTCTCGGACGGCACCAAAAGGCCCACAGGGACGCGAATAAAAACGACTGGAGCCGTAAACGAAGCGCACGTGCTGTATAAGAGGTACAGCTGGAAACCCAAGGTGGTATTGTGCCAGTATGGCCGCCTCCTTGTCTCACACACACACACACACACACACACACACACACACATTTGACAACCAGCTCGCAAGCTAACATGCCAGCTTCATGAATGGATCGTGACAGGCACTGAGTGGGAAGCCCTTTTGATAAACAAGGACTGCCTCTTCAGCAGAGCAAAATTGCTCTTCCCAGTCCATTTTGTCACACATTATTGCTTTTAATTGCGTATAATTACGTACGGAGAGCAGTCTCGGCACTTCCCTTTCTCCACAGTTCCTCATTTCAAACTAGAATGAATTGTTATTATTATTATACACATAATGACAAGCAGACAAAAAATGCAATGTTTGCAAATGCATTAAAAACAAAAATGGTGATTTAAAAAAAGTATTCACCGCCTTTGCCGTGAAACTCAGGTGCATCCTGTTTGCACCGATCCAAACAAAATGTGGAGAAAAATTCACTGCTGAGATCACTTTTTTGTATGCACCCCCACTTCTGTTTTGTTTTGTTTGTTTACGTGTACAGGGGGCGGGCTGGAGGATGCTAACCTCATTTTATGAGACAAAAAGTCATAATCTGGCAAGAAGAAAGTCTTGATTTTATGGGAAAATTTGTTGTAATTTTCAGAGAAAAAGACTTGTAATTTTACGAGAAAAAAAATCTGAATATTACGGGGGAAATGTTGTAATTTTACGGGAAAAAAGTCGGAATATAACAAGAAAAAAGTGTTGATCTTACTAGAAAAATGGTGTAATATCATGTGAAGAAAGTTGTGATTTTACAAGAAATAAATGTGTAAATGTACGAGAAAAAGACTTGTAATTTTACGAGAAAAAAGTTGTGATTTTACAGGAAAAAAATCCCTAATTTTGCGAGAAATAAAGTCGGAATATAACGAGAATAAAATCCCTAATTTTACTAGAAAAAAACTTGTAGTTTTGTAAAAAATAAAGTCGGAATATTACGAGAAAAAAGTTGTGATTTTACGAGAAAAAAAAATCCCTAATTTTACAAGAAAGAAAGTCGGAATATAATGAGAATAAAATCCCTATTTTTACAAGAAAAAAACTTGTAATTTTATTAGAAAAAAAGTCAAACCATAACGAAAAAAAGTCTTGATTTTACTAGAAAAAAGTCGGACTATAACGAGAAAAAAGTCGTAATTTTAGGAGAATTTTGTTTTTGTAATTTTACATTTAAAAAAAGTCAGATTGTAACGAGAAAAAAGTCCTAATTTTTCTAGAATAAGGTCGTAATATTACGTGAAGAAAGTCGAGATTTTATGAGATTTTTTTTAAATAAAAAAATTAATAAAATTTTAATTTTAATTAATAAAATATTATTTCTAACCCTGACTTGACCGGTGGGTTGCATGTCAGAGTGAAGCTTGTAATCCTGCATTGTCTTCTTGGAAAGGCTGCGATGTCAAAGGTCAAGTGTGGCCACCCTGCCGCTTGCGTGTGTGCGTGTACATGCAAATATGTGTGTGTGCGTAGGATTATATGATGCAGCATTTGCCCTCTTCTGCTCTCAGAAGGACGTCAGGAGGCGCGTCAAAGCACTCACGAGTCAGGTTAACCTCACAGGATGCGGTAAGCAATGTATACAAAAGGTGATTCAAACTGGTTTCATGCTGTGTATTTTTAGAACAAGCAGTAGCGGCCAGACGATTTAATGAAAAGCAGATTTTGCAGCAGAATAAATCATTCTCCTGTCAGTTCCCCATAAAGATGGAAATGTTGTCTCTTTTAGCGAGTTGGTTCTTTTGGCTCCATTCTTACTAAAAAGAACCGACTCTTTTGTCTCCCATGTGGCTGCTCATATGGGTTCGTCTTAAATGATTTTTTTAGCAAGTATGTGTATTGTGTAAAATTTACTAATCTAACAAAATACATTATATACATATGTTAATTATTTTATTGGATTTTTAAAAATCCTCTATGAACAGTGAAAACCCCTCCCCGCGCGTGCTGCGCGTTTTACCCTGCCCCTATTGCGTCACCATTTAACAGAAAAAAAGACGAGGAAAAAAACGAATCGGCTCTCAAGTGTCTCCCAACGACGCGAGCCGGCTCCTGCCGCTCATTTAAAAGAGCCGACTCGTTCGCGACCGACGCATCACTAGTTCCCCCACGGAGGGCCTTTTGGCGAGACCGGAAGTGAGCGTTACCAAGCAACGCCGCGGTTGTCGTGGCAACGGGTCCCGTATCCGCCTCTCCCGGGAGAGTTTCGGAGCGCCGAAAGAGACGCAGATAACGAACAAGGGTTGCTTTTAGGAGCTGTATATTTGTTGTTGTTGGCAAGAGGAGCTCCGTGCTATTGCTAGCGAACAGGCGTCCATGGAGTCGGAGCGAACCCGGAAGCGCAACAGAACAAACACTGATAACTTTGTCGTTCTCACGCCCACGGTTAGTTCAGCATTCGGCCACTAAACTCCTCTTTCGGACGCCCGTGCTTCGTCTGAGCGAAGATTTTGTAAGAGTCACGAAAGTTATCGCGAGGCCCGAGGCTCAAACTCGCTAGCACGCATGCGCCAATATGTCCCCCGTGGAAACAGTACTGTAGGTTAAAATGTCATTTTTAAGCACATTTGGATATTGATATATAATATGATATGTCATATTGCGTGGCTTAAAAATGTTGACACTGTGGGACCAAAGTAATATCAGCGATACCACGGCGGGGTCGGTATCGGGTCGATACCACCCTTAGCAAAAATAAGTTCATTCAAATGTACTACGAGTATGTGGAATCCCAGGAGTACCAACATGAGAAGGAAATACGCGTGGAAATATAAAGACAATCAAAAAGATACCAATGTGCTTTTTCCATTTCGTCTTTGCTTTTTCCGTATTGTCTTTGTTTTCCCCATTTTTTAAATCAGTTGAATTTATCACACGAGGGTGAGGCGCTACAACGAATGACTGGAAACCAATCTCACAGCTCTGTTCCTGCAGGTCAGCAGCTGCAAGTTGCGCCTCAAGGCGGCCAAAAGGCTCCCAGAGAGAGGCCGTCGGCTGGTGAGTCACCGGGAAGGAACGCACTGATGTGGAATTCTTGCTTGTTTTTCAGTTTTATTTCCTATTACCTTGCAGGTCGCCTCTCCTGATTTTCTGAGGGACCCGTGTCTGACCGTCACGGCAATAATCCCTCCTGAGACAGGTACCCGCACACTCCAAGGCAGGGGTGTGCTAACTTCTTCCACCGAGGCCCGCATGCAGAAAAATGAAAGGATCCAGGACGGGGGATGCTTTGATGCAGTTTGCTCAAATCTACGTATAAATGCTAAGCTAAGACCATGAAAATGAGTGTAATATATAATATGTTTAATATTTGGACCCTCTCACTCATTTTAGCATAGTAAACAAGATTTTACTTTCAACTATAACCACAATAATTAACACCTCACGTACACCAACATGTAGATTTGCTAAATAGTTGTACATACGTAAAAGAGAAAAACGTCATGTAAGTGAAAAAGTGTATCGGTCTTTGCACTTTTTACCCCCATTTTTGCTGTTTTTTAAATTAGTTTCCCCTCCAGCTATTTCAACATTCTTCCTGTACTTCTTGTAACTGTGACTTTATTCCACGAATATATTTTGGGTTTATTTGCGTACCATTACAACTTTTACCGTGAAAATAATTTTCCCCAAATTTCTTTTGTTGTTTCTCGTAGTATTTAAAGAAATGTTTTTAAAAAAACGATGTAAAATGCTAAAATGACCCCTTTTTCTTGTTATATGACACATTTTTGTTAAAAATACAGCTGATTTTTAATTTTTTGCTTTAGTTTTTTAGTTGTTTATGTTAAAGCGCTATAGAAAATGAATGGATGTATTTTTTGAATGTGCCATGCGCCAGTAGGGAGTGTATACTGTATGATTCTGAATTATATTTTCAATAATATGACTACTTTTGAAAATAATTGCTACTTTCTGTGCCCTGCGATTGACTGGCGACCAGTCCAGGGTGTACCCCGCCTCTCGCCCAAAGTCTGCTGGGATAGGCTCCAGCATCCCCCCGACCCTAATGAGGATAAGCGGTATAGAAAATGAATGAATGAATGCTACGTTCTGTACAAAAAATTGTAAAAATATACAATATTATTCAGTGTTGTCCTAAAAAAGACAAAAGCCCCCGCCGCAAGAAACCCCTTACCCCTATTAGATGCAGATCCCTCTGACATTTTGATTCTACACTCCAGATCCACTGAAAGATGGCGCCCCCTGCGGTTGGCCCGCATTCTCATGGACAGCAAACGACGTCCGAAACAAGCACAGCGCGGGGTCCGGGTACCATCGTCACGCATCAGTCCCCCAAAAGCCAGGTAACGAGCACTGAGCAGGTGACGACATGAATGGACGTGTGAGTGGGTGTTTATGTCCATGCCAGGGGTCTCTGGAGCGTATCCTTTCAACGCCACATCTGGTTTCCCCCTCATTCACTTCCACTGGGACGGTGCCGTATCCAGTCTCCAACGGATTGACCTGGACAGGTACCATTTGCTGCTATATGTGGAGCCACTGGGGGGTAGCAGAGTTCCTTAGAATACCTAAACAGAGTTCAATTGTCAGCAATCCTTCCATCGGGCAGGCGGCGTCTGCAGGAGTGCCCCCGGCTCGGCATCGTGGAGGACCTGCAGATTCTGAACCTGCAGCACAACCTGATCGCAAACATCAGCCATCTGTCGGCGCTGCCGCAGCTTGTGGTCCTCAACTTGTACGACAACCACATCGCCGACATGAGCGGCGTTGAGGAGCTCACCAGCCTCAGAATCCTCAATCTGGGGAATAACAGGTTTGTTGGTGTATAATAATAATAATCATGACAGTAAGTAAACATGTGCAATAAGAAATTTAAATTATAGCCTGCTGTGTGTGAGTTGTCATATTTTGCAATTATTGCCTGCCCTGTCCAGTTACCTTTGTTATTTATAGAAATACAACTTATTCCATTTATTAATTACGCAGAGTCTTTATTACGACGACAGACAGTGTAGCTCACTCACAACTCACAACTTTACTCCGACCCGAACACATCCACAGCAGTGCAATTCCGACACCATATACGTTCAGCCTCAGAATGGGACTTCCTCATTGTCGCTACCCAGAGATGCATTCAGGGACACTCGCACGTCACACCGACCTCTTCGCCCGTCATTGCCTTGATTTAGCCCAGAGACAGAGTTTAGTCCAACGGATTTGGTCCAAATGTAGCCCCAAAATAGACGCTTATCAACCAAATTTAGACAGGAAAGGGACTTTTCTACCAAATCTAAATGTTGTTTCAATGTATGATAATGATGTCTCTTGGACACATTTCTGCTGTGTGCCTATTATGGTGTATTTGTGGTCCAAACAATAGATATTCTTGTCACGCACTTTTTAACTCTTTATGCCGATGTACACTTTGCTGCATTTAAGTATGCTCGGAAATCCCGGACTTTAAAAAAATATGTGAACTCAACTTAAATTACGCGGCGCCTTTGAACACAATCCCTCATCGCTCATACTAGTAAAGTTAAAGTGGGATTCAAATGTTGAGCTAATCCATACAAATAAATATATGTAATCCTGTTCTGTTTTTACATTTTTGTTCCGTAAAATACAGTAAAAATGACCATACAGCGGAACCTCCACTTACGAAAACCTTACTATACGAAAAATTCATAATACGAATTGGGATTCCAAGACATTTCCATCCCGTCGGATGAAAAACAATTAAAAAGACAGTTTAAAAAATGGAAAGTGACATTTTTTAACATTCTTGCACATGTAAATGATTATGATGAACATATTTCTTTTGACTGGGTATAATATTTACACTTTATACTACTGTTTTCGATGGGACTGGAACAAATTAAGCCATTTGTATGGTAAATATTGTCCCAGAATACGAAAATTCCAAGACACGAAAGCCCCGCCGGAACAAATTAATTTTGTATCTAGAGGTTTCACTGTATTTTGGACATAGTTGCAAATGGGGATTACTCATGATTCATTGCGGTGATTAATTACTTTGACAACTGTGATTAACCTGATGAAAGTGTGTAATCATTTGACAGGAATAGTGTATAATAATAAGACACTTAAATAAAAAATAAATAAATGATAACAACTGTATTAAACAGTAACATAAAATAAAACATTATTTAAAATAAGCAATAACAGGATAACTTAAATTAGTACTAGAAATGTAAAGACGCTAGAAAGTGTTACATAAATTAAGACTTTAAAAATTAAGATTATGAAAGGAATTTTTGTTATTTTCATAATCTTGTACATGAAGTTGTGTGTGTAAATTGTCCTCTTCTCCCGCAGGATCCATAAAATATCCTGCTTGGATCATCTGCACAAACTCAACATCCTGGATTTGCATCACAATCAGGTACCGTTCTTCCTCTTTTCAGGTTTTGTTTTGCTAGCTCATGTCCCCACGCTGACCACTCCCGCCGTAAGATGCGGCACCCTAAATTCCACGGGCAATGAGAGCTGACAGCAGAATTTTTTTTTCGAGGCATGAAGAGTCATGCTCTCAGCTTTGAAGCCTTGGATGTTGGATTCGGGAGTCGTTTAACTCAGCATTTGCGAAGTAGAGTCTATGCTGGCATTGCAGCTACCCAGCATGCTTTGTGGCAGGAACCTATGGGTGTTTTTTTTGTGGCATGGGTATCATGCGTGGATATTTATTTGTACGCCCACATGGTGCAGTAGCTCGGTTACTTGTGCCTCGCGTGTGTGTTTGTGTGGACGTGTTGTTTGTTTGTACAAGCTACAAATCGCATCTGACTATTTTGGCGACTCAGGCGTGCCACAGTAGAACTCCAACTCCTGTTGCCGGCTACACTTTCCATGTTAAAAGTTAAAAAAGGAATTTGGAAATGACTGGGGCGCCGGATTAAAACACTTGGCGGGCCAAAGTTTGCCCAACCCTGTTCTCTACTGTACAAAAAAAACATAGGGTCATTAAAGTATACTGTAAAATTAGTCAGGTTTTTTTCACACTTGCCACGTTGCGGTTTGAATTTTGAAGCTTCAATCTATTGCAGTTTTAAAAAATTAAATTACTTAATAAATCATGCGGTTTTATGGTTGAATGCAGCCTATCATTAGTCAAAACATATTCATATTTAAGCAAATTGCACATATTTTTTGCCGAAATTATGCATTTTTAAGCATAAAAATGGCTAAAATACAAAAGCCACATTCAATGTAGTATTCATGGTGTCCACTAGGGGTCAGCAATGTTACTTTAATCTTCAGTGAGACACACAAGCACCATACTGGATCAGCGGAACAACAGGCTTTTATTGCAGGTTTGAATTGTCTCCCATCAGGCACAATAATTGCTAAAAAAAAATACCTAATCACAACCCCTGTTGATGAAACTCAACTCTGGATCCCCAACATCACTTCCCACATTTACAGCAATACGCGAGCTGGAGTCTTGTTTATGTCCTAAATCCTAAATCTCATTGCTAACATGTTTATATACTACTATATTGCTCATATGAGTGCAAATGTGACTATAGGGGTCCATCCATCCATCCATTTTCCACCGCTTATCTGGGTCCGGGTCGCGGGGGCAGCAGTTTCAGTAGGGAAGTCCAGACTTCCCGGTCCTCGGCGACCTCTTCCAGCTCCCCCGGGAGGACACCAAGGCGTTCCCAGGCCAGCTGTGAGACATAGTCCCTCCAGCGTGTCCTAGGTCTTCCCGGGGGCCTTCTCCCGACCGGGCATGCCCGAAACACCTCACCAGGGAGGCGCCCGGTAGGCATCCGGACTAGATGCCTGAGCCACCTCAACTGGCTCCTATCGATGTGAAGGAGTAGCGGCTCTATTCTGAGCTCCTCCCGGATGGCCGAGCTCCTCACCCTATCTCTTAGGGTGAGTCCAGCCACCCTACAAAGGAAACTCATTTCCGCCGCTTGTATCCGCGATCTCATTCTTTCGGTCATGACCCATAACTCATGACCATAGGTGAGGGTGGGAACGTAGATCGATCGGTAAACAGAGAGCTTTGCCTTCCGGCTCAGCTCTCTCTTCACCACGACGGTCCGGTACAGCGACCGCATTACTGCAGATGCTGCACCGATCCGTCTGTCGATCTCACGCTCCAACCTTCCCTCACTCGTGAACAAGAACCCGAGATACTTGAACTCCTCCACCTGAGGCAAGACCTCACTCCCAACCCGGAGGGTACAGTCCACCCGTTTCCGACTGAGAACCATGGCCTCGGATTTGGAGGTGCTGAGTCTCATCCCAGAAGCTTCACACTCAGCTGCAAACCGCTCCAGTAAACGCTGAAGGTCACAGCCTGATGAGGCCATAAGGACCACATCGTCTGCAAATAGCAGAGACGAGATCCTAAGGTCACCAAGCTGGACTCCCTCAACACCTTGACTGCGCCTAGAAATTCTGTCCATGAAGATTATGAACAGAATCGGTGACAAAGGGCAGCCTTGGCGGAGGCCAACGTTCACCGGAAACAAGCTCGACTTACTGCTGGCAATGCGAACCAGGCTCCTGCTTCGATTGTACAAGGACCGAATGGCACGTAGAAGCGGACCATCAATCCCGTACTCCCGGAGCACCCCCCACAGGACACCACGAGGGACACGGTCGAATGCCTTTTCCAGGTCTACAAAGCACATGTAGACTGGTTGGGCAAACTCCCACATACCCTCGAGTACCCTTGCAAGGGTGTAGAGCTGGTCCAGTGTTCCGCGACCGGGACGAAAACCACATTGCAGCTCCTCTAACCGAGGTTCGACTAACGGTCGTACCCTTCTCTCCAGCACCCTGGAGTAGACTTTCCCAGGAAGGCTGAGGAGTGTGATCCCCCTATAGTTGGAACACACCCTCCGGTCACCCTTTTTAAAAATGGGGACCACCACCCCGGTCTGCCAGTCCAGAGGTACTGTTCCATGCAATGTTGTAGTGGCGTGTCAACCAACACAGTCTCCCAACATCCAGAGTCTTGAGGAATTCAGAGCGGAACTCGTCTACCCCCGGAGCCTTGCCACTGGGGAGTGATTTAACTACCCCAATTACCTCAGCCACGGTGATAGAACTGTCCACGTACGTATCCTCAGACTCTGCTTCCTCTACGGAAGGTATGTCAGTGGGATTGAGAAGGGACTCGAAGTATTCCTTCCACCGACCAACTATATCCACAGTCAAGGTCAGCAATCCCCCGTCCGCACTGTAAACAGTGTGAACTAGGGGCTGCTTCCCCTTTCTGAGGTGTCGGACGGTTTGCCAGTGCTTCTGCGAGGCCGACCAAAAGTCGTGCTCCATAGCCTCACCGAACTCCTCCGACACCCGAGTTTTTGCCTCGACCACCGCCGAAGCCGCTTGCCGCTTGGCCTGCCGGTACCTGTCAGCTGCTTCGGGAGTCCCGCAAGCCATCCATGCTCGATAGGACTCCTTCTTCAGCTTGACAGCAGCCCTAACCCGCGGTGTCCACCATCGGGTTCGGGCCTTGCCACCACGACTGGCACCGACCACCTTGCGGCCGCAACTACAACTGGCTGCCTCAGCAATGGAGGCACGGAATCCGGCCCATTCGGACTCAATATCCCGGTCCTCCCTCGAGATGCACGCGAAGCTCTGCCAGAGATGAGAGTTGAAGACTCGACGAACGGGAGACTCTACCTGATGATACGACCACAAAGTCGATCACAGACCTGCGACCTAGGGTGTCATGGTGCCAAGTGCACTTATAGACATCCTTATGTTCGAACATGGTGTTTGTTATGGACAAACTGTAATTTGCACAGAAGTCCAGCAACAACACACCACACGGGTTCAGGTCAGGGAGGCCGTTCCTCCCAACCACGCCCCTCCAAGTCACACTGTCATTGCCCACATGGGCGTTGAAGTCTCCCGGTAGAACTATGAAGTCACCAGCTGGGGTGCTCTCCAGAACCCCTCTGATAGACTCCAAAAAGGCTGGGTACTCTGAACTGCCGTTCAGCGCGTAAGCACAAACCACAGTGAGGACTTTTTCCCCAGCCCTAAGGCGTAGGGAAATAACCCTCTCGTTTACTGGGGATGACTCCAGCACAGAGGCACCAAGCCGGGGGGCTAATAATAAGCCCACACCAGCTCGCCGCCTCTCCCCTGCAGCAACTCCAGAGAAGAACAACTCCTTTCAAGGAATTTGGTTCCAGAGCCCAAACTGTGGGTTGAGGTGAGTCTGACTATATCTAGTCGGAATGTGTCTGCCTCTTCCACAAGCTCGGGCTCTTTCCCCACCAGAGAAGTGACATTCCATGTCCCAAGAACCAGATTTGGTTCTTGCTCCAGGGTGAGGCCCCGGTATCCCACATCCGGGCGAGGTGCGGTCACTTTTCTTGTTTTTCTTCATAGGGATCTTGTGAATCACTCTTAGTCTGGCCCGTCACCTAAAACCTGTTTGCCTTGGGAGACCCTACCAGGGGCATAAAGCCCCCGACAACATAGCTCCTAGGATTACTCAGGGACTCAAACCCCTCCACCACGATAAGGTGGTGATTCACGGAGGGGCATACTGTACTGTCATATGTACTATTCGACACAGCTCTGTTGTTTTAAATGACAGCATTTTGCATTAGCCACAGCTAAAAGTACCAGAAGTAAAAATAAATTAAAAAAACTACAACAAATAACACTTTCAAAGCTAAGAGTGTTAGCTACGGCCCATTATCAGTCCAAAGACAAGTCATTTGTAGTATTCTGGTCACTAATTTAGTCATTGATGAGACATTACCTTACATTACATTACCTTAACCTACACAGCAGAATCCGACATGACATGGTGAATGAAAAAAGATCTCATCCCATACCGTGTGGAAGTGGTACATTTTTGGCTTCTTACTTTGTCCTTCTTCTCCTCTTCTTTCAACCCTCGCTTAAGTTTAGAATAAATATATTGGCGGCTAACTGGTTAGCTCTTTTGTTCTTGCGGAGATCGCGTAGCCTGCACGTAAGAATAGTGCAATGTGGTGTAAACAAAGTCAGGAGTAGTGTTTAATTTGATGTATTATGTCGTCTTATCGCTTCACATGTGTACTATATTAGGTAAGCCGAGTACATAGGCGACTATAGGGGTGTTATTTCATGTCTGCGTGGCTCTATTAATGTTAAAAAACATTTTTTTGAAAGTCAGAACCAGGTTTTCTATGCTCTAACTAACCGCTATTACAACATTAGCATTTCGGCCAAAGAAACACATGTAAAATACCATAGTAATTCTTGGTTTTAAACACAATTTTACTCCCTTTTCTCCAGTGTCAAATTTGTGGTGGTTCCCAGTAAGGTCGGTGGAACGCCGTCATCATCATGTTGTGTCTCCGGTCGACTCCCACGTCTGCTTTCTCAGTGATTTGAGCCTGATTCCTTCAACAGGCTATGATCTCTGCTGTGGGGACGGGCCTCTCCCGTAGGCCAGATTATAATGTCCCTCATTAATTTCAGTCCCAATCTTTTATCAGCGGTTTGTATTTGTTTTGCATGCCGCCTCAACGGCAGCGCGTGGCTCCCACCCAGCCAGAGTGGAATGAAACGATGAAAAAGATCAAACTTAGAGGGGCCCGCCTCGCTCGACCTTAATAGTGTTTTGCCAACACGCCGCCCACGCCGCTCCTCAGAGAGGTGATACCGAGTCCCCGTTGCTCTGTGGCTGTTATACAAGCCCGGAGTCCAAATAAATGAATCATTTCAGCCACACCAGCAAGGATTCGTTGTCTGAAAATGGTAAAAAACATTTGCTGCATAAACTGTAATTGGCAGCTACTGTGTCTGATGTTGTCTTTACTTAGGACAACTTCATTTAACTTTAATAATGATTTGGACTGCATGAGAAAGTGGTCTTTTTCACCACGTGGTTATTTATTAACTTGTTTACTACATAACTGGGCAGCAACAGAACCGATGTTGTAATAGCGGTTAGCTGCCAACTGTTCAGTCGACTTTAGCGGCACCGATGAGGTCATTGAATGAGAGTAACATTTGAAAGAGCATGTAGAGGTAGATAAAGCTTAAGGATTGTGACCACTCATGAGGTTACCTACAACCACTGCAATGTTTTTTGACGCAGCGCTCACGCTTTTGTAGACCATGTACCCGTCGGCTGTGGGAAACTCCACTGGTTTGTGGTATTTCTGTATATACGAAAGCAGCAACAGTTCCAAGATGGCGTAGATGCACTGTTCGTTCCGCCTCAGTGACCCAGAGCTGAGCTATAAATGTGACCCAACATGTTCTCATGAGCTAGCCAAGCTGCGGTGCTTTTCTTCCCCACACTTGGTCGGTTTGATTCACGGAGCGGCACTGCGTGAAGTTTCACTTTTGTTCACTTCGGCCTTGATGGAGTGACAGCACGCGCTGTCGTCATAGCGATGTTGAAAGAACAACCCAAGGCTTTTTGCACGGTATTGTACTGTCAGACTAATGGAGGGTAAGGACGGCTCTTTTTGCTGTCTCTTAACATAATAACCCCGCTCAGGCATAGCAAAATGGACCACAATGGGACTCTGAATGCATCATGTCAAACGGAAAAGGGCTGGCAACTTTTGTACTTTCTTTGTATTATACAAGAAACTGTGAAGGGGCTTCCTCTCTAAAGTGATCTTCTACCTTCAAGGTGGTCAACGTGCTTTTAAAATACGGCCTCAGCCACACGATGATTAATGACGGCGGCGCAACCGCCCTTTCTGTTGTCTGACTGCAGATCTGCAGGATGGAGAGCCTGCACCACCTGAAGGAGCTGCAGGTGTTGAACTTAGCGGGAAACAACATCACCAAAGTGGAGAACCTCCAAGGCCTGGACTATTTAACCGAACTCAACCTGCGACACAACCGCATCTCTTCCGTGGTGAGGACTCGGCAAAACGTAACGCTCTTGGACCATATTGTCATGTCACAGCAGCAGGGGAACCAATGTTGTAGCAGCGAAGTCGTAGTAGGTGGGAGCAAATCAGTGTTTACTTTTTCAACACGCTCACTGATGATCTTGAGTATTTTCACGACTAAAGTCCCGAGTCATTGCTGTTAAACTCCAAGTCAAGTCCCGAGTCATTGCTGCTAAAGTCCAAGTCGAGTTGACTCCGGTTCACACCTCCGGTTCACTGTAGGGATGAAAATCTCTTCGTGATTGACGATTCGACCCGAATGTAGATACACAGGTTACGGTGCGATTCAAAAACGATTCCATACGATTTGATACTATTCGATTCAATTCTACGGTTAATGTGTGTTGACGTAGACGTTCATCTCACGCTATAAAACAGAGATGCCACTTACATGAAAGTGGCGTTCTTACAGTACTTACAGCACATATCAAACCCAAGCATGCTGTAAGGCACCGGCAAGAATCAAGTCAACAGAAAACATGTCAAATGTATTGATTGTTCAGACACACACCAAAAAAAGACCTGCTGGGGTCGATATTTTACATTCTGTATTTTAGCTCTATGTTTTTGTATCTCTTAAATATGGATTTGGAATATTTACATTTTACATTGACATACCCGACAATCCTTTCGCCGACAGAGCAGTCTTTCGCGTTGCTCCTGAGGCAGCGGTTGCTTCTGCCGCAATACCCGGTGCATGTCTCAGCAATCGTCGAATCTAAGGATTGTGGCTGATTGGTATGATGTTTATAAATGCGAATGGAGCGAAGAATAATCGTGTTTAACTGTAAAACACTTTGGGTATATTTTATTTACTCCAGGAGGTTGCCTACAGCCTCAGCTGTTAATGATTATTAGAGACCTCACTGGTTATTTCCTGGTTGAACTGTAATTTGTCCAAGGTTCATGTGGCATAGTGGTGATGTAACACACACATGTAGATCCTGACGGAATCTGCGAGAAGCTTCATTCGTCTTCTTGTCGTTTCTTTGGACCGGGTCCTTCTCAGAGGCTGCTTCTTCTGTAATATCACTTTGTACGTGTAATCAAATCTGTCCCATTGCTGCTACTCAGCAAGACACAGCACATTACCAGGAGCTTGCTTTGTCTTCCTGGCTCAGCACTGGAAATAGAATATTCCAATCATCGAAACACTTCAATTCCGTTTCTCGAGTTTTTAATCCGCTAAACAGGACCAGGTACGCGTCAGGACGGGCCCCTTCATTCGTACGCAAATCCCCACAGATGCTTTCTTACATTTTGGGGTAGAAAAGCCAATTTGGAGTCCAATATATGGAACCTTCACCTATCACTCACCTGCACATTCTCCTCAAGAACCACTTCCTGTCCTAAATTGTCGGATGTGATGTTTCGCTTGATGAGCACGGGTGGAATCAAATGTGTCACCTCCGGCAGATTCTCTACACACCGCTGCCCAGATGAGTAAACAGCAATCTTCCAGGTGTGCTGGTTTTTCCCTCTCAAAATCAGATGAGAGTGAACTTGTGGGCCTGGAAAAAAATATTGTGCAACCCACAAATGCAGTCCAATCTCTAAGTTTCGGTGGGACTGACGTGGGCATTTATAGTAGTTTTCCAAATAATAGCGGCAGTAGATTCTCAGAAAACAAACAAGACCCAGCATTCATGATATGCATGCTCTTAAGGCCGTGCAATTGGGGAAAGAGTTGAGAGGAGGGTGTTCAAAAAAATAGCAGCTGACTTTACAAACTCAAAACTGTCTTGTACAAACTTTTTTTGGCAATCCTGTGAACAACTAAGCTAATATTTAGTTTTTTAAAAGTGCTTCACATCTGTGAGGCATGGACTCAACCAACTTGTGGCACCTTTCGGCTGTTATTCCCCTCCAACATTCTTTAACAATATTCCTCAATTCATCAACAAGAGTCTTTATTGTCCATGCACCGTATAGCAAGGACATTACGTTTTGGCCGTCCATGTTGCAATTAAGACGTATGAAAATGTAAAAGAGGGTGTAGATACAGGGAATTTTAAAGTAAAAATATGAAACTATAAAGAGGGCACATGCAAGTGAAGTAGATGCAAGACAATGAGGTTGAATTAATGCTACTAAAGAAGTAAATAAGGGGTAGCAGTCGCAACAAGAGCAATACATGCTGCACCATGCATTCAAGCTGTGGCTGTAGGCAACTTCCTGATGTAAATGTTTTTAATCCACTGCGCAAGATGGCAGTAACTGAATTGGAAGTAACATGAGTGGCCAGGATCCCTCAGCTGTATCTACCTCTGTGTGCACTTTTTGCAGGTCATGCTTGCCATCGTGTTTGCTACGCTATCATGTCATGTTTTGGCTGTAAACAAGGGGTGTCTAAAGCGTGGCCCCGGGGCCATTCGTGGCTCACTGGCTGTTTTTTTAATGGGCCTGCGGTACATATAAAAAACTGCAAAAATGTAAAAAACAGCAGTAATTTTTACAACAATAACGTGAAAATATTTAGAGAGCTACTAGCATGAAGTTGAAATATTACAAAATATATTTTAACATGTACCATGACTAAAGTTGTAATTTTTGTTAAGTTAGGTTGCGGAAAAAAAATATGGTTACAAAAATAATGTCATAATGTTATAGGAACAAATAACATTTACAAGAATAAAGTTCTTGAAAGTCGAAAATTTTAAAAAACAAAAAACAACATAAATGGAAATAAAATACAAATATGTATACTAATGAGAAAAAAGTAATAATTTTACAATAATTAAATGGTAATATTATGAGGAAATAAAATTGTGATTTTAGTCGCATAGAGTTGATATCACATAAAAATTTGTATTAAAAAAAAATAGCAATATTATGAGAAACAAATCAAACAAGACAAAGTTGTCATTTTTTGGAAAATTAGGTTGAGGAAAATATGTTGTGGGAACAAAGTCAAAATATCCAGAATAGAAAATGTACAAAGATTGTTTAGGAAGAAAGTGGAAATATTTGTAAAAATGAAAAACAGCTAAACTGGCGCCAAAAAGAGCAACGACCAAAGTTGATACTAAAAATAGGCTTTTTCACCCATTTTACCAAATCCGTTATTCCTCGTTAAAAAATGTGGACACCGCTGCTGTAAACGTTAGCTGTTTATCCGCGTCGTCAGGTGGTCCTTCTCTTTGCAGAACCCCCGTGACAGTATGTGTGTGTGTGTGTGTGTGTTTTGGATGATTGCCAGTAGTGACAGTGCAAAACAAAAACATAAGAGGCAGGCAGGGTGGCTTTAAGGATGACTTTTTCCTTTGCGGCTTGTCTTCATGCGAGGCTTCATTACTGCTGAAAAGTGTTCAATGGCGCATGCCAGCTTTGCTGATCACTCATTTTGACGAGTTTGCGTGTGGTCCCGTGCAGCAGTACAGTATGCATGCTCCTGTGTGAATGAGATTGATATGAGTGTAGCCCCCCCAGGCACGCCTCTGCCACGCTCCTGTTTGCACGCCGTCTGAGGCTAAATATAGCCGCGCTGTTTCAGATGGAATGATGTCATCGCCGAGCTGATGTGCCACCCAGCAACGGCGTCGCTCTCTCTGACTCTAGCAATAAATGTCTTTTGTTTCTCACGCTCACGCAGAGAGCGCCGGAAAAACATCACAGGCCACAGAAAAAAAGACATGCATCAAAATGCATGGAAAGAAACAGACCGAGGCATTCTGGAGAGTTGGAAAAACATTTTTTCTGTCCCCGGGTGCACAAAGCCGGGGCCTTCCAGCAACGCTTGGATGAGTTTGGTGACCTGAAATCCATCAAAAATTTTTTGGGGTCTCTCAAATCCCACGCCACTCACCTCTGGCCTCATAAATCCTCACAAAAATGGGCCAGATAGATACTACAGCATCTTGTAGAAACATATTTTCTTTCACCTTTGCTTAGATGTTTTAATAAGGAATCCTACATTGTGGAAATTCCCTTATCATGGTCGGGTCTGGAACCAATTAACCGCGATGTATGAGGAATTACTGTATTAAACATGCAACATTTAATGGAGGTCAATCTTTGCTCACTTTGCACCATTTGCTTTGACAAAGCAAATGAGGTATTCTGTTAGTATCACTATGTAAAAGAAAACAACAACAATTTTTTTTTTTCTTTTATTAAAAAGCTTTTTTTCTCTTATAATGTCTATTATATTGGGTAGTATGAGTGTAAGGATGATATAGGGGTGTTTTTTCAGGTCTAGAGGGCTCTAAATTGTATATAAAAATTATATGTAGAAGGTTGTAAACAGGTTTTTAATGGTTTAACTACAAAAATGTTAAACAGGGAATCCTACATTGTGGAAGTTCACTTATCATGGTCGGGTCTGGAACCAATTAACAGCAATTAATGAGGGATTAATGTGTTCAACATGCAAAATTAAATGGAGGTCAGCATATGCTCACCTTGGAGTGACAAAGCAAATGAGTTATTCTATTAGTATTATAAAAAAGTAATATAAAATAAAAAAAATTTCTCCTTACCATTTAGCTTGTTTCCAATGTGACCCTAATCAGCCTACGTAATGCAAAATTTTTATTATCAAAATAGTCAAAAACATAAATAGGAGCTCTGCAATTGACTGGCAACCAGTCCAGGGTGTAACCCGCCTCTCGCCCAAAGTCTGCTGGGATAGGCTCCAGCATCCCCGTGACCCTAATGAGGATAAGCGGTATAGAAAAGGAATGAATGAATGAATGAATGAATAAATAGGAGCTGGGGGCAACAAATGTCTTAAATGGCTTATTTTCTCTTTGAATTTTGTCTCAAATGTACTGGGTAATGTGAGTGTAAGGGGCATATAGGGGTGTTTTTTCAGGTCTAGAGCTCTAAATTGTATATTAAAAATTGTATATAGAAGGTTGTGAAAAGGTTTTTTATGTTTTAACTTCAACACTAGTTTGATAATGTGCAAATTGTTTATAACCAAAACAATAAAATATGAGCCCCCGTCCCAAACTTTGGACACCCCGCCAAAGAGCTGTGTCATTTGAATGTGTGGTCCTGTGAGGGGCGGGGTGCATATGCTGCTCATTCAGCATGCTGCTGGGCGTGTCCTCTCCTCCCTACAGCATGTGCTTCGCTCGCCGTCCTGACAGCAATTACATGAGACCTCCACGCCATGTCTAATAAGCTGCCCTCCCCCCAGGCGCCATAAAAATATTGATTAGTTCTGATGCTGGGGCGCTCAGGCAAAGACACTACCCTGTCAGCCATTGTTCCTGGTGCCATGTGGCCTGCTGCAGTGCGAGGTTCTCCGCATCAGCTTCCCCCGCCCTTCCCTCCTCATCCTCGCTCTCATTTCTCGCCTCTCTTCCCCCCCGCCCCTCCCCTACCCGTGCAGACGAGGCAGCATGCTGGGCTTTTTGTGCATGCGCAGGGCGGACGGAGGAAGCTGCAAGGTGACTGAGGCGATGGAGAGGCTGCGAGGGCTCTGACGGGGTGGGCTGGGGGGAGGCGGGAAACAAAGTGATGATGCTCTTCCCCGCATTCGTCCATTTCTCATCTCTCATCCGTCTCCCCCTCTTCCCTCCTAGACCGAGGTAGAAAGACTGCCCCGCTTGCGGCGCCTCTTCCTCAGCTGCAATAACATCACCAGGTAAGCGCTTTCCACCACCTCAACCCCACCCCCCCACCTTGTAGGGACAGTGCCACATCCCTTTTCTTTTCTCCTGGTGTTGGCGACTTGCAAGGACACGGATGGCTGCACACTAGGAAATAACCCGGAGGTGTCACAATCCTTAAAAAGTTGCAGAGAGGTTTCTGGGGCGAGTGAGTTCACGTTGCCATCTAAGCGGGTAGGATGAACGTGGCTTTCATGCAGACATCAGTCGTCTTCAACACGCCCTCCCCAGAAGCGTTGGTCTCATGCATAAACAATCAAAACATCCTGACGCTAACTTGTTAAGGCAGCCTAGCTAGCCTTGCTAGCCTTGGAGGAAAGGTGGCCGTTTGAACTGTTTTCATGCCGTGAAGTTATTTTACGCTCTGAACAGAATTCCATTTGGAAATAACTTGTTTAGCCCTTGCTCTGGTGCAAGGTAGACAGATGAGCCCCCCACATGGTGACCCCCACACTGAAGTTGCAATGCAGACACACATGAGTCAGTTTGGAGGATGAAGTTGGGCGCCGCCTTGGAGAACCACGCCCCACTCTTGAGCACGTTTACTGATCGCATCCTAGTTAGCGGAGGCACACAAGCCCAGGAGCCTGTGATTAGAACACTCATGCAAACTGAAGTGCCGCCAATCGTCCGGGGAGGCCTTTTCAATGATGCATGCCCCCCACCCCCATTCATTATTACTCGTAATGATTACATACTCATCATACTCTGTTGTCATAGTATTTTTAAATGATCTGAAGTGTCAGATGTCCCACAATATTCATTCATTCATTCATTTTCTATACCGCTTGTCCTCATTAGGGTCGCGGGTATGCTGGAGCCTATCCCAGTTGGCTTTGGGTGGGAGGCGGGGTACACCCTGGACTGGTCGCCAGTCAATTGCAGGTGTCCCACAATAGTGTATTAGAAATGTGTTAGCCTTGATTCTGAAATTTGGACAGTTTAAAAGTACTGGTGACAAACGTGTGTCTGCAGCTTTAATGCTAATGGGCGGTGTTTGTCTGCGACAGCGCGTGTCTCCAAGAAGTGCTATAGTGCACTTTATACACTTAAAAAAAAATACAGTCGTCCCTTTCTACATTGTGGTTCGAACGTCGCATCCTCACTCTGTCGTGGTTTTAAAATTAATACAATTGTTTTGTGGTTGACTATGCCATATTATTAGTAAAAAAAAGTCATGTGTATCATTCTAGTCACTAGGCATCAGTAATGTTACAATGATGCGACATTACATTACCTTAACACTGCATGGAGTCCGACATGATAGAGTGAAAAAAAGTTCTCCTCCCCTTCCGTGTGGAAGTGGTCAATTTTTGGCATTTTCTTCCCCCCTTGACTCACCCTGGTTCTTTAATTCTTTCAACTGTGAAATGAGTCCAAAAGTTTATTCCACTTGGTGTGACTACAAGCAATTGTAATGCCAGCTCTGGAGAGAACGGTCAGCCACCCAGTCTTTAAAGTCTCTACTGAGTGAATGATCAGGAAGCATCCTGTTTGTTGGCGTATTTTTCTGATCTGGTTTCAACCGGTATTGGCCAGAGGGCGGAGCATCTCAGCCAGGAGAAATGTATGCGTACAGGTTACATTGGAATATTACAATTCCACATGTCCAATACATTTGTTCACTTCCTGTATTCGACACGCACCATTTACCAAATCCGAAACAATGTAAGAACATGCCATATAATAACGTGTTAAGGTTAAAGTTAAGTGCTAGGAACAGAGCGCACAAAGATAGGCTGATAGTCTGATAAATTTGAAACGAACGGCATCTCTAGAGTTCCGTTTTTGCGTGACTCATCTTTTGGCCAAAATGTTGACTGCCAAGATTGCTGAAAAGCCCCCACTGATGCTTTGCTACCATTGATCTGATTGCCCAATGTTGTTGTCTAGTCTCCATCAGCTAGGCTGCTCCGGAGAGTCGCGCTCCCTTTCCGAGCTCACCCTGGATGGGAACCCAGTAGCCCTGGAGACATGGTACAAGCAGGCCGTCCTGCGCTGTGTGCTTCACCTCAGACAGCTGGACATGAAGCGCATCACCGTAAGCATCACTTTTCGTGTCAAAAGCAGTTGCCGTCAAAGAGACGTTTGATTACACCCGGGCAGGCATGCATGCGGACACCTGCTGCCTTTTTTGCAGGGCTAGAGATGTTGTGATTCTAATGCATGCGTCCTCTAAAATCTCCCCGTCGGCACGTCAAGCGAATCTTCACAAAGACGCGTCAGAGGCTCCATTTATGTCTTTGAAGCCGTCACAGATGGAGTATGTTTGCCCCGCAAAGGCTTTGTGTGGTACGTCTGGATTAGGGTTGCTAATTTCATGGATATTTCAAGCGTGCGTCCGTCTGTCATCTTTTATCAGCAGACACAGCCAAGATTAATGTCCAAACTTTGCCTTGTTACAACATAAATCAGTGAACATTCTCGAGCGATCGCCCTTTTGCGTGTCCAGGTCTGAGCTTGCCTTTTGAGGAATCTGGAAGTCCCACCTGCCTACTCCTCAAAACACACTGCTGATGCATTACATCCACTTTTATTTGTACTTTTTTTGTGGTTTGTTTTTGTAAGGTTCGTGCACCCACAGTTTGAACTGTTTTCATGACCCACACGGCCCATTAAGACCCTTTAAACCCATTTCGAGTGGGGTTCCTGCAGTCCTGTCAGCTGTCAGCCAAGGTGAGATTGGATTAGCAGGAGATAGCATCCACGTCTGACATGTTGACACACGTTTTATAGCTAAATGTAAACACTGCAGCTCCAGCGGTAGCTGTAAGGTCATTCCAAGTGATTATTTGAAGTGGCAAATGGACAGCCCTCTCATTTTATTACATCTTCTCAGCTGACAAGACTACAGAAAGTAAACTTGGATCTGCTTTGGAGTAGTCTGTGTACAGCTTGTACCATCCACTAAAAAGAAAATCAACACGCAGCCGTTATTGTCTGAGCGGCTGGTGGAGGTGGTGGATGTTAAGACACCTTCCACTCCTCCACCTTCTTTCCATGTGCCGCCAGCACTCATGTAGCCCCACATCGTGATGCTTCTACCACCTTGCGTGTCTGTAGGCAAGACACTACTATGTCACCAAAAGATGATAAATGTTGCTAGTTTTGTTGTTATTGACAATTTAAGTCACCCACATTCTTAGAACAAAGTACCGGTACTCCAACGTCCCTGTCAGGATGACAATGCATGATATGCTGCTTGCTGTAATGGCTTCATTAAAACTCAAGCAAAAAAAGGAAGGGGGATCCTGCTCCGCTCACATTGGCGCAGTACACGTTGAAAACCATTGTTTTCCTCAGTGATCGGCAGCTTTCCCGGTGTCGGCAGCACTCGTGCAGCTCCGGCTGTGTGTTGATGCATTTTCAGCTGTATATACAAGCACACTGGCACTCATCATGTACATCCAAATTCACTGTCTGTAACAGGAGTGTCCAAAGTGCGGGCGGCGGCTGTGCAGAACATTCTATAACATATTGTATCAAGAAAATGAGTAAAAACTAACAAAAATCAAAATCGTCAGTAGGTTTAAAAGAATAAGTCATTAAGAGAAAAACGGTGCATGCTAACAAATACTGTATCATTTTGGTAGCGCTTAGGTGCAATATCATCATCTCAAAGCTGAGATGCATTTTTGGGGGAAAAATGTTTACATTTTTCATGTGAAATGTGCGCTGCTGTAACTGTGCCTGAACAAAGACCATCCTCTGCGATCAATAAGATATTTATCCATGCCACCCAACAGCACAAAGTTCGGTTCTATTTGTCTGTTCTGACGTCAGACAGCAGCACCGTTTCTTAATAGCTTTCCACTGGCAGACATCCACGTCGGTGTTCTCAATCACTCTCAATTTCGGCCTCAAGTGTTCTTTCAGGCTGCCACCGACTGCCACCGCTTCTCGTTGCTCCACGCACACACACAGTTTGAGGCTGGCAGCGTTGCATTCTGGGAGTATCGGCTATAACAGCTGGGCGGCTGGCTTGATCCGAGACAGAAAATCAGACAGATAATCCTGCAATGCTTCCACGGCAAGGGGTCCGGTTCTGAGCGAGTGGCGGCGGCGTCATTTTTGTGAACAATTAAGACGTCGCAAGCAAGCCAGAGCCTGACTTTGCTGGGTTTAATCGTTTTGTTGTTGTTTTTTTTAGGAGGAGGATCGGCGCATGGCTGGTGTTCAGGCACGGAAAGAGGAGGAGAAGAAGAAAGAGAGTCAAAAGCAGACCATTCACAGGGTACGGCTGCTTTTACTGACATTTTTTATGGTCTCTATTTCTAACCTACCTTAGTTATGTTGGTTGTTTTATTCCCCATAGGAAGTAATAGAAATGATACAGAGCTCTCTTTTTGAACCCCCTTAACTGACATACAAGTGTAAAAAGAAGTTACAACTTAGAAGTACAGTAATCCCTCGCCACTTTGAATTTTTCAAAAATAAGGTAATTAATAAACAGTTCTGTTTTGTGGTTGAATGTGGTCTAATATTAGTAAAACATGCAAATTGTACGTATTTTATGCCTAAATGAAGCATTTTCTTACATTAAAATGGCTAAATGGACTCAAATACATATAAAAGGACTACAAAAGACATACTCAAAGATGCTGTGAACGATATGTAGTGTTCTGCACGGGTCACAGGGTGCCAGTAATGTTACCCTAATGTTCATTGAGACACACAAGCACCAGACTTGGAAAAGCAGACCTTTATTACAGGTGTGAACGATCTCACAACGGGCACGATAATCCTTAACCTGGGCTACTGCTGCGGCCGTAAACCACGCCAAGCTAAAACTTGCCTCTGAACCCTTGTCGCCACTCAGCTCGCCTAGCACCGGTACACACACTGACAAGTCTGTTTTGTGTCTTAATTGGCTTATTTTGTCTTATTATGTTTACCATATCGGGTAATACAAGCGTAAAGGTGACTGTAGGGGTGCTCTTTCATGTCTGGAGGGCTCTAATAATGCTACAGATTGTATTTAGAAGACTGTAAACAGGTTTTCTATGCGGTAACTATGACAATATTCCATTTCTAAATAAAGAATCCTGCTTTGCGGAGATTCACTTATCAGGTACAGGTTTGGAACCAATTACCAGCAATAAGGGGTTATGATATAAAACCGCCCAAACGTCAGTGACGATTGACTCATCTTGCTTCCCCACAGGGCGGGGTATGCCTTTGACGTTTCTCGTCAGTGGTCACCATCCAAAATTCGGCAGCTTTATCTACCTCTGAGTGCGCTTTAAAATGTTGCTACTCAGCTGTTGCCGTGAAACCTGTCGGGCACGATGAAGTCATCAGCGCCATTAATGCTCGGCCGAGCAGTTTGCTCCAATATTGGTTCTGTTGCGGCTGTGTTGTGCAGTGTACTGTACGTGTAAACGAAGGACTCAAGGAGTATGTCTGTTGGAATAATACAGCCACAAATGTTAATTTTATGACGTTTGAGTTCACGCTGTACTCCCTCTTTAGTACTATTTTTGAGTGAACTTGTTTACTATGCTATATTTAAGGGTATTGCTTTTTTTTTTACCCATACCAGTACAACACCAGCACAGTTCTCATCGTCCCCATCATCTCCCTTAACGGTCCAAGATGTCCCAGCAGTGAGTGTTTTCTTTGCAAGCGCCGCTTTGTTTCTTCCGAGAGATGCTCCTCGTGCGCCGGACTCATTTTCCCCTCCTCAGCTAATCCCTTAAAAGCCACGATGTGTAGTTCACGGCGGGGGTAGGGATTTTGCAAGACGGACTTACCTTGTCATCAGGGAGTGGTGCATTCCAGAAGCAGGCGGGAATACGTGACGCGGTAGAAAGGCGGCGCTGTCACAGAAGAATATGTTGGAGCAATTTATGGCGTCTCGCTTAGCAAATTTGGTTATAGGGCCACAAGGTCGGCCTCGTACGCCATTCACGCTATTAGGTTGCCCCTGCCTGGGACAGACAGCTACAGTATATGTCCTTTGTGGTTAGGCTTGGGGCCACTTGAAACCTCCACTACTGTTTGTGTGTGTGTGTGTGTTACGCACTTCCAGGAGAAGCGGCGTCTCGCCATCCGTAACGCGGCTCAGCAGTGGGAGGGTGTCATAGCCTGCCTGGAGCTTCCGTCGACGAATGGCGCCAAAGAAGAGCTTAGCCCGGAGAACAGCCCCGCCCACTGCTCGTCGCAGACCAATGGGCTGGCTCAGGAGTCGTCACCTGATGAGCCAAGGTGGGCCTGATAGTTCTGTGTATGTAGAATTTCACTTCCTGTTTTTTGTCCAGCGGGCCTCATTTATTGGACCTCTTTTTGTATCGTTTTTGTCTATAAAAAGTACCGTAATCTTTTGTTTTCTTTATTTGTAACTTCTAACACGATTAGAGCCCTTTAGACATGAAATAACAACCCTACAGTCACCTTTACCCAATATGGTAGACATAATAAGAGCAAATAGGCCATTTAGGACATACAGTGGTGTGAAAAACTATTTGCCCCCTTCCTGACTTTTTATTCTTTTGCATGTTTGTCACACAAAATGTTTCTGATCATCAAACACATTTTAATATTAGTCAAAGATCACACAAGTAAACACAAAAAGCAGTTTTTAAATGAATGTTTTTATTATTTAGGGAGAAAAAAATCCAAACCCACATAGCCCTGTGTGAGAAAGTCATTGCCCCTGCTTGGGCACCCTCAGCAGCAAGAACTGCAATCAAACGTTTGCCATAACTTGCAACAAGTCTTTTACACGCTCTGTAGGAATTTTGGCCCACTTATCTTTGCAGAATTGTTGCTATTCAGCTTTATTTGAGGCTTTTCTAGCATGAAGCGCCTTCTTAAGGTCATGCCACAGCATCTCCATGGGATTCAGGTCAGGACTTTGACTAGGCCACTCCAAAGTCTTCTTTTTGTTTTTCTTCAGCCATTCAGAGGAGGATTTGCTGGTGTGTTTTGGGTCCTTGTCCTGCTGCAGCACCCAAGATGGCTTTAGCTTGAGTTGACCAACAGATGGCCGGACATCACACAGGGCCATGTAGATTTGGAGTTTTTTTCCTCCCTTAATAACGTAAACCTTAATTTAAAAACTGCATTTTGTGTTCAATTATGTTATCTTTGACTAATAGTTATCTATTTTTATGAGCAGAAACATCTAAGTGTGACAAACATGCAAAAGAATAAAACGTCAGGAAGGGGGCAAATAGTTTTTCACACCACTGTAAAAAAGACTTGTGCTTGTGGTACCATTAATGTTTTCCCCTGGGGCAATGGTCTCCAGCCACCCAGTTCCACCCTGCCCAAATACGGGACATTATTTTAGTCCAAATAAATAATATACAGTTAGAAATCCTATACATCTTTATGTTGTTTGTGATTTCCCGAGCCGTCCCACTTTCTCCCACGCGGCATAGATAGACTACTGTACTGTCTTTTTTCATCTCAATTTTGGTCCCAAATCCTGATACTATGTGGGAACGCAAGGTTAGCTTTGAAAACGCTTAACTTAGACCAAAAATACGTAACATTTGCTTAAATATGCATCTGTTTTGATAACAGTACGCCATTTTTAACCACAAAACAGCATGATTTATTATTGAATATATTTTTGGAAAACCATGATAGAGTGCAGGAGCAAAATTTGTACAACAGTGAAGATGAATTAGAAGAAAAAATGATCTGTTCCAGGGTCAAACTGCTGCCTAAAATCCTTTAACATACGTGTCAGGTATATACGGGTATGAAAACAAGTAGCAGAAACACGTCATAGATGCACATCACTGTCGCTTTTGTCACACAAGTGTAACAAGAAGTTAACCGCTGTTACACAAAAAGGTTTTTTTCATGCTCATATTTTCCCCTTTCATCCAAAATAAGTACATAACAAGTAGAAGTAAGTCAGTAAAGTGTTTGCTGTCCTCCATTAGGCGGGTAAGTCCAGGTGCTGGACCAGAACGAGTGATGGGTGGTGGACCGGAGAGCAGATTCCGCACCAACAGCCGTCCAAACAGCCCACGGGATTCAAAGTAAGGCAACAACTTCATGCGTGCGGATCCATAGCGGGGCTATTTCATCAAATTGTTTGAGGGAGGGGGGGCATATATGGTACTCCCACATACTAAAACTCCTTCTGAGAACGGACTCTGCCAGATGTTCCCAGCAGACTCTCACATTGCGTTTGGGTCTGCCAGGTCTGACCGGCATCCTCCCCCACCATCGGAACCAACTCACCATCAGGTGGTGATCAGTTGACAGCTCCGCCCCTCTCTTCACTCGAGTGTCCTGGTGCCAAGTACACATGTGGACACCCTTATGCCTGAACATGGTGTTCGTTATAGACAATCCGTGACGAGCACAGAAGTCCAATAGCAAGACGCCGCTCGGGTCAAGATCAAGGGGGCCGTTCCTGTTCCCCCGAGGGAGCACTCTCCAGTACTTCCTCTAAGGACTCCAAAAAAGGCGGGTATTCTGAACTGCTGTTTGGCGCATAAACACAAACAACAGGACCTGTCCCCCCACCCGAAGGCGAAAGGAAGCTACCTTCTCGTTTACCGGGTTAAACTCCAACGTGCAGGGTTGGAACCGGGGGGGCATCAAGAATTGCCACTACTGCCCCTCGCCTCTCATTGCCGTCAACACCAGAGTGGAATGAAGTCCAGCCCCTCTCGAGAGGACTGGTTCCAGAGCCCTTGCCGTGCGTTGAGGTGAGTCCGACTATATCTAGCCGGAATTTCTCCACCTCACGCACCAGCTCAGGCCCCTTCCCCGCCAGAGAGGTGACATTCCACGTACCGACAACTAGCTTCTGTAGCCGAGGATCGGACCGCCAAGGTCTCCGCCTCCGGCCGCCACCCAGCTCTCTTTGCACCCCACTCCTTTGGCCCCTCCTACGAGTGGTGAGCTCATGGGAGGGGGGACCCACGTTACCATTTTCTGGCTGTGCATACATACATATGTAGATACATAGAGTGTATATCTACACACGTGTGAAGGTACATAGGACACAATAGACACTACATAAGTCATGTACAGTATTTGTGCTATTTTGAAGAGAGAAAGAGAGAAACGTAATGCAAGTGTGTGTAAAAGAGAGAGAGAAAGAAATATATAATAATAATAATAATACAATAAAATAAACTGTGTGTGGGGGGAGTAAATTTATACAAAATAATAAGAATAAAGATGGGATTGAATTTTAAAAAAGGCATCAGGAAGGGTTTTTTCCTCCAAAAGTGAGTATTTGAGTGGATTTTCTTCCGAAAGTGGGAGCAAACAAGAGAGGGAGATGAGTGATGGGTGGCACTTGGGGGCACACATCACTGTTACAACATCGTTAATAGGGCTGGTCGAAAATCATAAACAGTATTAGAATGTTGACACTCTTAACAATTCATTGCATCTGAATGTCTCCATGCGTCTTCCCCGTCGGTCCTTTGAGCTGCAGGGCTGTGATTCATCCTCCTGGAGAAAAAGCGGGGCAGGTTAGGATGAGTTATGGCGGGGCGTCCAAAGTATCATTACACATTTCAAACGCGGCCTTCCTTCCTGTGCAGGGATAGGAGAAATAGCCCTGAAGCGTAATCCCCCACAGGCTAATAATATCTCTCCCCTCTTTAGTCATGTGGCTGAACAGGCCGATGGTGACTCACCGCTGAGCAGGTGTCACCTTTTTTTACTCCCATTGTGTTTAAAAAAAATTACAAACCGTTTACTATTATAGCTCCCCCTCCCCAGGCTAAGTGCGTCATTCATTAGGCGGGTCATTCCCAAGGCGGGTCATTCCCACACGCTGAAATACAAACAAACAATACCCCCACCCCCGCCCCCCGCCCCCACAGAGAGCACTCAGGTGTCCAAACAACGCAGGAACTCGTCTCCTGTTTGTCGAGGTCTTTGCACGACATCTTTGCTGATCGTCTCCCAAGCGTGCCAGGAAAGCAGACGTTATCCGACGATATCCGATCCCGCGCGGCTCCACCGGGCCGGGGTGCGTCTAGAGCCGCTCTGTCGGAGTCGGTTGAGCACAGAAATGTGTGTGTGTGCATGTGTGTCGCCTCTGGTCAAATGCAAACAGGTACCTGATGTCCACATTTGTTGCAGAGACCGGCTTGAGTGAATTCACAGCGTTTGAATTTTTCCCATAGGAAATATTCCATCCATCCGTAACTCTCATATACATTCATATAGCATTCATAGTGTGTGTATATTTATATATATATACAGTGGTGTGAAAAACAATTTGCCCCCTTCCTGACTTTTTATTTTTTTGCATGTTTGTCACACAAAATGTTTCTGATCATCAAACCCATTTTAATATTAGTCAAAGATCACACAAGTAAACACAAAAAGCAGTTTTTAAATGAATGTTTTTATTATTTAGGGAGAAAAAAATCCAAACCCACCCAGCCCTGTGTGAAAAAGTAATTGCCCCTGCTTGGGCCACCCTTAGCAGCAATAACTGCAATCAAACGTTTGCCATAACTTGCAACAAGTCTTTTACACGCTCTGGAGGGATTTTGGCCCACTCCTCTTTGCAGAATTGTTGTAGTTCAGCTTTATTTGAGGCTTTTCTAGCATGAAGCACCTTCTTAAGGTCATGCCACAGCATCTCAATAGGATTCAGGTCAGGACTTTGACTAGGCCACTCCAAAGTCTTCAATTTTTTTTTTTAATATCAGCTATTCAGAGGAGGATTTGCTGGTGTGTTTTGGGTCATTGTCCTGCTGCAGCACCCAAGATGGCTTTAGCTTGAGTTGACCAACAGATGGCAGGACATTCTCCTTCAGGATTGTTTGGTAGACAGTAGAATTCATGCTTCCATCTATCCCAGCAAGCCTTCCAGGTCCTGAAGCAGCAAAACAAGCCCACACCATCACACTACCACCACCATTGTTTACTGTTGCTATGATGTTCTTTTTATGAAATGCTGGTACTTTTACGCCAGATGTAACGGGACACGCACCTTCCAAAAAGTTCAACTTTTGTCTCGTCAGTCCAGAAGATATTTTCCCAAAAGTCTTGGTAGTCATCATTTTGTGCTCAATTATGTTATCTTTGACTAATAGCAGAAACATTTAAGTCTGACAAACATGCAAAAGAATAAAAAGTCAGGAAGGGGGCAAATCGTTTTTTCACACCACTGTATATATGTATATACATATATTCATTCATTCATTTTCTATGCCGCTTGTCCTCATTAGGGTCGCGGGTATGCTGGAGCCTATCCCAGCTGACTTTGGGCGGAAGGCGGCGTACACCTTGGACTGGTCGCCAGTCAATCGCAGGGCACATATGGACAAACAAAGACAAACAAACATTCACACTCACATTCATACTTATGGACAATTTAGAGTCGCCAATGAAGCTAACATGCATGTTTTTGGAATGTGGGAGGAAACCGGAGTACCCGGAGAAAACCCACACANCACACATACACAGTATATTTTTGTATATATATATATATACAGTATGTATATATACACAGTAGTGTTGAAAATAATAGCAGTGCAATGTGACTAGCCAGATGAAGTACTGTTATTAGTATATTTTTATTACTACAAGTTACCAGTAGGTGCAGTAGATTCTCAGAAAAGAAACAAGACCCAGCATTCATGATATGCACGCTCTTAAGGCCGTGCAATTGGGAGATTAATTGAAAGGGAGGTGTTCAAAAATAGCACTGTAGCATTTAATCAGTGATCAATTTAGTGAACAAGCAGGTGTGAGTCAGGTGGCCCTTATTTAAGGATGAAAACAGCACTTGTTGAACATCATTTCTCTTTGAAAGCCTGAGGAAAATGGCTCGTTCAAGACATTGTTCAGAAGAACAGCGTACTTTGATTAAAAAGTTGATTGGACAGGGGAAAACTTATAAATAGGTGCACAGATTTTTATCAAAATGGATGGAATAATAACCAGAATGGAAAAGGTTCAGCCAATGATCAGCTCCAGGATGGTTAAATACAGTCTGGAGTTACCAGTAAGTACTGTGACAGTTAGAATTTATCTGTGTAAAGCTAATCTATTTGGAAGAAGCCCCCGCAAAGTCCCTCTGTTAAAAAAAGGCGTGAAGAAGAGGTTACAATTCACCAGGGAACACATCAACCGGCATAAAGAGAAATGGAGGAACATTTTGTGGACTGATGAGAGTAAAATTGTTCTTTTTGGGTCTAAGGGCCGCAGACAGTTTGTGAGACGACCCCCAAACTCTGAATTCAAGCCACAGCACACAGTGAAGACAGTGAAGCATCATGTTATGGGCATGTTTCTCCTACTATTTATCCCATAGCAGGGATCATGGATCAGTTTGCATATATCAGAATACTTGAAGAGGTCATGTTGCCTTATGCTGAAGAGGGCATGCCCTTGAAATGGCTGTTTCAACAAGACAATCACCCCAAACACACTAGTAAACCAGCACAATCTTGGTTCCAAACCAACAAAATGAATGTTATGGTGGGGCCAGCCCAATCCCCGGATCTTAATCCAATGGAGAACTTGTGGGGCGACATCAAAAAAGTTGTTTCTGAAGCAAAACCAAGAAATGTTGATGAATTGTGGAATGTTGTTAAAGAATGTTGGAGTGGAAAAACACCTGAAAGGTCCATGCCACACAGATGTGAAGCACCTATAAAAAACAAATATTAGTTTAGTCATTCACAAAATTGACAAATCCTAGAAACAAAAAAGTTTGTGCAAAATAGTTTTGAGTTTGTAAAGTCAACGGCAGACATTTTTATTTTTTGAACACACCCCTTTCAACTAAATGCCCAATTTCACAGCCTTGCAAGCGTGCATATCATGTTTTCAGAGAATCTACTGCACCTACTGCTAACCTGTTTGCCATGTAGCAATAAAATATACTAACAACAAAACTTCATTTGGTTAGTCACATTGCACTGCTATTGTTTTCAACACTACTGTATATTTCATGTAATATTTGCTTGAATTAATATTTGGAATATTAGACTAGCTGTCCCACCCAGAAAGGTTCCAGTAGAACAACCGCATCACACAATTAGTTGTAATGCAATACTAACGCCCCTGAAGCTCAGTTTTTAGGCAAACTTTACGTCTTAGAGAGCTTTTAAGTTGCCAGATGATCTCCTCTGGGATTAAATGTAATTGAATTTCATCCCGAGCGTAAGCGTCGGAAACATCTGTCAGAGTGACAACTTCTTCGCTGCATCCTCCTCCTCCTCACTGAGCAGAGGTATCGCGGCGTAAAATACAAACAACACGTTAGCAGGGAGTGACTCACCGGGTGGGCTGTTTTGTGAGCTTGTTGTTTGGCAGTATCATGTCAAATACGCACACAGGCAAGACAGCACTCGTGCACCTAAAAACCCCGCGTTGTCATATCTTGTGCTGCGTTAGCGATAAAAGGGAGTGCAACCTTCTCACTTCAGCAAGGGGCAATACTATAGAAAGCAAACTTAGAGTAGTCCTTTTCCTTTCGGCTTATCCCGTTAGGGGTCGCCACAGCGAATCAATTGCCTCCATCTAACTCTGTCTTCTGTATCCTCTTCTCTTGCGCCAACTACCTTCATGTCCTCTTTCACTACATCCATAAACCTCCTCTTTGCTCTTCCTCTAGGCCTCCTGCCTGGCAGTTCAAATCTCAGCATCCTTCTACCAACATATTCACTATCTCTCCTCTGGACATGTCCCAACCATCTCAGTCTGGCCTCTCTGACTTTATCTCCAAAGCCTCTAACATGTGCTGTCCCTCTGATGTGCTCATTCCTGATCCTGTCCATCCTGGTCACACCCAAAGAGAACCTCAGCATCTTCATTTCTGCTACCTCCAGCTCTGCCTTGTCCTCAGCGGCACTGTCTCTAAACCAAACAACATCGCTGGTCTCACCACAGTTTTGTACACCTTTCCTTTCATTTGAGCTGAAACTCTATCACACCCGACACTTTTCTCCATCCATTCCAGCCTGCCTGCACACGCTTCTTCACCTCTTTTCCACACTCTCCATTGCTCTGGACTGTTGACCCTAAGTACTTAAAATCCTCCACTTCCTTTATCTCTTTTCCCTGTAACCTCACTCTTCCACTTGGGTCCCTTTCATTTACACACATGTACTCCGTCTTTCTGCAGCTGACCTTCATTCCTCTCCTTTCCAGGGCAAACCTCCACCCCTCCAGCTTCTCCTCCACCTGTTCCCTGCTCTCACTACATATCACAATGTCATCCGCAAACATCATAGTCCACGGAGATTCCTGTCTAACCTCGTCCGTCAGCCTGTCCATCACCATAGCAAACAAGAAGGGGCTCAGAGCTGATCCCTGATGGAGTCCCACCTTCACTTGGAAGTCCTCTGTCACACCTGCAGCACAACTCACTACAGTCCTCGTACATGTCCTGCAGCGCTCTAACATACTTCTCTGCCACTCCAGACTTCCTCATACAATACCACAGTTCCTGTCTGGGCACCCTGTCATAAGCTTTCTCCAGATCTACAAAAACACGATGCAGCTCCCTCTGACCTTCCCTGTACTTCTCAATCAACATCCTCAAAGCAAATACTGCATCTGTTGTACTCTTTTTTGGCATAAAACCGTACTGCTGCTCACAAATGCTCACGTTTGCCCTTAGTCTAGCTTCAACTACTCTTTCCCATAACTTCATTGTATGGCTCATCAGCTTTATTCCTCTGTAGTTGCCACAACTCTGCACATCTCCCTTGTTCTTAAAAATGGGCACCAGCACACTTCTCCTCCATTCCTTAGGCATCTTCTCATTATCTAAGATCTTGTTAAACAACCCGGTCAGGAACTCTATTGCCACCTCTCCTAGACACTTCCATACCTCCACAGGTATATCATCAGGACCGAGTGCCTTTCCATTCTTCATCCTCTTCAATGCCCTCCTCACTTCTTCCTTACTAATTTTTGCTACTTCCTGGTCCACAACAGTCACCTCTTCTACTCTTTGTTCTCTTTCATTTTCCTCATTCATCAACTCTTCAAAGTACTCTTTCAATCTTCTCCTGACACTACTGGCACCTGTCAATACCGTTCCATCCCTATCCTTCATCACCCTAACCTGCTGCACGTCCTTCCCATCTCTGTCCCTCTGCCTTGCCAACCTGTATAGATCTTTCTCTCCCTCCTTGTTGTCCAACCTGGCATACAAGTCATCATAAGCCCCTTGTTTGGCCTTTGCCACCTTTACTTTCCCCTTACGCTGCATCTCTCTGTACTCCTGTCTACTTTCTTCAGTCTTCTCAGTGTCCCACTTCTTCTTAGCTAACCTCTTATTCTGTATACACTCCAGCACCTCCTCATTCCACCACCAAGTCTCCTTCCAGATGACACACCGAGTACTCTCCTACCTGTCTCCCTGATCACAGTAGCTGTAGTTGTCCAGTCATCTGGAAGGACTTCCTGGCCACCCATAGCCTTTTTCAACTCCTTCCTAAAAGTCACGCAACACTCCTTTTTCAGCTTCCACCATTTTGTCATCTGCTCTGCCTTTACCCTCTTCATCCTTCTCACCACTAGAGTCAACCTACACACCACCATCCCATGCTGTCTGGCTACACTCTCACCTACCACTGCTTTGCAGTCACTATCCTCCTTCAGGTTACACCTTCTACACAAGATGTAGTCTACCTGTGTGCTCCTACCTCCACTCTTGTAGGTCCCCCTATGTTCCTGTCTCTTCTGGAAGAAAGTATTCACTACAGCCATTTCCATCCTTTTTGCAAAGTCAACCACCATCTGTCCTTCTGCGTTCCTCTCCTGGATACCAAACTTGCCCATCACCTCCTCATCATCTCTGTTTCCTGCACCAACATGCCCTTTGCAGTCCGCACCAATGATAACTCTCTCACTTCTAGGGATGTTCTGCATCACTTCATTCAGGTCTGACCAGAATTTCTCTTTCTCCTCCATCTCACATCCTACCTGTGGAGCATAGCCACTAACCACATTGAACATTACACCTTCAATTTCTAGGTTCGGGCTCATCACTCTATCTGACTATCTGACTCTATCTCTTTTTACCTCCAGAACATTGCTAGCAAACTCCTCCTTCAAAATCACCCCTACTCCATTTCTCTTTCTATCTACACCATGATAGAACAGCTTGAACCCTGCTCCTAAGCTTCTAGCCTTGCTACCGTTCCACCTGGTCTCCTGGACACACAATATGTCTACCTTCCTCCTCTGCATCATGTCAACTAATTCTCTACCTTTTCCTGTCATAGTTCCAACATTCAAAGTCCCAACTCTTAGTTCTAGACTCTTAGCATTCCTTTTCTCTCTCTTCCTACGGACACACCTTCCTTCTCTTCTTCTTTGGCCAACAGGCCAACAGTAATCCAGTTTCCACCAGCACCCTGTTGGTGAACAGCACCGGTGGCGGGCGTTGTTAACCCGGGCCACGTCCGATCCGTTATGGAAGTCATTTGTCTGATTCGCATGTTTTGGTTTAGCAAAGTTTCACGTCGCATTCCCTTCCTGACACAACCCTCTGTATTTGTCCGGGCTTGGGACCGGCACAATAAGACACTGGCTTGTGCCCCGTTGCGGCTACATTGTGGGAGGAAACCGGAGTACCCGCAGAAAACCCACACACGCACGGGGAGAACATGCAAACTCCACACAGAGATGCCCAACGGAGATTCGAACCATGAACCTCCTGACTGTGCAGGCCAACATACCCCAAATAACATTTTTACTTTAATATTTTAACTCTATGCTATTAAATGAAATCATTTTCTCTATTAATATATTTAAATATATGATGTATATATATTTTTTTTTTTTGTTTAGTGTTAGAATATGACTTTTTGGTCTTTATATTTTGACTTTATTCTTATAAAATTACAGCCATTAAAAAAAAACATTTTCCTACTTATTTAACCTTCTTTTTGTAAATTTTTCCTTGTTGAAGTCGATGACTTTGTTCTCATAATATTTATTTTTGGTGGCATTCTAACTTTTTTTGCAGCCAAAATTTTACCTTTTTTTGTTGTTTTGTTTGTTTCACAGTACTGAAACAATGTGAAACAAGCATATTACTGTATTATTATCTATAACATATGATATATGCAATATGATATAAATATATGAATCAATATTAAATTTTAATATTAATATGTATTTATTTTATACCAAAATAAGGTTGTTTTTTCTCATAATATTGCAACATTAGTCTGGTAAAATTGCCATTTTTTGTCTCAATATTTTGGCTTTATTTTTGTAAAATGTTTTTCTGTTTCTGATGGGTTATTTTGTTTTTCATGTAATTTCCTGAATGTTTTAACCTTCTTAAAAAAATTCTCGTCAGGATGACTTTATTCTCGTAGTTCTATATTTGGACTTTTTTTGCAACCAAATTTTAACTTGAGAGTTTCTCATAATATCATGACTTTTTTAAAAGACATAGTTTTCTTTAATATTAAATATATTATTAAATATAAACCATTACATATATCATTATATATTATACAGTATATATGATTAAATATTAATATATATGTAATATGACTCCAAGTCGGTGTTATATTTTATTTTTATTCTTTTAAAATTGCCATTTTAAAAATTTGATTACAACATTTTTTTCTTAATTTTTTGACTTTATTCTTGTACAATTACTGTTGATTTTTAAATGTTTGCTATCTTTTTTATTTTTATTTTTTTAGTTTTATTGCTAAACATGAATGCCACTGGCCAATAAAAAAACTGCTGCGGACCACAAATGGCCCCGGGACCGCACTTTGGCCACCCCTGGTGCACAGCTTGTGCTATTCACTATTAAAAACATCAACACAGCCATTGTTGTCAAATATCTGGCAAGTAAACATGTCCAAATTTGCGTCCTGAACAAAATGAACCTCAGCTCCCTTGGTGCTGGCAGCACTCGTGCAACCCCAGATCATGACGCTACCAACATTAGGCATGAGTTTAGCCAAGACCTAGTTATCTGCTACACACTACAGTAGTGTCGCCTGCTCCGTAGACGATAATGGATGTGTGATAGCAAAGCTACATTGCTATACAAGTTATACAAGTTGTACGCTGACTACTCTAAAGTAGTATTGTCTCTTGCGTAGCCTTGCTTCTTGCAAAGAAACTCCGCTTTTGGTTTTGGCTCTGCTGTCTTTGTTTCTGCACACCACTCAAACACACGCTTTTAAAAATCCGTCTTAACAAGAATGTGGGATTTGGAGGATTAGCCTCTAAACCTGTACTCGGTTCTCGCATAAGAGATGGGGAGGGTGTGAATGTCAAGTCTGAGTCGACCGTGCATCGTTTGAACAGGAAAAATCTCCTGTGTGTCCACATAAAAGTCATTATGATGCTTTTCTTTCAGCTCCTGCATGCAAACACAGCAGGGAGGCTCAGGCGTTTGTTTGCCGCTACCTTTCAGGCTAGCCGAGGCAGGCGGCGTTCAGAGTCTGTCGCTGTCCGACAGTCACCTGGCCGAGCTGGACGGCGACACGCTGCGGTTGTTCGGACACGGCGCCCTGGAGGCGCTGGAAAGGGGCTGGGGCGCTCAGACCGCCGGCGCCGTCACCGTCATCGCCTTCCGCTACATTCACTTTGATGCCATCGTACCGACGCTGCCCAGGATCAGGGTCAAGTTCCCCAATCTGTCGGTAAGGACGCACAGAAAGGCCCACATTGATTGTAGAACGACGCATGCTTCTTTTCCCGCAGCATCTAATCTTCTTGGAGACCAACATCAGCCGCCTGCCGCAGCTGGCCGCCCTGGCCCAGGTGAGGCGTCTGGACCAGCTCACCATCCACCCGGAGGGCAACCCGGTGGTGGGCCTGGCTCTGTGGCGCTCCTTCGTCATCTACCGGCTCCACCACTTCAACATGCAGAAGATCAACGACCAGGAGGTCAGTCATTCTGCAAGTAGACCTGCACCATCTCATAACGTACCTGACAGAAAGATGCAGTGCCGTCATAGTAGCGCGCAGCTTCACCTTAACAATATTTTTAGTATTGTGTATAACAGTTCTGTACAGCTTCGCGGAATTTTACCACAGCACTTTTACTACCCAATTTTTCCCTGGGAAAAACGCAAATGATCCTCATACTTGGGGTCTGGATTTTTTGAATGCATCAGACAGGGGGTGGTGAACAACTTCTCCCCAAGAAAGTCAGGACTTTTGTTTCTGTTACACTACTACCTGAGCCCGATTGGACCCAGAACCCACCGGCTGTGAGGCATATGTGCTAACCACACCTCCACCACGCGCTTTTGGGTTTCTGTTCATTTATTTTTACGTGTTAATTACGTTTACTTCAATTTGATACAATCTTACCGTATTATATTTACGTGTACTCAATTTTAGGTAATAGTCACTTAATTGAATTCCATTCCATTCAATTTTACGTAACTATATTTAATATAATTGTATATTATTTTAGGGTATTGCATTTGATTTCGTGCTATTTATGTAATTGTTTTTTGGGTTACACTTGTTAATTACATTGAATAAGATTTTATACTATTGTAATGTATTATATTTTGTGGTATTCAATTTTACGTAATTGTAGTTTTTGTATTTAATTTAATGTAATGTAATTTTATTAAAACCCATTCAAAAGTGTGTTATTCCGTGCTTGTTACATAAATTTATTTCAACTTTATATTATTCGTTTGTCTTATATTTAATTGTGTTCATTGTCATTAATTGTATTTGATTGAACTGAATCATATTTCACTCTGTACTTGTTAATCATATCTATTTTAATTGTATACTATTTGATAGGTAATTGTTTTCTATTTTATGTAATTGTTGTTGAACTTTAATTTAATGTAATTGAATTACATTTTAGGTAATTCCGCGCTTACAAATGAATTAAAATGAATTTAAATGATTTTATTTCTATGTTATTGTATCGTATCTTATGTCCAATGTTACAAAATAGTATTTAGTTTAATTAAATTAATTAGTTAATTTTACTCTGTACTAGTTAATGCCATTTGTTTTTAATTTAATAATATTTTATGGTATGATATTTAATTCTATTCAGTTAATGCAATCGCAGTTCAATTATTTTGTATCATCCTTTTCAATGTGATTTTATTTTAATGATAACGTTATCTGGCTCCGAAACAAAAACCAAACCAAGCTGGTGCTTATATTGCTGCCGTGTATTTCCGCATACAAATGCCCTCTCGATGTCGCTGTGTATGTTTTGCGTGTTGTATCAGTACACGTGTGTGTGTGTTCACTCTCCACGCCAGGTCACCATGAACGACATCATCGCCGCCGAGCGCGTCTTCGGCACGCTGGGTCACATCGCGGCCACCGAGACGCCGCGTTGTCGCCTCCTCCTGCTGCTGGAGGAGTCCAGGTGAGGATCTCGGCCCGAACTTAACGACGCGGCATCCCCTCGTCCCGAGTTGTTGCTTGTGGAAGTGGAAGGCATGTGCGTGCTTGACTGCCTGTGTGTGTGTGCTTATACGAGCGCATATTTGTGTGAGCCGGGCACCAAGGAACCGGCGTTATTAGACGACGTGTCTCTGGGTGGGAACTTGGCACCGGAACGAACACACATTCCTCCTTTTTATGTTTCTGTAGCTCTAATTCCGTCGTCTGGCTTGCACTCAGGCTGAACTGTAAATAGTAACCTGCCTCCACGGCTGAGAACACTCAAAACTGAACGATCATGCCTGGAAGATCACGCAACACCAGGAAAAGTTTCCCGCATCTCCGTATGTACAATCTGTGCATGGAAGGCAATTTCCACAAAGTGCAAGTAGTACATGTTATGGCAGATAAAACCTGATTATTAGAGCTCTCTAGACATAATATAACACCCCTATAGTGACCCTACATATGTATTACCTGATGCATTAGGCATAATCTGCATAATAATAATTCCTGTTTCGGCACAGCGTACTTCCTGCGGTGGCTGTTGTTTCATCAATGCATTGTAATGGCGGCCAATGCAGTAGACATTCATTTATTCATTCATTTTCTATACAGCTTATCCTCATTAGGGTCGCGGGTATGCTGGAGCCTACCCCAGCTGACTTTTGGCGGGAGGCGGGGTACACCCTGGACTGGTCGCCAGTCAATCACAGGGCACATATAGACAAACAAACATTCACACTCTAATGGAAAATTTGGAGTTGCTAATTAACCTAACATGCATGGAATGTATGAATGTGGGAGGAAAGCGGAGTACCCGGAGAAAACCCACGCACGCACGGGGAGAACTTGCAAACTCCACACAGAGATGCCCAACGGAGATTCCAAACCTGAACCTCCTGACTGTAAGGCCAACGTGCTACCCACTCGACCACCGTGCGGTGCAGTAGACGTAATGAGAGCAAATAAGACATTTAAGAAGTAAATAAAACTCCTGTTGGTGTGTGTCACAGTAAATGAGTCCCCTAGCGGACAGGAAGTGACTTCGGAGGTTCCCACCTGTAGCCCGTGTTATTATTATGATTATCATGTTGTTACTATAGTGCCTTTTCTGGCCCGCAAAAACGGACACCTGGTGGCCAACGTTGAAAATTCACCTTCACAATTAGAACGCCTTTCCTGCATTGTATGTGTATTTTACTTAGCGAGTACAATTTACTTAAATATGCATTTTTGTCATCACAAAACTGTGGTCGTTTATCAAATACTTACCTTGTGAAAAACCGCGATGTAGCGCGGGACCACACTTGTTGTGTTTGAAGGTTGCATCGGCTTTATTTACCTCTGCGTGTGCTTTAAAGTGTCCTTTGGACCAATTCTGGAAGCCGTAACCGCTGTTGCAACATTGGCATCTGTTGCTGCTGTGTTGTGCAATATACTTGAGCATGTGGGCAGCTACGCTTTCCGCTCCATTTTCTCATGTACTCCAGATTATTATCAAAATGACAATAAAAACCCATGTAGGAAGTAGTAGTGTACTTATTTTTCAACCTGGAAACAGATGAGTTCATTGTTTTCTAACAAACTGCAAGGAATGTGCCGACTGTCGCTGACACTGTATTCACAAGCCGCAGGTTGTTATTCTGCCGTCACGTCATTCACTCGCTCCCTCCTGTCGCGTCTGTCTCGCCCTGAAGGAAGCGCCAGCTGCAGTTCCTGTTGGAGGGGCGTGGCCGGCGGGCAGGGCTCAGCCCGGAGGAGCTGCGAGACAACGGGAAGCTCCTGGGAGAGGGTCTGAGCCGAGCGCTCTTCAACTACCCGAGCCGGGACAGCAGCGTGGACAGCCCTGAGGTCCGCGTTTACGTGATCAAAAGGCCTCTTTAAAGGTCCCCTATGGCGCAAAATAGTGGGGTGGGGGACAGTGACCTGCCAACGTGTACCCGTTTATTGTACTCAACATGCAATAGGACCCTTGAATACGCTGGTATGCTTCACAGCTCTCCATTTTGTGGCGTTTTCCTGGTTTCAGTTTCAGTCTGTACAAATCCGTACAGATAAATAGATATGATCAGTTTCTCATTAGTATTTCAAAATCGAGGGGGCTTTGATATCATTTCAGAAAATAATTGAGAGCTGCCGCCCTGTATGTGAGCATCAGTATCACCTCCTTTAAGAGAGAAAAACGCTTGCTTTGTGTCGGAAAACTTCCAAAAATACCTTTGCCTTTTGAGGCAGCAGGCTTCGCTACACATCTTTAAATGAAGCTCTGTTCTGCAGGTCAGCGATAGGCGTGGGAGCTGTAAGGTAGATTGTTTTGTTTTATTAGCAAATATGCTAACCCAGCGGGATGTTGCAATGTCATGTTAGCACCGTAGCATACGTAGCTACAATATGCTAGCGTTGCTAACATTTCTATCCTCCTATCGCTCCTACCGCATTTTTTCACAAATTAATACAAACAAATTTGGCTGTTTTGCGGTAGACTACAGCCTACGGTCATTTCAAAAATATCGAAAGACGAGTCATGAAGTATTCTGCTCACTAGGCATCAGTAATATTACATTGATTGACACAAGGACCAGTCCAGGGTGTACCCCGCCTCCTGCCCAAAAACAGCTGGGATAGGCTCCAGCAAAACCCCGCGACCCTAAGGAGGATAAGCGGCATAGAAAGTAGATTAACGGATGGATTGACACGGCACAGAGTCAGACATGTCATGTCCGACATGACTTAGTGGGAAAAAAATGTTCTCCCATTATGTGTGGAAGTGGTAGGTTTTTGGCTTTTTACTCTACCCTTTTTCCCCCCGCTCTGTTTGAAACCTTTTCTTAAATCTTGAGTAGATTGAAGGCTAACAAGTTATCTAACGCTGCTAACCACAGCCATCTCTTATGTCCCTGCCGGGATCCGGTAGCCTGTGCATTTTGGTGTAAGCAAAGACCAGTGGATTCAATATTGAGTATTTATTGTCAATTCACACACAGATTTAGAAAATGTAATAAGGTGTACATACGGTGAATTTTATAACATAAAAGGGCGCATACATAGTACGGGTGCTGCTCGATAAATTAGAATATCATAAAAAAAGTTCCAGTAACTATTTTCAAATAGTGACACTCATACATTATATAGATTCATTCACGCAGACTGATATATTCCAAGTGTTTATCTCTTTTAAACTCGAGGATTATAACTGACGGCTAATCAAAACCCCAAATTCAGTATCTCTGAAAATTTGAATTTTTATTTTTTTATTGAGGACACCCATTCCAATCAGCAAGTCACTCAAAAATGCTCTCCCAGTCCTGTAAGGTACACAGTCACGGGGAAGACTTCTGACTTGACACTTGCCCAAAAGACGATCACTGACACCGTGCACAAGGAGGGCAAGACACAAAAGGTCATTGCTAAAGAAGCTGGCTGTTCACAGAGGTCTGAGTCCAAGCACATTAACAGAAGGTCACAGGGAAGGCAAAGATGTTTTTAAAAAGTGTACAAGCAAAGGGATAACCAAACCCTGGAGAGGATTGTGAAACAAAACCCATTCAAAAATGTGGGGGAGGTTCCCAAAGAGTGGACTGCAGCTGGAGCCAGTGGTTTGACGTATGCAAATCATGGCTTTCAGCTGGCGTATTCCCTGTGTCAAGAAAAGACATCATTACAACCATCTATCCTGGGCTAAGGACTGGACATGGTGGTCCAAAGTTATGTTCCCTGATGAAAGTAAATGGTGCCTCTGCATTGGAAATAAAAGTACCAGAGTCTGGAGGGGGAGATGAGAAGCACAGAATCCATGTTGATTGCGGTCCAGTGTCAAGTTTCCACAGTCTGTTATGGTTTTTGCTGGTGATGGTCCACCAATTGGTTGTAAGTAATATTTTATTTCTGAGATACTGAATTTGGGATTTTCATTAGTTTTCAGCTCTCATCATCAAAATGGAAATAAACATTTGGAATAAATCAGTCTGTGTGTCTGGGAATGTATACAATATACAAGTTTCACTTTTGCAATGGAATTGCTGATATAAAATTGACTTTTTAGTCAAGTTTTAATTTATTGAGCAGCACCTGTATACTGTATGTACTGTATAGTGTATGAAAATAGTGTAAAGGTGACTATAGGGCTGCTGTTTCATGTCTACAGGGCTCTAATAATAGTAAAAGTGTTTTTTTTTTAACAAACCTTTTTAGTCCTTCCTGTCATCATTTGTCGTTCTTCCTTCATAGGACGGCGCAGTGGAGCCGTCGGAGCGCGCCGCCATGGTGGACCAGTACCTCCAGGACCTGGTGCGCAGGGCCTCGGACACCAACCTGAAGGGCGAGGCCCTCCACACGCTGTGGCCCCCCATGTTTGCCGACATGGTAAGGGACTGCGTGCTGGAAATGAGAGACCGAGCGGCCTTTCGGCGAGCCAGCCTCGCCAAGCTGTCCAAGTGAACGCCTCGCCGTCGTTCCGTCTTCACCAGTAACGACGCGCTCTCACCTCCTGACCTTTCCGCTTAACGGACTTTTTGAGACTGACAGGTTTATCTCCCCCCAGTCGCGTGCGGGAAGCACCTTCTCCCGGTGGACGTAGACCACTTTGAGGACGCGTGACTTAAATGTAGTTCTTCGGAGCGGCATCATACTTGAAGAGGGTCATCAGCATCATCATCTTGAAATGACCAGGACCTTTTTTCCCGTTCCTTTTTTAGAATGAACTTTGCCGTGTCTTAAACCTCATGAGGTCATCTCACGTTCCTCACAGTCTCCGCCCAAATTTTACTTTGTTTACGCCACTTTCTGCACTTGCTAGTCAAATAAATTCTCTATCGACCCGCAATTTGTGTACCGCCGCTCGCCCGTCCCAAGCATGTCTCCCAGCAGGACGGAATTTATTCACCACATTCCCACTCGTGGTGGCCGAAAGGATGAAACGCAACCACACAGAGCGCATCAGGCATCTGTTGAAGGTCAGGATGTTTGTTATTATTTGCACAAATGCATTTTTAAATCAATTTCAATAATGTTAGGGACTTTTAAACATTTATTCATAAATCAATAGTAAGGGTTGAATTGTATAAACATTCTAAAAATGTAAATATTATGATAGTAAAGACTAACAGGTGTCTGTTGTTTAGAGCACGTAAGGGGGTGTACTAATATTTGCACAAGTACATTTTTAAATCATTTTAAATAATGTTACAGATTTAAAAAAATACTTGACACAATATTATAATGAAGTTTATTTGCTAAAAAAATACCATATTTGATAATAATAATAAATATTAAAATTGGGGGGAAAAGGACATTTACCAATATTTACAGAAAATCATTTTTAAATCAGTTACAATAAAGTTACACAGTTTCAAAAACATTTCACACAATATTATAATGAAGTTTAGTTAGTATAAGAACACAAATAACACTATATTATAATAATAAATAGAAATAAAGTACCATGTGGTTATTTAGAGTTTGGTTGTGTATTATTTGCACAAACGCATTTTAAAATAATTTTGAATAATGTTACAGATATTAAAAGCCATTTACTCAATGTTATAATGAAGTTTAATTTGGTATAAAAATTCAAATTTAAATTGTATTATAATAATACATACCAGGGGTCTTTTGTTTACAAATATTTACACAAATTCATTTTAAAATAATTTTAAATAATGTAACATTTTGCACAATTCTATAATGACGTTTAATTGGTATAAAAATACAAATAACATTGTATTATAATAATAAATAGAAATAAACTACCAGGTGGTTATTTAGGTTATGGTTGTGTATTATTTGCACAAATGCATTTTTTGCATTCTAAATAATTTTACAGATTAAAAAAAAGGTTCACAAATAAATGATGAGGTCTAATATAGTAAAATTGTAAATATACACAATATATATATATATATATATATTATGATAAATGATAATTGGACTATCAGTTGTTTACTATCATTTGCCAAATGCATTTTGAATAATTTTAAATAATCCTACAGATTTCTACAAAATTGTTATTCATTATTATAATGAAGTTGAATTGGTATTAAAACAAATAACGTTGTATTACAATAGTAATTGAAAGTAATGAAGTACCAGGTGGCTATATGGGTATGGGTATGGGTATTCTTATTTGCGAAAAATGCATTTTAAAAGAATGTCAAAGACTAAACAAAAGTTTCACAAATAAGAAATGGGGTTATTTATAGTTTCCTTCGTACAAAACATACAAATAAAATGGTATTATTATAGTAATAAACAGAAATAGAGTCACGGTGTCCATTTAGGGTATGGCTATATTATTATTTCCACAAACACATTTTAAAACAATTTTAAATGATGTTAGTTTTGAAAAGATTTCTCCACAAATAATGAAGTTTCATTTGTACAACGCTATAAATAAAATGGTATTATAATAATTAGTACCAGGCGTCTATTGAGGGCACGGTTGCTTATTATGATTGTCAAGTTCATTCATTTCATTTTCTGTACCGCTTATCCTCATTAGGGTCACGGGAATGATTGTTTCATAGAAAATGCATTTTAAAACAATTGCATGTATTTTTAAAGCACTTTCCCCCCACAAAGAATTCTTCTCGGAGGTCCATCGACCACGCCGGGTCCTAGGGTCGCGTGAACCCACACTGGAATGTCCCTGGAGGGTCGTGGAAGCTTCACCAGGTCTGGACCATCTGCTCGTGCGACCCATGCGTGAATAATTTGTATTTTTAACCCCGGTTTAATGACGCAGCACCGACAAGGGAGACAAGCGGCAGCTTCCATACCCTGTCTTTTATTGCCATACATTTCTATATCGCTGCACTATTTTTCTAACGCCTTTGAAATTTGCATCTAGGAATCATTTGGTTTCTCTCATGTCCACGCCTCACACGGAGATGCCTGTGGTGGCTTCATGCAGAACAATAGCACTTCATAATTGATGCTTTAATTGGGGGACGGGGAGGGGTTATTTGTGTCTTTGAAGGATTTGTAAACACTGGGGTCAAAGGTTGAAACAGGAACCCTCCCCCAGCGCCCCCCCTGCAGGCCGATGCAACTTTCAGACGGCATTTTTGCTTTGCCACGCCTCATTTCCACCCCGTTTAGATGCTGCAGGGGCACCTCATACAGCGGCCGAAGAGTGTTTAGCATTCTTGCCCTCCCAACCGGAGCAACCAGCAGGGAATTCAAATCCGCACGGGGTGGCATTCCAGCAGGGGGCGCAAAAGGCCCCGCTTTTCTGCTGCGCTTCTGTCATTCCCGCACTAATGCGTGCGCGTCCCTCTGAAGCAGAAGCACCGGAGCCAAGCAGGATGACCTCGGCGGGTCTTTGAACCGTTTTTTTGGAGCAGAGATGCGTGTTTTGCTTGATTGCACCGGCGCAAACCCGGACTGGAAGCGGATTCCTGTGTGGGACCAGTGCAGAGCAGAACATGTCCGGTGGAGTTTAGGAATACCTGCAGCAGCAGCGCGCACAGGTAAGTCTTTATCGTGATTATTGGTGTAACTTAGCGTTTCGTAATACGTGCCCAGTCGGGCGCCAAAGCTGCTGTTTGGGTCCGTCTTTGAGGGCTTCGGGGCGGGGGCGTCCCTCATTAGGAGCCGGAGGTCGTGGGTCAACTGGCGGGGTCACGTGGGGGGTTATTAGGATGCCTTTGAGCATGTGAGCATGTACAGGACAGTACAGGACAAGAATCCACAAAAGAGCGTTCGAATCCTTCCTCATAAGCCTCACACTGTTATTTTTTTCATCTACTGCCCTTTTTCCATAACCGTTAATAACACCTTTTTTTGCTATATCATTTCTATCTACATTTTTTAGATGATTATAAATATCTATTTCATATTTAAAAATATGTAATTGTTATATATTTTTATATACATACATTCATGTCAATATTGTTTGATTCCATATGATATGATAATGTTACAAATATGATTTATATTATTTATTTATTTTTAAAATGTCATAATAGTGGGACTCATGTCTGCCGTGTTTTTCAACAAACACATTTGAATTGAATGAATTATATTTTTTAAATTATATTTATAGTAAATTGTTTCATTTAATCATTTCAAAGAAATGCTAAATTCATAATGATTTTCAAACAGATTTATAATAGTTTAGAATTGCTCATGTACAATAAATATACATTAATGGTAATATTATTTTAATATATATTGTATATAATGATACAATACAAATTAATGAATAAAAATACAAAAACAGAAATAAATGTATAATATATTTTTATTTTATATAATTTTTTTAGATGTATTTAAAAATGTGTCATATTGAAAAAACTTTTCATTCTTTTACAATTATATTTGAATAAAAATGTACATTTTTTTTTTAAACTTTTGAATAGTTTGACTATTTATGATCCCTTTAAGAAAAATTATATTATGACTGGATTATTTAAAAAAACCCAACAACATGATGCCTTATGCATAGATTAATACCAAAGTAAAGTTAATCCAGATCTGATCCAGATTGTGCATATGGAAGCAGTGTAAATGCAAGAAGATGAACGGGGTTACAGAAGCTTGTAGTTGCGTTTATGTGCATGCATGTTGCCGTCGGTTTACAAAGCGCTTCAAACGTCTGAGCAAGTCTGCATTGTCATATCCGTTTCTTGTGTCCAAGTGTAAACGTCCATCAACAATGCCAGGAGCGTGCATGCGGATCATCAGGTAAAACTTCAACGCATCCCCTTGTTTATATGGAACGGATAACACGGATGTGCTGTGTAGGGATTTGGCCTTCCTTCTGCTTTTCTCGGAGCCGCTGAGGTGCCAGCACGCCACCGACCACAGGAAGGTGAGAATCAAACACGCACCGCCTCCACTTCTCCTGTCGTCAGACCGTTTCTAAATACTCATCTCTGCTTTGTAATCGCACGCTCCACTCCGGCGTGACATCGTCTCTTTCCGGTAGCGAACGAGAAAACTCCCTGCTTCCTGCAGGGAGGTGCGGACAGCCGGTGGGAACGCCGCCAAAAAAACATCCAGCCAGCCTGCGCCGGGTGTCAACAAACTTTGGCACGCTACCTCTAGTCTTTCACTGTTTTACTTTCCGCCAGCGGTCTGGGACCTCACTGGTATCGTGTCTCTCCCGTTCACCGCCGGGTGCGTGGTCTAGAAAAGCAAACTAGCGGCAGGGTCACGCGGAGACGAAAAACACTGACATTGACTTAACCGCCATTACAACATTGTTCCTGTCGCTGCTGCTTTGTCCAATATAGGTTTTTTCCATGCATGACCTCGTCACTTTCTCATGCACTCCAAATCATTAATAAGCCTCAGCCTCAGTGCAAAAAGACTTGACAGAGTCGGCCACAGAAATACGGACACACAGTGGACTTTACTCCACTGTGTGTCTTGCAAGTGTCTTGTCTTTCAAACTCTCCATCCTCAAGAAGTCCAAACCGCCTGAGCGATGGTGAACGAGACTCCTCTGGCACGAGTTTCTCTGGCTAGGTCTCAAAGAAGGACAGAGCCAAGGAGCCGGAGACATACTAGAACTGAAAAAACCTGGACTTGGACCCCTTTGAGATGAGATCACTGACTTGTCAGGACATTTAAGACTTGGTGATGATGGTGTCATTGTTGCAGGTCCCTCAGAGGACGTCCACCCTGCACGACTTTAGAGCAGACTATGGAGGACTTCAGGGCTCCTGGGGGACCTGGGGGTCCTGGTCGGCCTGCTCTCTGACCTGTGGAAGTGGCGTACAGGAGAGGAGTAGAACCTGCCTGCGGGTCTACGTGCCGTCTTTACACCACGGACATGTCACCTCAGCCCTGAAACCCTCAGTTCCTGCGTACCGAGACACCAGGAGATGGTCTGAGGGCGGCGGTCACCAGGAACCGCATCACGTGATGGCGACCCCACCTGGTGGACGCAGGTACTGCAACATTGTATGCAAGTTGGTCTCGAAGTCACGGTCTAACCGGGCAGTCTTTTGTCAACATTAAGTACAACTTTTAATTTGATTGACAAAAGGGCAGTTTACTTGCGAACAAACCTGACAATGTCGTGTCAAATGATTAAAAATGTGTATAAATTAATCTGCTCTCAAATTAATCATGATTAATCACCATTTGCTACTATGTGAATATGTGTTTGCCGAAAGCTAGTCTCTTTAATAGTGGCGGAATCACACTTTAACCGTCTCACGATCAGCCCTGAAATTTTGCGTTCAAAGACACCGCGTAACTTACATCAATGCAGAAAATTCAGAAAGAGATACGAGTATTCACCTTTGGTTTTTCTTTGTCTTTCTGTTTATTTTGACCACACATTTACACATAATAAAGAGGTTTTTGCGATATTCGAAGTGTGCCTGAATGCATCTTGCTGGGGACAATTAGGACATGTCGTTCCCAGAGCAAGCAGATTAGAGACGTGTTTGGAAGTTGGAGATACTTACATGGTGTTGCAATTGCGCTACTGTTGATGAATAATAAAAATAATAATAATTATTGTTGTTATTATTATAAAGTTAAAAAAAAACATGATGGGGATGCGTTGATGATGCTAAAATTTCCATTCCATTTTCTTCCACTTATCCGATTCCGGGTCACGGAGGAAGCAGTCTCAGTAGGGAAGTCCAGACTTCCCGGTCTGCGGCGATCTCTTCCAGGTCCACCGGGAGGACACCAAGGCGTTCCCAGGCCAGCTGTGAGACATAGTCCCTCCAGCGTGTCCTAGGTCCTCCCCGGGGCCTTCTCCCGACTGGGCATGCCCGAAACACCTCACCAGGGAAGCGCCTGGGAGGCATCCAGACTAGATGCCTGAGCCACCTCAACTGGCTTCTATCGATGTGAAGGAGTAGCGGCTCTACTCTGTGCTCCTCCCGGATGGCCGAGCTCCTCACCCTATCTCTTAGGGTGAGTCCAGCCACCCTACGAAGGAAACTCATTTCCGCCGCATGTATCCGCGATCTCATTCTTTCGGTCATGAACCATAACTCATGACCATAAGTGAGGGTGGGAACGTAGATCGATCGGTAAACAGAGAGCTTTGCCTTCCGGCTCAGCTCTCTCTTCACCACGACGGTCCGGTACAGCGACCGCATTACTGCAGATGCTGCACCGATCCGTCTGTCGACCTCACGCTCCAACCTTCCCTCACTCGTGAACAAGAACCCGAGATACTTGAACTCCTCCACCTGAGGCAAGACCTCACTCCCAACCCGGAGGGTACAGTCCACCCGTTTCCGACTGGGAACCATGGCCTCGGATTTGGAGGTGCTGAGTCTCATCCCAGAAGCTTCACACTCAGCTGCAAACCGCTCCAGTAAACTCTGAAGGTCACAGCCTGATGAGGCCATAAGGACCACATCGTTTGCAAATAGCAGAGACGAGATCCTAAGGTCACCAAGCTGGAGTCCCTCAAAAATGAAATTCTGTCCATGAAGATTATGAACAGAATCGGTGACAAAGGGCAGCCTTGGCGGAGGCCAACGTTCCCTGGAAACAAGCTCGACTTACTGCTGGCAATGCGAACCAGGCTCCTGCTTCGATTGTACAAGGACCGAATGGCACGTAGTAGCGGGCCACCAATCCCGTACTCCCGGAGCACCCCCCACAGGACACCACAAGGGACACGGTCGAATGCCTTTTCCAAGCCTACAAAGCACATGTAGACCGGTTGGGCAAACTCCCACATACCCTCCAGTAACCTTGCAAGGGTGTAGAGCTGGTCCAGTGTTCCGTGACCGGGACGAAAACCACATTGCAACTCCTGTAACTGAGGTTCGACTATCAGTCGTACCCTTCTCTCCAGCACCCTGGAGTAGACCAGAGGTACTGTTTCCGACTTCCATGCAATGTTGAATAGGCGTGTCAGCCAAGACAGTCATCCAACATCCAGAGCCTTGAGAAATTCAGGACGAAACTCGTCCACCCCCGGAGCATTGCCATTGGGAAGTGTTTTAACTACCCCAAATACCTCAGCCACGGTGATAGAACTGTCCATGTACCTGTCCTCAGACTCTGCTTCCTCTACAGAAGGTATGTCAGTGGGATTGAGAAGGGCCTCGAAGTATTCCTTCCACCGACCAACTATATCCTCAGTCGAGGTCAGCAAGGGCCCGTCCACACTGTAAACAGTGTAAACTGGGGACCGCTTCCCCTTTCTGAGGTGTCGGACGGTTTGCCAGAACCCCTTCGAGGCCGGCCGAAAGTCGTGCTCCGTAGCCTCACCGAACTCCCACACCCGGGTTTTTGCCTCGACCACCACCAAAGCCGCATGCCGCTTGGCTTGCCGGTACCTGTCAGCTGCTTCGGGAGTCCCGCAAGCCATCCAGGCTTGATAGGACTCCTTCTTCAGCTTGACAGCAGCCCTAACCCCCGGTGTCCACCATCGGGTTCAGGTGTTGCCGCCGTGACTGGCACCGACCACCTTGCGGCCGCAACTACGACTGGCTGCCTCAGCAATGGAGGCACGGGATACGGCCCATTCGGACTGAATATCCCAGTCCACCTTTGAGATGCAGGCGAAGCTCTGCCGGAAATGAAAGTTGAAGACTTGACGAACGTGAGACTCTGCCAGACAGTCCCAGCACACCCTCACTACGCGTTTGGGTCTACCAGGTCTGTCCAGCATCCTTCCCCACCACCTAATCCAACTCATCACCAGGTGGTGGTCAGCTGACAGCTCAACCCCTCTTTTTACCCGAGTGTCCAGAACATGCGTACGCAGGTCTGATGATATGACCACAAAGTCAAAAATAGACCTGCGACCTAGGGTGTCCTGGTGCCAAGTGCACTTATGGACATCCTTATGTTCAAACATGGTGTTTGTTATGGACAAACTGTGATTCGCACAGAAGTCCAGCAACAACACACCACACAGGTTGAGATCAGGGAGGCCGTTCCTCCCAACCACGCCCCTCCAAGTCACACTGTCATTGCCTACATGGGCCTTGAAGTCTCCCAGTAGAACTATGGAGTCACCAGCTGGGGTGCTCTCCAGAACCCTTCTGATAAACTCTAAGGAGGCTGGGTACTCTCAACTGCTGTTCGGCTTGACGCACAAACCACAGTCAGGACCCTTTCCCCAGCCCGAAGGCGTAGGGAAATAACCCTCTCGTTCACCGGGGAGGACTCCAGCTCAGAGGCACCAAGCCGGGGGTCTATTAATAACCCCACCCCAGCACGCCACTCTCCCTGCAAGGTCCAGCCCCTCTCAAGGAATTTGTTTCCAGAGCCCAAACTGTGGGTCGAGGTGAGTCCGACTATATCTAGTCAGAATGTCTCCGCCTCTTCCACAAGCATGGGCTGCTTCCCCACCAGAGAAGTGACATTCCATGTCCCAAGAACCAAATTTGGCCGCTGAAGACCAGGTCGCCTGGACACCCGCCATCGACCACTGCCCAAATCGCATGGCACTGGACCCTTATGCTTGGCCCTGCAGGTGGTGGGTCTGTGGGGGGGGAGCTCCCGTGCTGCTTCTTCAGGCTGGGCCTTGCCAGGCCCCAGGAGTGAAGGCCTGGCCACCAGGCGCTTGCCTGCGAGCCCCTCCCCCAGGCTTGGCTCCAGAGTGAGACCCCGGTGTCCCACGTCCGGCCGAGGTGCGGTCACTCCTCTTAGTTTTAATCATAAGGGTCTTCTGAATCACTCTTAGTCTGGCCCGTCACCTAGAACCTGTTTGCCTTGGGAGACCCTACCCGGGGTATAAAGCCCCCGAAAACATAGCTCCTAGGATCACTCGGGCACTCAAACCCCTCCACCGCGATAAGGTGGTGATTCACGGAGGAGGCTAAAAATGTTAATGTAATAAATAAATTGGTCGGTGCCATTAACGCGCTATTTTTGACAGCCCTGGTATTTTTTTGTAAACAAAGGAGGATGGTTTGAAAATATGGGTGAGGTTGGGCTGGTGTCAAGTACCCCACAAAAAGGGTATAAATGTAAATTTGCAATATACTGATGTTATTCAGTATTTTTGTAAGAAGTGGCCAAAGTTACATGTTTCGAGTTACATACTTGTTTGTTATTCCCCATAGTAGTAGTAGTTGTCCTCCTTAAGTAAGCTAAAGTGCTAAAGAACACTACACTTTGATGTCAAGTAGGGTAGGGGTCCCCAACCAGCACCGATACGTCTTCAGTGGACCTAGTGTTCAGTATGTGTTTTCATAAGCATAAGAGGTAATTATGAGTCTTTGCATGGGTTTTTGTAATTCACTTTTTAGCCAGCCTTACTAACCTGGGATCTTGTGGCTCTCGAGCCAAGCCCTTAAAGGCCCCACCCTTCAAACTTGCAAGGACTGCCAAGTCCTGTCGCCACTAGACCATCAAGAAATCAGAAAGCAACAACAAACAAACGGTATTTTCCTTTTTGTTTATAACAGTTGCAGTATTTGTCCCCAAAACGCAGTAGTATTTGGTTTGTGTGCTTTTTGACGGTCCACATTGGGTTAAACAATTTGATGCCGGGGCCGTCTATTTACGGTAGTGCTGAAAACAATAGCAGTGCAATGTGACTAAGCAGATGAAGTACTGTTATTGGTATATTTTTATTACTACACGACACACATGTTAGCAGTAGGTGCAGTAAATTCTCTGAAAACAAACAAGACCCAACATTCATGATAAGCACGCTCTTAAGACTGTGCGATTGGCCAATTAGTTGAAAGGGGTGTGTTTTAAAAAATAGCAGTGTCTGCCGTTAACTTTACAAACTCAAAACTATTTTGTACAAACTATTTTGAAAATCCTGTGAAGGACTAAACTAATATTTAATTTTTTATAAGTGCTTCACATCTGTGTGGCATGGACTCTACCAACTTGTGGCACCTTTCAGCTGTTATTCCCCTCCAACATTCTTTAACAACATTCCTCAATTCTTCAACATTTCTTGGTTTTGCTTCACAAACAGCATTTTTGATGTCGCCCCACAAGTTCTCCTTTGGATTAAGATCCGGGGCTTGGGCTGGCCCCTCCATAACATAAAAAGAGAACAAGATTGTGCTGGTTTACTAGTGTGTTTGGGGTGATTGTCTTGTTGAAACATCCATTTCAAGGGCATGCCCTCTTCAGCATAAGGCAACATGACCTCTTCAAGTATTCTGATATATGCAAACTCATCCATGATCCCTGCTATGGGATAAATAGTAGGAGAAACATGCCCATATCATGATGCTTCACTGTGTACTGTGGCTTCAATTCAGAGTTTGGGGGGTCGTCGTCGTCGTCGTCTCACAATCTGTATGCGGCCCTTGGACCCAAAAAGAACAATTTTACTGTAATCAGTCCGCAAAATGCTCCTCCCTTTCTTTTCAGGCCAGTTGATGTGTTCTTTGGTAAATTGTAACGTCTTCTGCACATGCCTTTTTTCAACAGAGGGGGATTCTTGTAAATAGATTAGCTTCACAGACCTATTTTAACTCTCACAGTACTTACAGGTTGTCGGTACGTGGAATGTCACCTCTCTGGCGGGGAAGGAGCCTGAGCTGGTGCGTGAGGTGGAAAAATTCCGGCTAGATATAGTCGGACTCACCTCAACGCACGGCAAGGGCTCTGGAACCAGTCCTCTCGAGAGGGGCTAGACTTCATTCCACTCTGGTGTTGCCGGCAATGAGAGGCGACGAGCAGGGGTGGCAATTCTTGTTGCCCCCCTGGCTCCAAGCCTGCAAGTTGGAGTTTAACCCGGTAAACGAGAGGGTAGTTTCCCTACGCCTTCGGGTGGAGGGACGGGTACTGACTATTGTTTGCGCTTATCCACCAAACAGCAGTTCAGGATACCCGCCCTTTTTGGAGTCCTTACAGGAAGTACTAGAGAGTGCTCCCTCGGGGGATTCCCTTGTTCTGCTGGGTGACTTCAACACTCATGTTGGCAACGACAGTGAGACCTGGAGAGGTGTGATTGGGAGGAACGGCCCCCCTGATCTTAACCCGAGTGGTGTCTTGTTATTACTTCTGTGCTCTTCACGGATTGTCTATAACGAACACCATGTTCAAGCATAAGGGTGTTCACATGTGCACTTGGCACCAGGACACCCTGGGACGCAGTTCGATGATTGACTTTGTGGTTGTGTCGGCGGACTTGCGGCCACGTGTTTTGGACACTCAGGTGAAGAGAGGGGCGGAGCTGTCAACTGATCACCACCTGGTGGTGAGTTGGTTCCGATGGTGGGGGAGGATGCCGGTCAGACCTGGCAGACCCAAAAACATTGTGAGGGTCTGCTGGACACGTCTGGCAGAGTCCACTGTCAGAAGGAGTTTCAACTCCCACCTCCGGGAGAGCTTTGACCATGTTCCGAGGGAGGCAGCGGACATTGAGTCCTAGTGGGCGATGTTTTGTGCCTTCATTGTCGATGATGGGAGCTGTGGCCGTAAGGTGGTCGGTGCCTGTCGTAGTGGTCGTAGTGAAGAAAGAGTCCTATCAGGCCGTTTTGGCCCATGGGACTCTGGAGGCAGCTGACAGGTACCGGCAGGCCAAGCGGTTATGGCTCTGGCAGTCACTGAGGCAAAAACTCGGACATGGGAGGAGTTCGGAAAGGCCATGGAAAATGGCTTCAAAGAGATTCTGGACCACCATCCGCCGAAGCAGTGCACAGTCAACACCGTGTAGGGTGGGGACGGTGTGCTGCTGACCTCGACTGTGGACCAGCTCTATACTCTCGGCAGGGTCCTTGAGGGTGCATGGGAGTTTGCCCAACCAGTCTACATGTGTTTTGGGGACTTGGAGAAGGCATTTGACCATGTTCCTCTGGGAATACTGTGGGGAGTGCTCCGGGAATTTGGGGTATCGGACCACCCAATCCAGGCGGTTCGTTCCCTGTATGACCGGTGTCAGAGTTTGGTTCGCATTGCCGGTAATAAATTGGACCCGTTTCCAGTGAGGGTTGGACTCCGCCAGGACTGCCGTTTGTCACCAATTCTGTTCACTACTTTTATGGACAGAATTTCTAGGCGAAGCTACTACTTTGAACACTACTAAGTATAGTAGTGAGTAATATTATAAGTCATATAATAAAAAGTAAGAAGTGGCATAAAACAAAGCAACATACTTGCTCACGGTGCAACGACGCAAAAAGACAACACATCACATAAATCAATTACTCCTACCAAGCATTGAACATAACACGTAACTTCAAACTGTTATTTCCAAATGTCTGCAAGGCTTGCTGGGTAGCCCAGCGGCAACAACAATACAACCAGTAAAACTTCGAATATCAAAACTAATCCCTTGTTTATTCCCCTCCACAACATATTTTGCAATCTAGCAAAAATGCGACAAACACGGCAAAATGTTGAGAGAAAGCGTACGGCAAGCTACCAAGCATGCCTTGTGGCTGGGAACATATGGGTGATTTTTTTTGGCATTTAAACAAATCACACTTTCCCAAACGAATGATGACCGCAGAGGTCTAGCTCGGGGGTGTTAGTCCAGGGGTCGGCAACCTTTTTGGCTGGGAGAGCCGTAAAAGCGCGTATTGTAAAATATATTTCCGTTCTGTTCAAAAATATGATGTGGCTCTAGTTCAGCTAAAACCACGCATTTTTAAGCAAGACAGTAAGTCTCCGAATGGAATGGATTCAAATTCAAAGGTTATTTTGAACAATGATTTACTTCTTTTTGTAATACTATGACTTTATTGCCACAATATTTTAACTTTATTCCCTATATATATATCTTAATATTCCAGAAATCAAGAGATTATTTATAAATTACATGATTTTTCCTCATATTACAAATTGCGACTTTTTTGTTCCTAATACTTTCTACTCGGAAAATCACAACTATTTATTTTTTATTTTAAAGGGTTTTTTTTGTTTTTATTTTTCCAAATATTTTATCTTTAAAAAAACAACACATTATCCATAAATTCTTTTTCCTGATAATAATTCAGGTTAATTCCGGTGAAATATTTTTGACTTCCTCCTCGGAAAATCACAGCAATTTTCTTTTTCATTTCTGCTGGGTTTTTTTCCCAAATATTTTATCTTTCGGATAAATTATCTTGACTTTATTCTCATAACATTTTGACTTTATTCTGGCAACACTTTAACTAATAAACCATTTTTAAAAATGACAACTTTATTCATTGTTTTGTTTGTTTGTCATATCAACACTTTTCTCTTAATATTTTAGACTTTTTCTGCGGAAATTTGCAGCAATTTTTGTGTCATTTCTGCTGTTTTGTTTAAAAAAAATTATATAAAATATTTCAACTTTCTTGTAAATTATCTTGACTTTATTGTCGTAATATTTTGACTTTATTCATTGTTTTGTTTGTTGCTCATAATATTACCCCATTTTCTTTCTTATTTACACTAAAATTACATTTTTTTCATAATCTTATTCTTGTAAAATCACAACTTTTTTTTTGCTAGATTGCAACTTTATTGCCTTTATGTTTGGACCTTATTCTTGTAAAATGACTGCTGGCCATTTTTGCTATTTTATAATACAGTTTGTTTTTAAATGGTACTTTTAGGATATGCCGCTGGCCATCAAAAAAGTATATTTCAAGAAAAAAGTAAATGAAAATGAATAAATGTCTGAGAGATTAAGTCATGAAAAGAGCCGCAGGTGCCCTATTCCTGTCTCAGACTGAGCCAAAACCCGAAAGAATTGTTGAAAGTGTTTTATTGTTCTTCAGGAGGATCGCTCCCATCGCCCCGGGCAGGTACGGCTATGGAAAAGCTCCTTTGCATTCCGGTGCGGACCGTCCCGGAGGTGTCCACCGCCCCGACAGACGGAAACGCTCCGCGTCCTCCCAACAGAGCCCAGCCCAAACGCGGGCCCTCTGGGCGCCGCTCTACCGGCAGGGCTCGGCCACCGGGCAGAGTCCCGGATCCCGGCAGCAGAAAGCGGAGCGGCCCTACGACCCCCTGCCCTCTTCTTTTTGCCCGGGGGAGCAGGCTCACCGCCGGCTCTGCGGCAGTAAAGTACTTATTTCCAACATACATTCCTACACTTGGTAGATGATTATCAACGCAATGGCCGCTCGAATGCACCGTGACGCGTTCAAAGAGCGTCAGGGTTTCTGCGTATCGTCACCAAAGTAAAGTAAATCATCGTGTTTCCATCCTGACGGGAAGCTGCTTTTAATCTAAACACAAAAAACACGCCGGAGGAATTCCTACGTGATTAATTCCACCTTTTTTTCCAACAAACTACGCCTGTTTGGAGAGATTTCTAAACACTTCCTCCCCACTGGAAATTTGGTCTGTTCCAGGGTCAAACTGCGGCTGTGATGAAACGTTAACGTTGCTAATTGTCACACCAGCTTAAAGAATACGCTTTAAAGCGCTCATGTAACGTTTTTAGTCGCCGTCCAAGTGTACAAAGTCACATCAAGTCACGTTTTCACGTCGTATAAGCGTAAAGAGACCTTTTAGGGGAACTTGTAACCTTATTCATGCTCATATAAGTGTAAAAAGACATTTTAAAGTACATTTTTAACTGTTGTACAAGCGTAAAGAGAAGTTTTAAGGGAACTTTTATTGTTATTCATGCTCATAAAAGTGTAAAAAGACATTTCAAAGTACATTTTTACTATTTTTAACTGTTGTGGAACCGTAACGAGTATTTTTAAGGGAACATTTAACGCTATTCATGCTCATAAAAGTGTAAAGAGAAGTTTTAAAGAAACTTTTAACATTATTCATTCTCATACAAGCAGTAAAAAGAAGTTTCAAAGTACATTTTTAACATTTTGAACTGTCGAGTAAGCGTAAAGAGTAGTTTTAAGGGAACTTTTAACATTATTCATGCTCATAAAAGTGTAAAAAGAAATTTCAAAGTACATTTTTAACTGTTGTATAAGTGTAATGAGAAGTTTTAAGGGAACGTTTAACATTTTCATGCACATACAAGCGGTAAAAAGACGTTTCAAAGTACATTTTTAACATTTTGAACTGTCGAGTAAGCGTAAAGAGTATTTTTAAGGGAACTTTTAACATTATTCATGCCCATAAAAGCGTAAAGAGTATTTTTAAAGAAACTTTTAACATTATTCATTCTCATACAAGCAGTAAAAAGATGTTTCAAAGTACATTTTTAACTGTCGAGTAAGCTTAAAGAATATTTTTAAGGGAACTTTTAACATTATTCATGCCCATAAAAGTGTAAAAAGTAGTTTCAAAGTACATTTTTAACTGTTGTGGTTTTTTTAAAGAGAAGTTTTAAGGGAACTTTTAACATTTTCATAAAAAGACGGTAAAAAGACGTCTCAAACTGTGGTACAAGAGTAAAGAGATGTTTTAAAGTATTATTTAAGTGTTTTCTGTCATTTTATTTTTCGTACAAGTGTAAAAATTAGCGGTAAAGCAACGTTTTAGCATTTATTAATGCCCATACACGTTTTAAAATACTTTTTGCAGTACCCTCTTAACCGATGAATTGTCATTGTACGTGTACAAAGAGTTAGAGTACCATTTTTTACATGTTTACCTTTCAAAGTCACGTTTTGACTCGACTTGAGCAACATTATGACTTTTGATGCAATTCTACCACCATTCTCCTAGGATTGTTTGGCTCTTTCTTGCAAAGGTTGCACTCTAAAAGCTTTCGTGTTGATTCCCAGGCCTGTCCAGCATCCAGCAAACCCATCAGAGCTGCTCAGTGTTCCACCTTCAACAAGCAGCCTTTTATGGGCAGACTGTACGAGTGGGAGCCCTTCGATGAAGGTGAGCACGTGGTAAAGACTGGAATAGCTGAAGAAATAAGTATAAATGATAACGTCTGCTAGGATTGCTGTGGGTGTGCTTCCACTGCAGTCCTACAGGTGGCGACAAATCCCTTTCATCAATACGCGACACTGTACTGCAAATACACTATGTAGAAATGTATGCAAGAAAACATGAATATATATTTATATATATATATATATATATAATTAAAAAGTGTGCATTCACAACTCTACGACGGCATATTAGGGCCACATAAAAAAAAAACATCTGCGATTTCGAGATGAAAAATTGTCATTTTTTGGATAAAGAAAAGCAGTAATTTTACAAGAAAAAAAGTAATTCTTTTCCGAAAACGGAAGTCATATCACGAGAAAAAAGTTGTCATTTTTTTTAGAAAAAAAAGCCGGAATTTTACGAGGATGAAACTCGTAATATTACCTTTGACCGAGGTCGCAGGTCACACAAGTCCCGTTTTTATAGCTGTCGCGAGCAATGCCTGTTTTGACAGCGTGTTAAAACAATCTGAAATTTAGAGAATAATGTTGTAAGTTTACGACGTCGCACATTTACGAGAAAAAGCTTGTAACATTACCAGAGCAAAGTTGTAACTGTACGAGAATAAAAGTTGTAACTTGAATTTACAGGCATTGCCTGAGACAGCTATGAAACGGCGGGGGCCTCATGTTGGATGTGTGAGATGATACTAACCCAAGCTAACGTCTCATTAGTTCTTCAGTAACTACTCTAAATATATGTGGCTTGGTCATTGTTCTTAATCCATCCATTTTCTATGCAGGGTCGCGGGTATGCTGGAGCCTATCCCAGCTGGGTTCTATATTAGTTAGCCATTAATTATTCATTAGATCTGAATGAGTTTTTTATCAATTCTTCATTAGTTATTTTTAGTTCTTCAGTAACTACTCTAAATGTATGTGCCTTAGTCGTTAGTTCTTCATTAGTTCTTCTATGAGTTCTTCATTAGTTCCTGAGTTCTTCATTAGTTCCTTGTTAGTTTTTCACTAGTCCCTCAGTAATTACTCTAAATGTATGTGCCTTAGTCGTTCATTTTTCATTAGTTTTTCATTTTGGTTCTGTATTTTTGTGTACCTCATTGCAAAGAGAGACCAACATTGCATATGAAATGAGCAAAAATACATTCAAGCATGATTCTTGGAAAGAAGCACAGTTAAAAGGCCGCTATGTCGTTAAAGGGTCGTCTTTAAACCTGCTTTCAGTTGTCGACCATCAACACTGCCAGCTCAACTGCCGGGCGGCGGGCTTCAGGTTCTACGTGCGACTCTCCGACAAGGTGACTGACGGGACGCCCTGCGGACGCAATGACTCTTCGTCTGTGTGTGTGGAGGGACAGTGCACGGTAGGACCCCACGCGTCTTTTCATCCACCTAGGAATGATGTACGGCCAGAAGGGGGCAGGGGGGGGTTGCAGGGAGCGACCATGGCGTAATTCTCTGAGGTCAACAGGAGGTTTGGCTCAAATGAGGACTCTTTTTTTCATCCAAGTGGCCAAAACCCACCTGTCGCATTTGGACCGGCAAGCTGCTGTGTGAGGGAGCGAATGTGAACTTTTTTAAAGTAGTGTATTTCAATATTTGTATGTATTTTTTTCTATTTAATACCTAATTTTATCATCAATGTAAGTAATTACGTTCTTTCTTTTAAAGCCTGAAGTGCACTGAGGTGAGTTACAATATAGCCAAGCTAGTATACAACAGAAAAATCATAAATACGAGAACATTGCCATTTAAACAATAAAAAAGAAGATAATACTCGGTTTGGGTCACGTGAGAGGATGCCGCCCTGGAAATGTAATGCTCTCTTCATTATGTTGAATATTCTGGGAAATATAGGGGTGTTATTTCATGTTTAGAAGGCTCTAACAATGTTAAAAACGGTATTTAGAAGGTTGTTAACCGGTTCTTCTGTGCTCTAACTATGAAAATATTGCATTTATGAACTAGAAAAGCACTTTGAGAGGGAAGACCTCCACCAAGCGGCGTAGTTTCCCCCATATTGTGATTCACACCAAAATAATAATCCTACATTTTTTGGATCAGACTTGGATATTATGTAGAACCTTTAGGCAACGTGTCTTCTACTTTCTTCCCCAAGTGCTCCCTTTTTCTCATTTTTTGTGGCGCTAAATGCCGAAAAACGGTCCTGTCTCAAAATGTCTTCCAAAAAAGTCCTGGATCCACACGGTGATCTGGACCAACCCCAAAATATCCCATTCCCGACAATTCCTCTCATCTAAAACCATTCACGGCATTTCAAGTTATTTTTCACGCAAGAGGGCGTCCGGCAACGTCATCTACCTCCGTATGCGCTTTAAAATGCTGTTAGGTAGCGGGTCGGTGTGACAATTGAAATATGCCGTACTGTTGTTTACAGTTAACTCATCGGTGCTGGCTGCGAAGTTTGCGCCTAAGTGCAATTACAACATTGGTTCTGTTGCTGCTGTGACGGGCCAAACAGCGAGCCACATTTTCCTCCATTACCGTAGTAAAGGAATGAAGTTGTTTTTGTGTACTGTGGGTTCTGGCATTCAGGAAATAAGTTAGCGCTTTCGCTACTAAAAAGTACGTAGAATATGAGCACTTATGGTAAAAACAAACACACTCCAGTGGATGTCAGAGTCGGAGGCGGCAAACCACTGAAGTGCTTTCAAGGAATGCATCCTGAACGTCCGGGGGCGCTTGTGGGCGTGTTGATGTTTTCCCGACGCCAGACACGCTGAGACAACTTCCCGCCAACGTGCCAAGCATCACTACAAAACCGCTCTTCTCACGAACGGACGGGCCAATGGGATCTTCGCAAATGCTGGGTGACGGCATCCCCGTCACCCCGGAGGAGGTCAAAGTCTTGGGAGTCTCGGATCTTGTTGGGCCGCTACTGCAGAAAGTCTGCATATGAGAATTCCAGTTGTAGGATGGTGAAGACAAACGATGGAAGAGGGTTTAAGATGTGAAGGAGATGACAGATTCATGTCTCAGCGTTGGACCATGCATCCCGGTCCCGGCCTGCTGTCCGTCTCCTTCTGGCCCGCTGCCGCTGATATGCTTGAAGTCCGCCGCTGGCTCGTGAACCCTGCCATGAAGTTTGCGCTCTTTTCCTACCCTTTCACTTCTTATTGGAAATACAGGCAAAGGTGAAGGTAAAGAAAGCGATGCAGGCGTCCGCAGCCCAGCGAGTGACAAGTGAGGCCCTCGCGGCAGACTTATGAGGGTACAACATTTGGATGCTGGAGGTTATTTTTAGCAAGGCCTCGTCCTCAGGCAAACGGACGACTCTCGACAGTGACAGGACGCCTTGTGGGTGGCATGCGGGTCTGCGTTTGTTGGGTTAAGATCGTTTATGATCCTGTAAAGAAGGCCTCAGTGGGGTAGCTCCACAGTGACAATAGCAGTCTTTGCAATTACTTGAATTACATTTAATGAGAATACATTCCTCATTTCATTTTAGAAAAGAATACATAGAATAAAGAATGTATATTTAAATTGTTTTTATAATTCAAAATTGTAATTTATTAAGAAAAATTTATATGTATATTTATTTATATTAATGTTTTCACAAATATGAATAACATTATTAATAACATTTCAACTAACTACTTACTAGCTAAAATGCTAATGTGCTAACAGATAGTGTAGTATAACACAGCCGGAAGGCGTTAAGTTCAGAAAGTGATACACCTTGCCGTGTTGGTTTATACAATTCCAAATGGCAAAAACAGCTCAAATGCTAACATGCTAACAGATAGCATAGTATAAGCCAGCAAGAAAACGCTAAGTACCGAAAGTGATACAGCATTTGTATAGTTATCCAACACCTTGCCGTGTTGGTTTATACAATTCCAAATGTCAAAAACAGCTCATATGCTAACATGCTAACAGATAGCATAGTATAAGCTAGCAAGAAAACGCTAAGTACCAAAAGTGATACAGCATTTGTATAGTTATCTAACACCTTGCCGTGTTGGTTTATACAATTCCAAATGGCAAAAACAGATCAAATGCTAACATGCTAACAGTTAGCATAGTATAAATGTTTTGGTATGGATCCGCCCATCCTTGTCCACCAACATGGCTGAGCCAATGTGCGCTTTTAATGGTGGCTCCACTATGCCGCCCTCCTCCCCTACACCGCCCCCCGCCTCTCTCTACAAGGGGACTGCTCGGGATGGTCTCTGCAGTGAGAGTTTCTTTTCCGAGGGGGGCCCGGAGGAGGCTGTGGACGGGAGAGAGTGATCGCTTTCTAACGTCGGGGAGAGAGGGAGAATGCTGACAGGACCGACCCTGCTGCTGCTCGCCTGCCTCCACGTGCAGGGGAAGCCGCGCGCTCAGGTAGGCCGACGCCGCGGGGAGCGCGGGGGAACCTACGAGATGACGCGCTGGTCGGCGGGTAGAGGAGCTCCAATTAAGACCCGTTGGACGTTATGTTCTGGGTGGACCACCAGTAGCGCTGTTAGCGGTAACTAGTCTGTCAGCGCCTGTGGTCCGGCTAGTTTTAGCTCTCCAGGATGATTGACGACCCGTGTGTGTGTGTGTGTGTGTGCGTGTGTGTGTGTGCGCGTGTGCGAGCATGTAAATGACCTTCAGGGGGATGACACCCCGCCATAATCATAAATTGTAACATCTTCAAACATCTGCTGTTTTTATGACCTTTTCATCATTTGGCACTGATGAAGACAGTAGTCAAAGATCCTCTCTATGACAAGAGTGTTCTGCAGTTTTTAAGCACCTGCTGCAAAAACATAAGTCAAAGATCTTTATGACCGCAGCGCTCTGCAGCAAAACTCTTGTCAAAGTGTGTTGTTTTTAACGATCTGTGACTGAAAACACTAGTCAAAGATCCATTATGTGACAGGGGCACCATACCATTTTTAAGAATCTGAAGCGAAAACATTAGCCAAAGATCTTTATGACAGCAAAACTGCTGTTTTTAATTATCTGCAGCAAAATCCCTTGTCAAAGATCATCTATATGACTGCAGTACTCAGCTGTTTTTAATGATCTGTGACCGAAAACACTAGTCAAAGATCCGTTTTGTGACAGGAGCACTCTACGTTTTTTAAGGATCTGCAGCAAAAACATAAGTCAAAGATCTTTATGACCGCAGCGCTCTGCAGCAAAACTCTTGTCAAAGTGTGTTGTTTTTAACGATCTGTGACTGAAAACACTAGTCAAAGATCCATTATGTGACAGGGGCACCATACCATTTTTAAGAATCTGAAGGAAAAACATTAGCCAAAGATCTTTGTGACAGCAAAACTGCTGTTTTTAATTATCTGCAGCAAAATCCCTTGTCAAAGATCATCTATATGACTGCAGTACTCTGCTGTTTTTAATGATCTGTGACCGAAAACCCTAGTCAAAGATCCGTTTTGTGACAGGAGCACTCTACGTTTTTTAAGGATCTGCAGCAAAAACATTAGTCAAAGATCTTTATGACAGCAAAACTGCTGTTTTTAATTATGTGCGTCCAAAAACAATATTTAAAAATCATCTACATGACTGCAGTACTCTCCTGTTTTTAATGATGTGCATCCAAAAACAACAGTCAAAGATTTGTTATATGACAGGAACACCCTACTATTTTTAAGGATCTGCAGCAAAAAACACGAGTCAAACATCCTCTACGCGACAGGAGAGCTTTGCTGTTTTTGAGTATCTACTACACAAACGCTACCCAAAGATTCTCTATATGACAGGAGCACTCTACTGTTTTTAAGGACCAACTGCAAAAGTGCTTGCCAAACATCGTCTCTATTACAGGAGCACTCTGCTGTTTTTAAGGATCTGCAGCAAAACACTAGCCAAAGATCCTCCATGTAGGGGTACTCTGCTGTATAAGATAACAATTCTTTACATGACAAAAAGCTATGTTGCTTTTAAACAATACAGTAAAAATAACATGTATACTTAATGACAGGAAATCTGTGCTGTTTTTAGCGATCTGCAGCAAAAACACGCGTCAAAGATCCGTCATATGACAGGAGAGCTCTGTTGTTTTTTAGGATCTACTACACAAACTTTACTCAAAGATCGTCTTATGACAGGAGCACTGTGCTCTTTTAAATGACCAACTGCAAAAATGTGTGTCAAAGATCCTCTCTGTGACAGGCGCGCTCTGCCGTTTTTAAGGATCTGCAGCAGAAACACCCGTCAAAGATTCTCACTACGGCAGGAGAGCTCTGCTGTTGTTGAGAAAAAAATGTATATACTGTATGACAAGAAAGCTCTGTTTTTAGGCAAAACAGCAAAAACAACATGCAAGGATCTACATAAAGACAGGAAATCTGTGCTGTTTTTAAGAATCTGCAGCAAAAACACACGTCAAAGATCCTCCATATGACAGGAGGGCTTTGTTGTTTTTCAGGATCTACTACACAAACTCTACTCAAAGATGGTCTGTATGACAGGAGCACCAGTCAAACAAACACCAAACACCAGTCAAAGATAGTTCTCTGCTATTTTTGGAGGATCTGCAAGAAAAAAAACACTAATCAGGGATCCTCCATACGACAGGAGAGCTCTGCGGTTTTTACGGACGTGCTGCACAAACACCAGTCAAAGATCCGATGCAACAGTGCTCGTCAAAGATTGTCTCTACGGCAGGAGTAGCCTGCTGTTTTTAAATTGTACAGCCAGCAGCGCTATCTTGCCGTCATGCAATCAGAAAATCAACTTTATGGAAGTCCAAAGCATTATTGTTATTAATACTAAACATATACCGTACGCTAGCATTTGGGAGGCTAATGCTGGCGTTCGTCTTCTTGTTCTGAAATCGTTCCAAGATGGCGGCCGTGCGGGATTTGAACGGCTACTTACAAGCCAGGAGGCTGTTTAGTGGACATTTTGGGATTTGTAGAGCTCCCCACGCAAATAAAAAAAATGCAAAAACGCCTTTTTGGACATGCCGCCTCATCTGGAAATGCGCTAAACATCTACCTTTTGAGACTCTCCGCGTCGAAAGGCCAGGAATGTGTCGTCAATCTGGGAGTCCAATTAGGCAAGTTGTCTTCCAGCGCCCACACGCTGGGATGACGCACATTTTTTAAGTTGCTCTCAAGAGGAGGTCGGTCAAAACAAAACAGCTGCTATCCCGCTACATGCTGCGGCACGGTAGCAGCGTGTGCTAGCATGTAGCATATAAGAAAATAGTATTCCTTTATGTCCCGTTAGCAATCTATCTGCCTACGTTTTAAATGATAAATAAATAAGACTACGTCCGTACATAGCAGATCATTCATTCGAAGCTAACTCAAAAGCTCTCGCGAACCACATTTATTCCATTTCTTTTCATACTTGGCTGAAAATGTAACCGCGTATATCAGGAAAGTTAGCTACATAAGTGCTGTTTGCTAGCAGCTGTTAGCCCGAGGCTAACTAAACATGGTTTTGGCTTAGAACATGAAGCTCAAAGTCCACATTTGTGCGTGAAGCCGATGTTTGAGCAGTATACTAGTATGCTAGCATCACTTGCTCGAGTCCATACAGGGGAACCTTGGCTAGCATCGCAAATTCCTTCTAGATTGATGCATGAGAGGGATGAATTCATATTTAGGCTTACTCTTACAAGATGTCGTTCTTCTGGTGGCCATGCTCCTCAACACCACCTTCCTGTTTTGCCATGAGTATTTTTTCTTGAAGTCAACAGTGGTTCTCAACCCAGTAACGCAAAATGGAGCCAAGTGCCTGCATTTTGGCAAAAAGGTGAGAAAAACACCATTGAATTCGATACATAACAAAAGTAATGTCAAAACAGGAAGGTGGCGTTGAAGAGGAAAGTTTTGGTCTTCAGTGAAGGTAAAAGTAACCTTAAATGTTCTTTTTCCCTTCAATTCGTTCCTTATATGCATCAAACTTTTTTTTTTAAGTATAAAAAGTATGTTTGTGTTAAGATTTTTGAGAGCCAACCGCGGATGACGTCATAAACGGGCGACGTAGCTGACGTCCGCTTCCGGTTGCGAGCCAAGGATGCTAACAAGAAAGTTTTGAGATAAAAATATACTGAAAACACAGTTTTTATTATTAAAAAACGCAGCAAAATTTTCACATATACAGTATTTGCAACGTGGACGGAAAAACACGCTAACCGAGCCCTCGCTGCACAGTCAAATCTTTCAAAGTGAGCGTGTGGATGCACCACAAGAGCACATGTTACAGTTTTAAGTAGCCTTCCGTAATTCAGCCACACCTGCTACACATGCTAACCTTCTATGTATAACGCGTACGTATAACAGTAGCTTTGCATGTCATTCATGTCGAACATTTGAAAGGCCCAAAAGCAGACAGGAATGATGGAATCGTGCATCTTCATGTCAAAAGGCTTAACCTTGATGTTGTTGTGTAAGAATGAAGGCTTGTTTGCGTTTCAGCCAACTTATCCATCTCTCCAGTGACAAGTGTGTGTGTGTGTGGGAAAATACCCAGTCAGGATTTAGGTTTAAGACCGTGCTGTTTTTTTTCCAGAGTTGACTGGGAGTCTCACGTAACCATTTCCAGATGAAGGTGGGCTCTGGCGACGTTTTAAAAAAAGAAAATATAAAATCCCATTATGGCTCCAGCAAAGGAGGCAGATGGCAGCTGGGAGCCACCCACTGGGAGAAAGTCACTCATGTGGTTAAGAGCGGAGCTTTTCTTCCACAAAGACACGCTGAGATTTCTCTCTTTAGGGTTGTCAAAATAGCGACGTGCTCGGCGTCGGCGACACCTCATTAGTTTTACGGTGTATTTTGATGGCATGAGAGGCGATAATTTTTGAAGAGTTTTGAAGAGCGGAATGAGAGGCTGTGTTTGTGTGTCACCGGCTTAGCTGAAAAACAGATTCAAAGGCATGCCCCGTAAAAACGCTAAAAGAGGTGTGGCACGACGTACACGGTCATAGTACTAAAGCTTTTACTTTGTTTGTTAGCATTGAATGCTAAAATCCATGCAAAAATTTGTGTTCACACGGTGTCGGATTAGTAAATAGTTGCATCCAGACGGGAACGGATCACTGGGTGGCACACATACGTACACAGACGGAACCACGTGACACACCAAACTATAGAAGAAGAAAGAATGCCTGCACGTAAGCCCATCGTTTTCTGCTCTCTAATACTTGTCTAGACTTATGACGGTGGTTGGCAAACTGGGGGCCGCGCCCCCTAGGGGGTCTACCATGCACACTTTTCAGTTGAACGTTGTTTTCGGACTACAAGCTGCCACTCTTTTCTCTCCCTTAGATTCCCTGCAGCGTTAATAACGAAGCGCCTTGTTTATGGAGTGTTGTTCTAACAACACCATTAAGTTTCCGTGTGTATCCACCCACGCTCGAGTATGTTGAAGGCTCGGCCCCCGGCCTCTCCCGCCTTTTTCACTGGGCACCGACCCGGGACCTCCGTTTCCGTGTCTGTCTGAAAGGCTGAAACCAGAAGATACTTTGCGTTTTGGTGTGTAACGTCATTCTTCATGAACCAGGAAGTAACAGACTTATTTGTTTAGTCAATAACTAGGGACGCACCACCGATCGACCGTCCTTCAATTTTGCATATGAAACTGATCTTATCCGCCGATCTACCTGCGCAAAGGGGCGTCTGCTGAACGGGTAAGCACCAGTCGCTTGGAGAACGACCGTGGAGTCAGTCAGTGATCGGCCAGAAAATTGTAATCGCTGCACCCCCCTGAATAACGGTTCTCTTTTTGCTGGGAACTACCTCCAAAACCCTTTTTTTTAGAAAATTATGTTCAGTATTGTTTTAATCGCGCTTTGTTTGTTGGTGAGTGTTGGGACTGAGGGGTTGGGTGTGAGGTCTTGCCCCAGGTGGAGGAGTTCAAGTATCTCGGGGTCTTGTTCACGGGTGAGGGAGGTTTGAAGCATGAGGTCGACTGACGGATCGGTGCAGCGTCTGCAGTAATGCGGTCGCTGTACCGGACCATCGTGGTGAAAAGAGAGCTGAGCCGCAAGGCAAAGCTCTCTGTTTACCGATCGATCTATGTTCCCTCCCTCACTTATGGTCATGAGTTATGGGTCATGACCGAAAAAAGGAGATTTGGTTTGGTGGCTGGACTCACCCTAAGAGATAGGGTAAAGAGCTCGGCCATCCGGGAGTAACTCAACGTAGAGATGCTGCTCCTTCACATCGATAGGAGACAGTTGAGGTGGCTCAGGCATCTAGTCCGGATGCCTCCCGGGCGCCTCCCTGGTGAGGTGTTCTGGGCATGCCCATCTGAGAGAAGACCCAGGGGCAGACTTAGGACACCCTGGAGGGATTATGTCTCACAGGCCTGGGAACGCCTTGGGGTTCCCCCGGTGGAGCTGGAAGAGGTAGTTGGAAGTCTGGACTTCCCTGCTGAGTCTGCTGCCCCCACGACCCGGACCCGGATAAGTGGAGGAAAATGGAATGGAAAAGTGTGTGTGTATACCAGGAAAGAAGCTGTTAAATTTGGGCGACTGTTGAGTCCATCTTATGTCATTCTCTGTGAACCAGGAAGTAAAAAGACACAAAGGCGTCAATATTTACCCGTGGTTTACCCGAAAATGGGGGGGCTTTAATTGGTTCATATTTTTAAGTCTGAAATTGACATGGATTGACGAGTGAGTACATAAATGGTTGTCCAATGAGGATTTTCCTTCATCAGGATTACGGATAATGACGAGCTGTACTTGTTTCATGCTTGCAAAAATGCGTTTTTCGTAACGGTTACTTGTGTAAAAGTTCTGAAGTCGATAATTTTTCCGGCCTCAGTATATTCCCATGTGCATGTGTGTCTGTTTTCCTTGTCTGCTGCGTCCAAACAGGCAGGAAGAGGGTTCACTCTGTGCATTGGTTTCAGCACATTGGCACCTTTGTTCCATAGAACAACGGCACGAACTGACTAAACCCTTGTCAGTCATGTGGTCTCGTCTCGTTCTTGTAGACCCATTCTTGTGTATCGTTGGAACTAGCCGCTTAGCTAGGAGTAGTCGAGTGCCGCTAGCAAAAATGATTTTTCAGCGTTGCTGGGGGTTTGTTATGGTTTTAATGGATAATACTTAATAGGTCATACTTAGGTTTATTGTGGTCTTTCTTACATAGGTTAACTTCGGGTTCTTAAAAGTGTTGTTTTGATAGTGATGACTTTTTGACTTCACAAATAGACCCGGTTCTTCCCGTAAGAGCGGCACACATTTAAAGGTCGGCGGATATATGATATTTCATAGACAGGTCGGATAATGGATGAATAAATCACGCCGCCGGGTTCATATGCGCCCCTTTCGCTTTTGCATGTTTTCCTAAAGCGGCGTGTTCGCCATCCAAGTGACCGCAGATGACCTCGCAGCGCGTCAGCATTCCGTTTTACGAGCGGAACGTTTTTCCACCCTTTTTTCAGACAAAAATGACTGAAGGGATTTGCAGCCATGACTTTATTAGTCGTCACGTCACCAACGGCTCTGCGTGGCTGCTTTTTGAGCCGCTGGGGTCGCATTTTCTAGCCGGAGGATCGCATTTTAACGGTTGGTTATTCCAAACTCGCTTCACTTTTCCAGCATGGTTACCTTTGCCTTTATTTTGCTGGTCATTTCCTGTTTGAAAGGTGGTGCTACATGTTTATTTTGTTCCCTAACGGAGAGAGAAATGCTTCTGGATAAGATTTAATCCTCATTTTCCCTCCTGGTCCGTCCTTCAGTCATTTTTCCTCTTCCTCTACCTCCTTTTTATTTACTCACCTCCCTCTCTTAGTGATTACAAAACTGTCAACATCAGTCATACTTTTGCATGTTTTGACATTTGCTGTTATTACTTTAGGGCATTTGCTGGTCGCATTCCTTCCCTTAGCATTATGACGTGTTAGCACCGGGTGGCGGTCATTTGCTGTACAAAGCAGTCTGTCTGTGGTGCCTTTTATGCATGAAAATAGTGGATTTTCTCATCCTCCAGAGTTTGGGCTGTGATGGATATCTGGGATCCGGGAAGGTGATGGACAAGTGCGGCGTGTGCGGAGGCGACAACGCCACCTGCAGGCTGATCTCGGGCGTCTTCCGGCACTCTCTGTCCAAGATCGGCTACCACAAGATCATGGAGATCCCGCCGGGTGCCACCAAGATCAACATCACCGAGATGGCCAAGAGCCGCAACTATCTTGGTGAGGGGAAAAAACTTTTCAAACAACTTTCCCCATGGGAAATAATGTAAATATAAACAATCTGTTCCAGGGCCGGGCAGAAATACCATTTTAACTGTCATGCAAGTGTAAAAAGAAGCTAACCGCTGTTGGTGTGGCCAAAAAGCACAACGTCGTGCTTGTGGTATTGTGTGGAAAAACAGGGTTGGTATGTCAGAGCAAGAATCTAATCTGTATTTAACGTTAGTATTTTGATGCTGTGAGTGGAGGCCTTGCACAATGTCACTCATGGGGTATAAAAAATAAAGAACTAAAAATTATGAGTTGAAATTTGACCCCCAGCTATTTATGTTAGATTGATAAATTGATTAATTAAAATGTTCTTTACAATGAATGGAATTCTTGCTGTGGTAGAACAGCAAGGTGATAGCGGGGGCGGCGGCGGCCCTTAATTGATGTCGTTAAAAACCCGGCGGGGCTGGTTTACGTTCTGTAGCAGCTGTTGGAATGTGAGATGTGTGTAATCAGTGCATCACAGCCCCCCATTAGTGGTATAGGACCCTTAAATGTCCCCCCCCCCCCCCACTCTCTTTCCCCTACGCGAGCCTCCCACCGGGCTCCCTTCCCTTGAAGAAAATGCCGAAACATGCTTTCTTTGAACCACACGAAGCATTCTTTTTCATTTCAGCGCCCGGCAAAACACAGTAGTGAAAATCATTCCTAATGGATTTTACATGAGGGAGGGAGGGGGGCTGCCTGCCTGTCTCATAGCCATCCATCCTCACCACATCCCACGTATTCCCTCAAAAGGACGCTTTTGTGCTTTCACTTCCCCCAAACACTCCTTTTTACAAGCCTGTCTAACGTTACACTTATAATGTTTTTCTAATGGACTCCTCCACTTAATCCAAAGAACCGAGGGTGAGGCGGGGAAGCTTTATCGGGAGCTTTTTATTAGCATTATCGGGCGATTTGCTTGTAAGGTCTGCGGGCAAAAAAAAAGGTTATGTTTTGCTGTGAAAGTTGATGTATGCAGGGAAAATCAAGTGACAGACCTCTTGTGAGGACTATACAATTCAGAATTAGTCCAAAAACTGAGGAAATATGGGACTTTAAAGTCCCAAATTTAAAGTTTAAATGTGTCAGCAGTACCTAGCAACTGTATGTTTTGATTTATCTTTGGCTTTTTGTGACTTTACTGCAGTACTTCCAAAAACAGGAGCAGCAACAGGAGTAGAAGAAATGGGATAAATGCTGGGACGGGAAGAGGCTGTAAAACCGTACCATACATAACAAGTTATTTGTGTTTACTTCTCCTTTTTCAGTTTTTTTCAAGTTTTTAACGAGAGGTGCATGATATATTTTTCAAAAACCAATCACTTTTTGCTTCTCAAGACTGTTATAACTTTTTGAATTTAGATTTTACTGTAATTTGTGCACACCTGGAGATAAGAAAGACTGGAACAAATTTGTATTGGATCAGCGCTACCCGTTATCTCACATTACCACCGCCACATCACTCAGGAGAACCAGAATATAGAGCGGGGGAAGGGACTTGCTGTGCCCAGCAAGGTGCACTACACAGTGGTGTGAAGAAGTGTTTGCCTCCTTCCTAATTTCTTTTTTTTTTTTTTTACTTTTGTCACACTTGTTGGTGTTTCAGATCATCAAACCACAAATATTAGTGAACGATAACACAACTGAACCCAAAATGCAGTTTTTAAATGAGACTTATTATTAATGGAGAAATAAACCCAAACCGTGTGAAAAAGTGATTGACCCCCTCTTAAAATATAACTTAACAGAGGTTAATTCTGATCTATCAGCCTGGAAAAGGTTATAAAGCCATTTGTAATTCTTGGGACTCAAACAAACCACAGCGAGAGCCTTTATCCACAAAGGACAAAAACAAAGAACAGTGGTGAACCTGCTGGATGCCAACAACGGAATGTTTTAAATCTCCATCTCCCGCAGCGCTCCGAAGCCGATCGGGACGCTCCATCATCAACGGCAACTGGGCTATCGACCGTCCAGGGAAGTACGAGGGAGGGGGCACCATGTTCACCTACCGCCGACCCAACGAAATCAGCAGCACGGCTGGGGAGTCCTTTCTGGCCGAGGGGCCCACCAACGAGATCCTGGATGTGTTTGTGAGTAAGGAATGAGTTCAGAATTCCTCGTATTTATCATTAAACAAAAAAATCCCTTTGCGCTTCCTTAGATGATCTTCCAGCAGCCCAATCCTGGTGTTCACTACGAATACATGGTCCCGTCCGAGAGACCTGTAGGACTACCGAACCTCGCACCTGAAGGTACGCTTGACCGATGCATTACATTTACCCATCATGCACTGCAGTAACTCCCAGTCTATCCCGTGTGCGCGTCTTAGGGAACGCCGTGAACGAGCAAGGCGGCACGGAAAACTACTACCCGCCCACCGTCAAGCCCGCCAGACGCGAGATGGCCTACTACTGGAAGACTGTCGGAACGAGCGAGTGCAGCGCCTCTTGTGGTAGAGGTTAGAGGTCGTGCTTCGTTCAGACGTTCAAATGTCGTGGTTTTAGTTGTATATGGTCCTCCATGGTGTTTGGTTTAGGTTTCAGGTATCCCATCTTCCATTGTGTCCACCGACTGACCCAAGTCCAAGTCCAGGACACTTTGTGTGACGGCAACAGCAAACCGACACCGCAGGAAGAACCCTGCAATCTGCAGGCGTGCCCGGCATTGTGAGTTAAAACACACTCCATATTCAATTATTGTTATGGGCCTGGAAACAAATCTTATTATTGCTCATTTACTCTTCATTATTATTATTCTTATATTTTGTTCTTCTAATTATTATTTTTACCATTGTGGAAATGTTGTATTATTTTTTTATTATATTTTTTAATTAAAAATAATATATTATTTCAAATATTCTACAGTTATTTTATATTTATTAATGTGTTACATTGCATATTGCACTGGTTAAATCAGAAACAAATATGTTATATATAATACATTACAATAATAAAAAAATATGAGTATAATAATAGTATAATTATATACTATTACAAAATTTGATATTTTTTTCAGATTTTTCTATTTTTTATAATATTTATAATATATTATTATTATTATTATTATTATTATATATTACTGTATATAATATATTGTTATTACTTTATTATTATTGTTTACTATTACTAATTAGATCTTCAGATCTACTTCAGATTTCTTCAGATTTTACTATAATAATAATAATAATATACAAATATTATTATTATTATTATTATTTACTATATAAAATGAGATCTTAGTTTGTAATGGTATATAATATAATACAATATTATTATAATAATAATACACAAATATTATTATTATTATTATGTACTATTACAAAATTAGATCTTTTTCTGATTTTACTATTTCTAACAATAATAATACATTATTATTATTATTATTATTACTATTCATTCATTTTCTATACTGCTTATCCTCATTAGGGTCACGGGGATGCTGGAGCCTATCCCAGCAGACTTTGGGCGAGAGGCGGGGTACACCCTGGACTGGTCGCCAGTCAATCGCAGGGCACATATAGACAAACAAACATTCACACTCACATTCATACCTATGGACAATTTAGAGTCACCAATTAACCTAACATGCATGTTTTTGGAATGTGGTAGGAAACCGGAGTACCCGGAGAAAACCCACGCACGCACGGGGAGAACCAATATTTTTGGAAACATATTTCCTAAATTTATTTTATATATTGTTTTGTACTTTGGTACATTCTTGAACTTTTTGAAGTGCAATTATCATATATTTTTTAATTTATTATACTACATGTTATATTGTAATATCTGAGTAAAAACAATGACTTATGTAACACATTTAGCAAAAGAGCAGCCTTTTATGATGTTCATTTACACTTGAATGGTGATGGCTTTCCTTTTCTATGGTGCACTGCCGCTTGGGAGACATAATGAAGTGCAAAAAGTGAACTAATAACAATGTTATCCTTTTAAGTGCAGCTACAGGCTCACTGCATTCTTCTTGCCATACACGGCTGAAGAATTCCCCTGTGAATAGTTTATGGAACAAAATTGCGTTCATTCATTTAAGGGAGCGCATTCATATTGAATATTATATTATCAATATTACACTTCAAGCCAAGGCTCAAAACAACTGCTGCCATTCTTGCTCTTTGTTACATCACTTGTTACTAGGTAGAACTCATGGGACAAATCCCAATAACAAAGTGCCCTGCTTCTTTTGAACCCAGTGCAAAATATCCACGACTTTGGCGCTTAAAAGACTATGTCCTTATATATATTTTTTTAATCTAAATTTTATGTAAGTAAATTATTTTTTTCTGTAGAAAAAGTTATAAAAATACCACTTGTTTAATATATACAGTAGTGTATATTAAAAAAAAGATTTCAAGTATACTGTATATTTTGCATTCTCCTTTTACTGTATAGTTTATATTATTTATTATTATTAAATGTTCTTAAGTGAGAGAAAAAATATTTTAAGACCTCATACAGTATTTTCCCAAATACTATATTGTAATACACAGTATATATTTCCACATGATGCTTTTATTGTAGTACATGTTACATTGTAGTATATTGTGATTTCAGTCGTATAATTCTTTCTGTGGTAAGTGATTTTTAAAAAATACAAATTTCTAAAAATATTAAATAATTTTTAAATATATATTTTTATAACGAATATATTGTGTATTATTTTTTTTACTGCATTTAATTCATCCAAATTTACTTGTGGACTTAATAAATGTTTTACATGAAGTAAAATATATATATATATATATATATATATATTGAAGTGTATCACATTTACTATTATGAGTCATTTGTGGGGGGAAAACCTTTACAAATATGAAATCAATAAACAGACACATTGTACAGACACAGGCTTCGCTCCTAATGGAGGCCCAATACTCTCTGCAGTTGATTAATTGGATAACAGCCGAGGTCCTGCTGACGTGAACTTTTATGTACGGACTTCTGCAGCTGGGATATCGGCGAGTGGTCAGAGTGCAGCAAGACGTGCGGGCTGGGCATGCAGCAGCGCCAGGTCCTGTGTCGCCAGGTTTACGCCAACCGCACCCTCAATGTGCACACCGGCCGCTGCGGTCACCTGGAACGGCCCGAGACCGCCGGCACCTGCCAGATGAAGATCTGCAGCGAGTGGCATATCCGCTCGGAATGGAGCGCCGTGAGTGACGGCGTCTTTATTTACACATCCGAGTATTTGCTACCAGCGTGTTTGTTGTGCCCCGGTAGTGCTCGGTGCCGTGCGGGCTGGGTCAGAGGTCACGGGAGGTTCGCTGCATCAGCAACGTGGGCGACTTGGTTCCCGACGCCGAGTGCAACGTGAACCTGCGGCCCTTCGACATTGAGAATTGCGACATGGGAGCCTGCGCTAAGAGCTGGTTCTACACAGACTGGGGCGCTAAGGTACCACCGCTGTAAGAGTCCTCTTGTTTGGACCAAGAACCTTACACTAACTGGCCAATATATTTGGTACACCTGTGCAAAAATTACACAATTCTGCTTTGACATAGAAAATACATAATACCTGGTGGTAGACCACCCCAATGTATCCCATTGTCATTATTTTGTGTTGAGATCCAGTTTTTCCTCCCAGTCACAGAATTTGTTTATTTGACTATCGATTTATTACCCGCCTATTTGAAACTGTAATCATGCTAACTGGTTCAGTCACTAGTGAGAGGCATGTGACTCAGTTTACTATGGAGAAATTGATTGATTTGAATTACAAACACGGGTTGTTGAATTAATAAAAACAATATTATTATTATTTTGAAATATATGTTTGAATCTAAAATTAAAAAATTTGGCCACTGTAGTATTTATAGACATTTGACTTAATTTCTTGATCATCTATGGAGAAAAATGACAAACTTTTAATCGATTAATTGGTAGATTAATTGCAAATAATTTTGTATTATAATAAATTCAAATATAATTAAAATAGATTTTCTTAAAATATGTTCAACGCATTGTATATATAAAATGGGATGGGTTTTTGACTCAATTCACTCGATAATTTTTGGGGAAAAATGACAAACTTGCAATCGGTTAAATGACAGATTGATTGCATTTGTCAGTTGAGCAGTGCCCGGGGACTCTGAGTCGGGTTCGCCTATCTCTGGGACTGAGGTCATCGATGTGGTCAAAAAGCTCCTTGATGGCAGGGCTCCGGGGGTGGATGAGATCCGCCCGGAGTTCCTTAAGGCCCTGGATGCTGTGGGCGTGTCTTGGTTGACACGACTTTGCAGCATTGCGTGGACGTCGGTACCCCTGCACTGGCAGACCGGGGTGGTGGTCCTGTTTTTCAAGAAGGGGGACCGGAGGGTGTGTTCTAACTATCGTGGGATCACACTCCTCAGCCTTCCCGGTAAGGTCTATTCAGGGATTCTGGAGAGGAGGATCCGCCGGATAGTCAAATCTCGAAATTCAGGAGGAGCAGTGTGGTTTTCGTCCTGGTCGTGGAACTGTGGACCAACTCTATACTCTCGGCAGGGTCCTTGAGGGTGCATGGGAGTTTGCCCAACCAGTCTAGATGTGTTTTGGGGACTTTTGGGGAGAAGGCATTCGACCGTGTTCCTCTGGGAATACTGTGGGGAGTGCTCCGGGAATTTGGGGTATCGGACCACCTAATCCAGGCGGTTTGTTCCCTGTATGACCGGTGTCAGAGTTTGGTTCGCATTGTAATAAGTCGGACCCGTTTCCAGTGAGGGTTGGACTCCGCCAGGGCTGCGCTTTGTCACCCATTCTGTTCACTACTTTCATGGACAGAACTTCAAGACGCAGCCAGGGCGTTGAGGGGTTTCAGTTTGGTGGCCGCAGGATTCGATCTCTGCTTTTTGCAGATGATGTTGTCCTGTTGGCTTCATCCAGCAGTGACCTTCAACTCTCACTGGATCGGTTCGCAGCTGAGTGTGAAGCGGCTGGGATGAGAATTAGCACATCCCACTCCGAGTCCATGGTTCTCGCCCGGGAAAGGGTGGAGTGCCATCTCCGGGTCGGGGATGAGGTCCTCCCTCAAGTAGAGGAGTTTCAGTACCTCGGGGTCGTGTTCACGAGTGATGGAAAGATGGAACGCGAGATGGACAGGCGGATTGGTGTGGCGTCTGCAGTGATGTGGCAGGGTGGCTGGGCTCTCCCTTAGAGATAGGGTGAGAAGCACTGTCATCCGGGAGAGAGTCGGAGTAGAACCGCTGCTCCTCCGCTTTGAGGAGTCAGATGAGGTGGCTCGGGCATCTGGCTAGGATGCCTCCCGAACGCCTCCCTGGGGAGGTGTTCAGGGCACGTCCAACCGGTAGGAGGCCTCGGGGAAGACCCATGACATGCTTGAGAGACTATGTCTCTCAGCTGACCTGGGAACACCTCGGCATCCGCTGGGAAGAGCTAGACGAAGTGCCCGGGGAGAGGAACCTCTGGGCTTCCCTGCTTAGGTTGCTGCCCCTGCGACCCGACCTCGGATAAGCGGAAGAAAATGAATGAATGGATGGATTATAATAAAAAAGTGTTAGAAAAATAGAATTTCTTAAAACATGTTCAAAAGATTGTAAATTTGACTCAATATTCTCTGTCAATTTTAAATGATCACAGTCTCATCAATTAATTGTATTTTTAAAATATATATTCTTTAGCTGAAGAGTTTGAGCTAAAAGGAAAGGAAAGGTGTACAAAACTGTGGTGAGACCAGCGATGTTGTTTGGTTTAGAGACAGTGCCGCTAAGGAAAAGACAGGAGGCAGAGATGGAGGTAGCAGAGATGAAGATGCTGAGGTTCTCTTTGGGTGTGACCAGGATGGACAGGATCAGGAATGAGCACATCAGAGGGACAGCACATGTTAGAGGTTTTGGAGATAAAGTCAGAGAGGCCAGACTGAGATGGTTCGGACATGTCCAGAGGAGAGATAGTGAATATATTGGTAGAAGGATGCTGAGTTTTGAATTGCCAGGCAGGAGGCCTAGAAGAAGATCAAAGAGGAGGTTTATGGATGTAGTGAAAGAGGACATGAAGGTAGTTGGCGCAAGAGAAGAGGATACAGAAGACAGAGTTGGATGGAGGCAATTGATTCGCTGTGCCAAAAAATAACAATCATGTAATGAATTAGATAATGTAAATGTCATTTAAAAAATATCAGTTAAATATCAGAACAAAAATTCCGTGCCTGTGATGCCACAGTGTCTTACCACAGCCCACTGCCTCAAGATTTGTATTTTGTGGACATTGAAATAAGAAAAGAGTAATAAATTAAGAATGAAACAGCCCGATGAGTGTATTTATGTGTTTTGACTCAGCACAAAGCAGGAAGTGAAACCCGTTTCCTCCACAGTGCTCCACGGAGTGCGGAATAGGCGTGCGCACGCGAAGCATCCTCTGCCTGACCAACCACATCAGCAGCCTCCCTCTGGAGGGCTGTGGCGGCGAGAGTCCCCCGCACACCCAGGTGTGCAACAACGGCCCGTGTGAGAACGCCATGGAGTGGTTCACCGGGCCCTGGAGCCAGGTACCAGCCCGGTATCACCTTCCATGGCTCCATGACCTTTAAAGTGACATTACTCTTAAATGTGCGTTAGTGCTCTGCAGAGTGCGGCGCGGGCAGCCAGCAGAGGTCGGTGGTGTGTCTGATGAGGTCGCGTGACGGCTTCAGCATGGCGCCTCAGTACGAGTGCTCGTCCTTGGAGCGACCGCTCGGCTGGCAGAGCTGCGCGGTGAAAGCCTGTGGAGCAAAGTGGTACCACACGGACTGGAGCGCCGTGAGTCGCACCATCATCACGCCAGTTGGACATTTTAGAACGGGTGTCTCAAACTAGACACGCGGAGAGGAGGTGTATTTTTCCCAAAACGGTTGCCTGAACTTCACATTTGGGGACCAAAGTAGTGTCGACTTTAGAGGCTGCACTGTGCACTGTCAATAATAAACACATTTTATTGATGTTAATACAGTAGCGCGGCTATTAACGCTTGCTTTCCTGTCCTCCCAGTGTTCCAAAACATGCGAGGGAGGCTTCCGTGTGCGTGTGGTGCGTTGTCTCTCTGAAGACAAGCAGCCCAGCAGCAGCTGCGACGAGCAGCTCAAACCAGCCGAGCGGGACGACTGCCACCCCGAGCCTTGCGTCCCTCAAATAGGTCCGTCCGTTTTTGTCCCCCCCACCCCACCTTTGTCTCATTCCTCTCGTTCCCCTTTTCCCCAGACGACAACTGCAAAGACCAGCACTTCAACTGCAACGTGGTCGTCCAGGCCCGCCTTTGCGTCTACGACTACTACAAGAGCACCTGCTGCGCCTCGTGCTCGCGTCTCCCGCACAGGCACGTCGCCGTTCACAGGGGGCGCAGCTAACGGTCGCATCCGAGGGGCGGAGGGGGGTTTTCTTTTTACGATGTTTAACACTTGTGTGTGTCAGGCATGCGGAAGGGGCGGGAGTCCCGCTCACTGGATGGATCAACAGGATGTGTAAAACATCCTATTCATCAGCTCAATCAATCCAAAAAACATCGACCGTTCAGAGTCACCAAATGTCATGTTTATGGAACCAGGGGAGTGCCAAAATTAAAAGGAAATACATGTGGAAATAAGAAGAAAATCGATAATACAAAATTATTATTTTGTTGTCGTTGTTTTTTTTTCTGCATTGTCTCGTTTTTGTCCCACTTTTGTGTTGATTTTCATGTTTGTTTTTATCCTTTTGCATTTTGTCATTGCATCAGGCTACCGGGTAAAAGCAATGGCAACACAATGACCCAGGGTGACTAATCCATACCTGATCACATGATTCCTGCTCGCAGCGCCTGTGTAGTAGCTATGTTTAAATGTAGATATTAGCACCGGTGATCGTAAGCGGGTGACGGACAGGAAGTAACGTGAGTAAGTTTGTATATTTTTATTTTATTCTCTTTGTATTTCCACATGTATTTCCTTTTAATTTTGGCACTGCTGGGATCCCATACGTGGAGAGCTCATTGACAGTGTTTGGTTATTATTTTTGGACCGAGCAATAGAATATGTAAAAGTGAGCAACACCCCCATCTGGTGGCGGCCACTGGTAGTGACGGGAATGTACCCTAATACTAATGGCAGGTGAACGCCGAGGACCGGAGAACAAACCACTTTCCTCAACTCCAAGAAACACTACAACTGGCGCAATAATAAACTTCAACAAGCGGGTAAGTAGAAAAAAACAACAAGTAAATAAAAATGACACGTTCAATTCAAGTCAAGTCTTAACGCTTAGCATAGCACCGCACGTATGGCGTCGTCATTTTAAAGATAAAACAAACACTCTCCGTTAAATGGTTAATTTATAATAAAGGGTTCTGCGAATAACAATACTTTAAACAGCAAATGGTTAAATGTGTGTTTTTTCAAATTGCATTTCAATGGTCGCCGCCATTGTGTGTGACGTCAAGACCGTTAGCTAAGCGCTTCAGGAGTTCCAGCTAATGTCGCATATATTAGCGACGAGTTGGGTTAAATGGTTAATATTTAAATTAACAAAAGCCTTGTCGTTTATGTGTAGTGTATTTGTATAACTGTGTAGTGTTTTTTTTTACTGTAAATGTGTTTTTGTACAATATTTTGTTTTTGTACTGTAGTTCCGTGGGCGCCGCCATTTTGTTTGACGTAAAGCCTATTAGCTCAGCGCTTTACTAGTTACAGCTAACTTCGCAAAATATTAGCGACAGATTGGGTTAAATGGTTAATATTTACAGTATGAAACACCTTCTCTGTTATGCGTGGTGTATTTCTATTTCTATGTAGTGGTTTTTTTTCCCTGTAAATGTGTTTTTGTGCAATAGTTAGTTTTAATTCTGTGGGCGCCGCCATTTTGTTTGACGTCAAGGCTGTTAGCTAAGAGCTGCACAAGTTACAGCTAATGTCGCAAATATTACCAACAGGTGGGGTTAAATGGTTAATACTTACAATAAGAAAAGCCTTCTAGTTTATGTATAGTTTATTTGTATTGCTATGTAGTTGTTAAATTTCATTTATTGACTTTTTTATTACCGTAAATGTCTTTTTGTACTGTAGTTCCGCGGGCGCCGCCATTTTGTGTGACGTCAAACTGCTAAGCAGCCGTAAGAGCAATTTGTGATATTTTTCCAAGTTGGATTTTTCCCAGTTTTATGGAATGCAGGATTTGTCCCAGTTCACATCCTCAACATGTCAGACACTTTTCTGTTCCCCAGTGCACAAAACATGATGCACTAAAGCTGAGTTTGGTGTGGAAGAATCAAAGTATCAAAGAATGGATACTTTCCCCTTATGTACACACATGAGGGTGAAACGCAGAAGAAGATGATTTCTTGTACTGGGCGTAGATGTAAATATGTACAATATGTTGTGAAATTCATCCTCAGTGTCTCCTACCACTAAATAGAGGAATAACTTTGTTAAAGAATGCTATTTATTTGTGTTGTGTACCTCAATTATTGATTCTTTTTTTGTGTGTATCGTTTTTTGGCGGGAGGTCACATTCCAAGAAACTGCTGCTGCGCGCCACGAGTGTCAAAGGACTTTTGCAACCATCCTGACTTACAGTATTACAATTATTAGCTAACTTCATCACCAACTTTCTACCCTTCAAGCACAATGTGACGTTAAGGAGCCTTCCGTCTCAGTGGGAAACCACAGTTTTGGCTTTTCCATCAGTATTCAAACACAGCTGCCTTTGATCACACATTTGTACTGGCTTGATGCGCAAATAAACTGTTATATTTTGTATACTTAGTGGCACATTTGTGTGTTTTCCTTTTTTTGCCAAGTAGATAATCATTTTTTTTCTTTTTGAAGTTGTGTACATATTTTTTGGGACGGAAGGTGTTTTACCTGAGTGAAGGTGGCTGGTCAAAAACGCTGGTCAAATACTGTAATTTCATTTGTTTGTGATGCGTTTGTGCTGTTTCGTGCAAAAAATGAACATTTGTGCTGCTTTTGTTTTTGAGTTTTTACAGTTTATTTTATAGGTCAACCAAAGTTCACCCTGCTCCCCATTTACTCCGAATACAAGCAAGACAGTCATGCTGGTTTGTGCAGTCAAGATGAATGTTTGTGCTGCAAATCAAGTTTTGGGATATTATTAGGTGTGTATAATAATAATTGCATTGTAGTTTGGGAGGGGGAGGGGCTAAAATGAATGTTAATGCTGCTTTTGTGTTTCAGATCTGTGCATATTTTTTATAGGTCAACTAAAGTTCAGTCAGCCCCCAATTTGCTCCTAATGAAACCAAAGTGCTCTTTTGTTCTGCGCTTTTCTGTTTGCAATATTAATGATTTAAAGGGAACATATTATACTCATTCCCAGGCCTTTGGACTGAGTCTGGACTCCTAGAGAGCGGCTACACCCGCACAGAAAGCTTTTTATTTCTTCCAGACTCTGTGTCTTATCCAGCAGTGCCTCCCGCCCAAACGGCCTGTGGCCCAGTCCGCTGTGATTGGTCACACTCCCAAGCGCTTCAGAGGACTTCCGGACAGATGCCGAACCCCACTTCCTAATTCTGGCGGCACGGGAGCCTCTTTAGGAAAGTTAAACAAAACTATCTTTGTAACATTTCCGGGGTGCCGTTGCTCGATGTGCTAAGGCGGGGAAAGAGTCGGGGAGGACAGGACTACAGCGTGTACTTGGGCAAACCAAGCAAAGGATGACACCGTAAAAGGGTTGGCGTGGGTGGAAGGCAATAAGCCAAGAAACAGGCAAACGTAAGGGACGGCGGCCTCCTCGTTGCGTCATGGCCACCTTCAAGTCGCGCCGCCAGGGCGGCTACTACATGCGGCCTAGTCGATCGGGAGAAAACAGTTTGGTTCTGGACTTCACACTGAGCGGGTAGGAAGAGGAAGAAGAAGAAGACTTTGGGTCCAGACTGGACTTGATCACCACCCCTTAGACAAGATGATGATGCTTCGTTTCATGCTTCTGCTGCTGGGGATCTTCTTCTGGGACGTCGGTAAGAACGCAACAACGCCCAGATAAGTCGAACCATACTAGTTAAAGAAGAGCTTTTTATTATTGATTATGTGGATTTAGGGATGTTTTTAGGATTGACTCCTTAGCAGCTTTAGCTGTTGATGACACCCTTCTATCTCATTCAGAAACGTGGGGAATTTCATTCACTGGGTTGGGTTCATTGCTTCATATTTATTTTTGGATATTGTATTTTTTTCTTGGACAAAAAGGGCACAAAATGTTGCCCACGCCTTTAAAAACCTTTAAAAAGCAGAGAAACCTTGAAAAAGTTTTATATGTGACCTTACATACAAGCCAAGCTACGGCAACATTGTTGTGATACGCCAAAGAACTATGTTGGCTGAGTAGTGACGCCACGCCACGTGTATAAAACCGTGCTTTTTGGTGGTCATTTTTGTAATTGTTTTGTGGCTGTGCGTGACCCGCTAATGCCGAAGCTCATTTTGCTCAGTGTAAGGCAAAGATCTTGAGTCTGTCATCTGTCTGGGTTTTTGTCAAACTCGACAGCCGCTTACTAAAATGACTAAATTTGATGTCTTTTTAGTGCAGGTGAATACGCTGGATTGTGATAAATGTGACCTGGGCCTCTTGACCAAGTGCAGCCAAAGTCGAGTGTCGTGCACCGGCAATGATGATCAATGCTACATCGGTATTGGAGTCAATCCCTCCGGTAAGCAACATGAAAGCCATTGTTCTATTTCCCGCCCACGAGGCAGCCTGTGAAAAAGATGCATTTTGTGCAAAGCTTATCCCTGCAGCTGGACTCGGATCCGGATTGTATCGGATCAGGATCCAGATTGTGCCTTTGGGGGGGAATTTCATCAAGAGCTGGTTGAATATTTGCTGTTGCCGTCACATGACTGCAGCATTTACACAGCTTTGCCAGCGTCCGGCTGGTCTCGGTCCCACTTGAATCCACATTGAATCCAGATTCGGAGTATATTGCAGTAAAACTAAGTTGAACAGAAACATATTTTTTGGTTTGTTTTTTAGCATTTCTTCAATTGTTAAAGTGTAGACGTGGAGTGTGCTTATTTCAGTTTTGGGGTTTCGAATATTTTTCCGTTAAATGGGGCAAAAATGTGTTTTGTGGAAGCCTGTTAGGAACCCCCGCCACCCCAGACAAGAAAGAGTACGTGGAGAAAGGCTGCTTTGCTGCAGATCAGTGTAGCAAGGTTTCAGCAGCAGCAGCAGGCGGTTACAATATACTGAAGCTGTGCTGCACAAGACTGCACCTTGGCCTTGGATTCCCTTTTCAACAACAGGTGCCCTGCTCAATAACCCTCCACCCCACCCGCTGCCACCACGGCCGTGTTGGCACGGATTTGACACGCTTACGAAAGCGTTTTCCAAACGCAGGAAAATGCGAGGCGTTGATGTTGCGATGCGGTGTAGTACTCTACACTGCCCACTAGGTGCCAGTCATGTTCACATTGGCCACCGAATAGCAAAAACATTTTACGTCTTCTATTTGGATTTCTTACTTCTATTTTGCGTCTTATTTACACTATATTAGGTAGCATGTCTAATGTGTAATATTATGCCTACTGTAGCGGCTAAAATTTCGACTATATTGGGTAATAATTCTTATTATATCTATTAGGTAATATTTCTACTGTAGTATAACTGCATTGGGTAATATTTCTAGAATATTGGTTAATGTGATGTCTAATGTTTGGCAACTATATTTGTTATTATATCGGTCATGCCTACTATGTTGGGTAATATTTCTACTATGTAATGGGTAATATGTCTGCTATATTGGGTAATAGTTCTACTATATATTGGGTAAACTATGTAATATGTAATATTTATAATGGGTAATATGTCTACTAAGTAATGGGTAATATTATGTCTTCTATATCGGCTAATAAACTACTTTGTTGGGACTATATTTGGTATTAAACTATTTCATTGGGACTATATTGGCAAAAAGTTCTACTATATTGGCTAATAAACTAATTTATTGGGACTATATTGGCTAATAGTTCTACTATATTGGCTAATAAACTACTTTATTGGGACAATACTGGCAAATAGTTCTACTATATTGGCTAATAAACTACTTTATTGGGACAATACTGGCAAATAGTTCTACTATATTGGCTAATAAACTACTTTGTTCGAACTATATTGGCAAATAGTTCTACTATATTGGCTAATGAACTATTTTGTTGGGAAGATATTGGCAAATAGTTATTCTATATTGGGTAATAGGAGTGTAAGGAGTTTTTCATGTCCGGAGAGCTCCAAAAATGTAATTAGAAGGTCATAAAGACGTTTTTCGTTTATCATAAAGAATCCTACTTTGCGGAAATTGACTTGGTCGGGCCTGGAACTAATTCAGCGCCATAAAGGAAGGATTATCTTCTAGAATGTTGTGTTGATTGTTATGTTTGGATTACTGTGCTTGTGCGTTGGCATTTTAGGATGGAAATGCCAGACAAGACTTCAGTTTGTTCTTTCACTTGCAAGTTTTTACAAGTTTAATAAGTTGGCTCGTTATTCTCAAAAAACTTGTGCCTGACTTATGGATACAGCGGCTGATTTTGCGTACATCTACTTGAAATTACCCAAACAACTTGCTGTCAGAAAGTGGGATCCCTGAATCGATCATCAGCTCTGCGACGTACGGCGACTAAACATCTTGATCACCAAACCGGGAGGACCTCGGAGCGTGGAAAACCCGGATGTTGGCTAAACGACTGTGGACCTCCACGGGACGCGTGGATTCCCGGTTTGTGTGCCAGGAATTGGAAGACGGCACCTACCATGATAGTGTTTCGTGTTTATGTCTACGAAAAGTCAAAATGCTACCATGCTAATTTTAGCATATTAGCAATGCTAACAGCACATTCTAAAAATATCATTTATCAAGAAAATTAATACAAAATAGCAAAATTTTTTTTTAAAAGAATTAAAAATCATCCGGTTGACAAGAATAAGGTCGTTGAGAGAAAGAAAAAGACACCATTATTATTTTATATATTATATAGCATATTAAGGAAAAAAAATACATTATGTAATGCAACTTTATATTAGGAACAAACCAAAGTTGCAGAAAAAGTGATAATTTTACCAGAATAAGATCAAATTTTATGGGAATGAAGTAATAATTGTGGAGAGAATTAAGAGCTAAAGTTATATTTTAACAAGAGAAAAAAAATGCAGTTTTAGGAGAATCATTATTTAATATTGGAAGCAAAAATAACATCATTTTGGTAGCACAGTGTTAAAATATTTAAGAAATCTTATTTTTTTAAGTCGTAATATTATGAGAAACTGACAAAACAAAGTAGTTGTAGTTTCTGGAAATTCGGTTGGGGACAAATATTATTTTTTGACGTATATTTCAAAAAGCAAACTTACAAAGATTATTTCAAAAGATAGTCCCCTGCAAAAAGCAGCAGCAAAAATGTGACTGAAGAACAAACACCAAAGTTCATTCAGAGAAAGGCGTTTTTCTCTACATCACAAAGCTGAAATGCATTTTTTTCTCGAACTATTTTCACAAAACACACATTTGACGAAATAAAGTGGCCCCTTGCATCCTCTCATTTGTTAGCATGTGGGCCTTGATTGTAGTGAGTTCAAGGGCGGAACTAGAGCGACATCTGGTGGCCGTTGCTTGTAAGTGCAGCGGTCAATTTATTGCTCAGTCCAGCCCAACTTCATTGTAATCTTTTTTTTGTCTTGTCCAGCATCCTGGCAGCTGAATGGAAATCAAACTGCCTGTTGGAGCTGAGCAGATTTCCATGGCCAAGGGAAACGTCATAAGCCATAAAAGGCTCCCCTTGACATTCTACTGGGTTTATTAAAACTTTCGTTGAGCTGCACTTCGATTCCGGACCTGACGTGGAGAAAGCGGGATGGGTGCGTGGAAAAAAACTCGCAAAAATATTTCAACAATCAAGACAATCTTAAAGCTTAACAACCATGGTGATCAACAACAACCAGAACGACTCAGCAAAATGGGCCAAAAGACAAAAAACACCCAAACCCAAACAACCTCATACACAACGATCCCTGCTATGGGATAAATAGCCCAACACCATAGCAGGAGGAACATGCCCATGTCATGATGCGTCACTGTCTTCACTGTGTACTGTGGCTTCAATGCAGAGTCTCACAAACTGTCTGCGGCCCTTGGACCCTAAAAGAACAATTTGACTCTCTTTAGGCCAGCTGATGTTTTCTTTGGCAAATTGTAACCTCTTCTGCACATGACTTGTTTTTTTTTTTTTTTTTTTTTTTTACAGATGGACTTGGCACTTGGCTGGGGATTCTTCGCACAGGCATCTTCCAACTGTCACAGTACTTACAGGTAACTCCAGACTGTCTTTTTCAATCCATTTTGATAGTTGTCTTTCGTTTTCTGCCATGTGTCTCTGGATTTGGTCTCCATTTAAAGGCACTGGACATCATTTTAGCTGAACAGCCAAACATTTTTTGCACCTCTTCACAAGTTCTCCCTTCTCCAATCAACTTCTTAATGAAAGTACGCTGTTCTTCCTCAGGCTTTCAAAGAGAAATGACGTTCAACAAGTGCTGGTTTTGTCCTTAAATAGGGGCCTCCTGATTCACACCTGCTTGTTCACTAAATCGATCACTGATCAGCGATTGAATGCTACACTTTTGAACATTCAACTAATTGGCCAGTTGCACAGCCTTAGGAGCGTGCATATCATCAATGCTGCGTCTTGTTTTCTGAGAATCTAGTGCACCTACTGCTAACTTATTTGCCATGTAGTAATAAAAATAAACCAATAAGAGTACTTCATCTGCTTAGTCACATTGCACTGCTAGTATTTGCAACACTCCTGTAAATGTGCTTCCTAAAGTACTTCCGTGGGTCACTGGAACAAACTGGGATTCCGGTTTGTGCAAAATCCTTCGTTTATTCATTTGCTTGCCGTTCACAAACACGAGCGTCGCGATTGCTCAACAAATATTTTCCAGGCGAGGCGAATGTCATCGGGCAGGTGGCGATCAGGAGCTGCTGTTAGGAGGAAGCGTGTGGTGCCGCAGCTGCGAGTCAAATGAGACGCCAAAGGTGTGGGTTCTGCATCGCTGGCTATGAAAATGTTGCTCAGAATCTTTCGCTGTTCACGACCGGACTGAACGTTTTGTCGGACTCGCTCATGAAGGCCTCGATCTCGTCCGGCGTCCTCGGGACGCAGGTCAGCAGCTCGATGCCGTCGGCGGTGACGGCGATGTCGTCCTCGATGCGAACCTGCAGCACGCCATCAAAGCAGAACCCGTACGTTAGAAGCAGTAGTAAAAATGCGTCTTTTCTGCAGCGTTGTGTGAAAAGAGGAGGTGATGAAGGCTTTTGGACTCAAGACAGCGACAGACTGACCCCACCAAAGCCTCGGAAGCGAGCAAGCGCCTGGTTGTCGATGAAGCAGCTCCGCGCCGGGTCGGCCAGCGCCTCATCCAGCAGGTGGTCGATGAAGTAAATACCGGGCTCTACGGTCAGAACCATGCGCTCCTGAACCGGGCGGCCCATGCGCAGACTCTTCAGCCCCGGCTCGTCGATCCGCTCCACCCCCTGCGGGACGGAGACGTTACGGCACGTCCTCGCGCTCGGCTTCTCGGCGTCGCCGCCGACCCACCTCGGGATAGCCTCCCACGTCGTGCACGTCGATGCCCAGCAGGTGTCCCAGGCCGTGGGGCATGAAGACGGAGCCCATGTGGACCTTCATCATGTCGTCCACGCTGCCCGTCAGGAGGCCTATCCTCACCAGCTCCTCCAGGTGGACCCGGTCAGCCAGGCGGTGCATGTCGGTCCACTTGACCCCTGCAGGTGAACATCATTCCCTGGGAATATCCCGTACATAACAACAAACCACGTTGGCGACAAAAGCGCACCTGGTTTGATGGCGGCCATGACGGTCCTGGAGGACTTGTAGACCGCCTCGTAGATGGCCCTTTGGTCAGCGCTGAACTTGCCGTTGGCGGGGAAGGAGCAGGTGATGTCTGACGAGTAGCAGTAGTACTCGCCGCCCATGTCGAACAGACTGGAGGGCAACCGGAAGGTGCAGGTGAGCTTTTCACACGCAAAGGAAAGTTCTACAAGCTTTGGGAAAAACAAAAACATTACATTTATGCGTGAAAAAGTGCGGGATGCTCACCACATGTCGCCATCCATGATGGTTTTGTCGTTCGGCGCTCCAGCATGACCGTAATGCAGAATGGAGGAATTGTGGCCCCTGGTGGTCACACATCGAAATGACAGCAGTTTCAGCTCGGCCTCTCGGGGAACTATTTTATTTACAATACAGGATCTACAAAGTGCGGCCCACGGCCGGGTTTTTTCACACTCAAATAAATAAATAAAATAAAATAAATATATACTTTATCAGGGAAAACTAATAAATACGAACCAAATAGAGTAAAAAAAAAAAAGAAAAGTCAACAGTAGGTTTACAAGAAGAAAAATATAACATAATTTTAGTAGCATTATTTGCAATATAATGCTACTAAAATTATGTTAAAATTATGTTAACCGACAACAAATTAGTTGTAATTTTTGGAAATTTGGTTGTGGGAAAAAAGTTTGAATATTATGGGAATAAAGTGACAATATTTCAAAAAGCACATTTACAAAGAGTGTTTGAGAAGAATGTTGAAATGTTTGGAAAAGTTCCCCCCCAAAATACATCGCAAAGCTGAGGTGCATTTTTTTCATGAAATATTTTTACAAAATATCAATTTTACAAAATAAAAGTCTTTTCATTTTTCAGTATGTGGCCCTTGGTAGAAAATGTTTTGACACCCCGGATCTACAGTACATTTTGGCTTCATAGCGCCAAATCAAATATACATTTTCTTGCTCAGGATACTAACTTTCATCTGGGGGGGGGGTACAATCTGTTCCAAGGTCAAACAGTCACCCTCCCCACGCCTTTTTAATAACTGCACAGGCAAGGTTTGAAGTGTAAAAGTAAGTGAAGCTCTGCATGACACAGGAGAGGACAGGCGGACACGCAAGTGTAAAAAGAAGTTAGTTGTTCTTGTGATGACGTAAAATCGCACCAATTTAGCTTGCCTGTTATTTGAGTGTAGAATATAAAAAATGTTATTAAAGTGCAGAAAGAAGTAAACACGTATATTTTTACATTATTTAAGTGTAAAAGGAAGTTCGCCATTGCTAAGACGACAATGCAAGATCGCACCTTTTTAACATGATTGGTAAAATGTAAAAAAAAAAAAAAAATACATAGCTGTAAAACTGCATCTTTTTAACAATCTTGTTATTAAAGTGTTCTTTTGGAAGTGTAAAAAGACGTTAGCTAATTTGCTGACGTAAAAAGAAGTTAGCCTTTGCTAAAAGGAGGCGTAAAATCACACCTTTTTAATGTTCTTGTTATTCAAGAGTAAAAAGAAGTTAGCTACTGTTATGAAGAAGTAAAAGTCCCACCTATTCCACATGCGTGTCATTCAAGTGTAAAAACAAGTAGAAAAACACCTTTTATCATGATTTTTAAAGTGTAAAAAGAAGTTAGCCTCGGCAAAGAGGCTGTGTAAAATACCACACCTTTTCAACATGACTTGTTATTCAAGAGTAAAATGAAGTTAGCTGGTGTTGAAGTGAAGGCGTAAAAGTGTAAAAATAAGCCGACAAAACAAGAAAAAGTTGATAAAAGATTTTGTCCGGCCAGTGTAGGGTTTTTTTGGGACAAGGCCCAGGTGGGAAATTCCGACAAGGCTTTACGCAAACACAAAACCCGCTAATTCCCGCTAAGCCCTGACAAAAAGTCATTACTCCAGCGGGCTGACGCGCGGTTAAGCGTAGCCGCGCCGCTAATGAGCTCCTAAGAGCGGCCGAGCTGCGCGCGGCGGGACGCTTACGTTCCGCAGATGCACGTGTAGGAGGTGTGGCGCATCCCTCCTTTGGCGTAGCAGTAATGCTGGAACAGGCTGATGTGCAGGAGGAGGAAGGACACCATCATCATCCTTGATGCGTGCATGTGTGACTTTGTGAGCAGACACCGTACCTCTCCAGCTCGTATTCCTTCTGTCCGGGTTTCACGTGCCTCATCACCTACACGCACACACACACACACACACACACGCACACACGTCAAAATATTAGGAGCAAATTGGCAAACTTCTACATCGTCATTTCAGGAGCACAGAGTAAACATGTTTTGAAGGAGTAACAGTTTTGAAATATTGCGTGTATTTGTCTCTTTTGCTACCAAAAACAGAAACATATTTTGCCGAGCGATTCCGTTAAAAAAAAATCCATCAGCCACCTACATCGTTTTTAGATTTTTTTTCTCCCTCTTCTACTGCAAAACACCATTTGCTGCCGTTTGTTGGAAAAATTTGAATGACAAAAATACGAATGACACCAATATAATAACTTAAAGCGGAATTGGAAACACCGGCAGGAAAGCTTAAAGTCAGCATGGTAAGAGGAAAAAGTCATTTTATTAAAATCAGGGCCAAAACAAGTGGAAAAATAGCATCACTATTAAAAACACAAAGCTGAAATATTGAAGAAAAAAGATGTTATGATTAAAAAAAAACAACAACCTTTTTCAATAATAACTAGCAAGCTTTTGAAAGACGGAATATGAGAAACAAATAACACAGAAAGTTGCAATTTTACAAGCAGAAAGGCAAAATATTATCGGAATAAAGTCCCAATCACTGGAAGAACATTTGCAAGAAGAAAGCTGGAATTAGGCCGCACGGTGGCTGAGTGGTTAGCACATTGGCCACACATTTTGGAGATCTGGAAGACTTGGGTTCAAATCTCCGTTGGGCTTTCTGACGGGGGGTTTCCATGTTCTCCCCGTGCGTGTGTGGGTTTTCTCCGGGTACTCCGCTTTCCTCCCACATTCCAAAAACATGCAAGTTAGGTCAATTGGCGACTCTAAATTATCCAGAAGTATGAATGTGAGTGTGAATGTTTGTCTATATGTGCCCTGCGATTGATTGGCAACCAGTCCAGGGTGTACCCCGCCTCTCGCCCAAAGCCAGCTGGGATAGGCTCCAGCATCCCCGCGACCCTAATGAGGATAAGCCGTATGGAAAATGAATGAATGAAGCTGGAATTATGCTGTTATATTATCAGGAAAAATAGCATTGAGTTGAAATACTACAGAAACAGAAGGTGACTTGTTTACATTTACAACATTAAATACATTTCAGTACAAAAATAAAAAATATTCTCACCATCTTGTGGGCTTCGCTGGACATCTTGTTGGTGTATCTGAGGACCTCCAGCTCCATGTCGGTCTTAGTCAGGCGGCTGCGAGGAGAAAAGGAAATCTCCAGTCAGGTACGGCGAGACACTGGACTGGACGTGCTTTACTGGATAAGAATCAGCGCTGTGGTGGCGGGCCGCTGCTGAGGTTTAGCTATTCAAACGTGCTCCGCTAATAAGCTTCCTGTGTGAACATGAACACCCCCACTTTCTCAAAATGTCACTTTTGAAAAAAATCATCTTTGTGCTGCACAGATTTTTATCTACTCATCCTTTGGGGAAATCACAAGTGCAAAAAGAAGTTTTGAACCACCGTTAATGCCAAGTAGAACTGCAACTAACCATTCTTTTCTTAGTCCCGTAATCTGGCCACCTTCACACCTGTCACACACCTTCAATGGGTAATAGCTCCAAAACGAAAGCAGCACAAACGCTGGTTTCATCTGAACCCAGTAGCACAAACAAGGACGGTCAAAATGATACCATTTTCCTTTCATTCAGAGCTTGTTGACGGGCCGATTATCCAATAGCTCAAAACTTTTAAGCAGCAGAAACGTTCATTTTACTGCACAAAGCAGCACAAACGCAGCACAAAGAAATGGGATTATTTTAGTTTCATTTGGAGAAAATGGGGGGGCTGCATAATCTTTCGTTGACCTATAAAAGAAACTGTAATAACTCAAAAACAAAAGCAGCACAAATGTTCGTTTTAATTGCACAAACGGAGGACAAACAAATGAGACTATTTGAGCAGAGTTTTGCACGGGTGGGGGGGGGGCCACCTTCACTCAGATCTTCACTCAGGGCCACTTTGATATTTTACATTTTGGGATGCATCATATACAATTATATACTGTATACGACATATCTACGCACACACACAAACATATACACAAACACACACTGTATATACTGTGTGTATATATAAACATACATATCGTATATACATATGTAATATATATTGCCTTATAAGTGTCAAAGCATATTACCTTTATCGCCTTACAATTTTTTGCATTTGAATTTTTTTCAACAAATATTTAAATTTTATTTTAGTGAACCTTTTTTTTCTCATTATATTATGACAGCACCTCAAAATATTACATATAAAATGTCGTGACATGATTGCCCAACCTCATTCCACATTTTGTTTTCTCTTTTTACCACATTTGGGTCTTTTTTCTTTAATATTTCAATTTTTCTTCATCATATATTGACCTTATTCTTGTAAAATTACAACAATTTTTCTCTTAGCATTACCATGTTTCCCGCTTATTATTACAGGTTTATTCTTGTAATATTTTGACTGGTAAAATTATTGATCTTTTCTTCAATTTTTGCTGCTGTTTTTTCTAAGTGGTCTTGTTTAATTATATGTGTGTGAAAACATCTCTCTGAAAACATCTACTGTAACGTCCATTTACATCGATGACTAAAGAATTTAAAATATAACATTTGGGAAAGTGAAATCAGATGATATTTACATTTTTCAAAGTAAAAAAAAACACAAATTGAATACCAAAAAACAGTAAAATCACTGATGCTGGTCACCCTTCCACGTTTCACTGTACTCGCAGCACCATTGGCAGCGTAAACAAGACAGCTGGTTGGAGCGCTATGTCGTCTTCCTCGGCAGGAGGTGTGACTCAACGGCATTCCTCCTCATTTCGGCAAAACGTCCGCACTTCTGAAGGACGGCGAGGATAATTTAGAGAAGAAGCGGGCGCGCACGGACTGCATTACGTGCACACACACTTGATTGTAAAAGGGGACAAACAAACCTGCTTCATGGCGCTGCATCTCACTGTGCAGCAGCGGGTCGCCGAATGAAATTGAACGGTGAGCCTTACAGACGCAAAATCAGAGGTGTCCTGGCTGGTCCACCAGTACGACGACGCGGGGCCACGTCGCTGTTGTCACGAGCTCGAGCAGACGGGGCTCAGACAAGAATTCGGGGCTACACGCCTAGTGATGTCCGAGCGAAAATGCCGCGTACACGCGTCGTTCTCGCGTGTGGAAGTGGTTCACATATGGATTTCGGAAAACGTTATTAGAGATTAAGGGGAAAAAAAGTTCAAGAAACAAAAAAAATTCAGAGAAAGGCGGATGCTGGAGTTGTCCCTCTCCAGTTATAGCATTTATAACATTTTTAGCAGCATAAAGTTGAAATATTCAAAAACAAAATGTTTATTTTAAAGTGGTAAAGTTATGAAAAACCACAGATGAAGTTGTCATTTTTCAAAAACTTAATAATGATATGAGCAAAAAGCCAAAACATTATGACAACAATGTCAGATTTTTGAGAAAAATATACACAAGTAGAAAGTTAAGATAGTTGAAAAAAAACGTGCAATTTTCCGAGAATAAAGCCGAAATATTCAGGAACAAAAAGTTGTAAAAGAGAAAATTGTGAGAATAAAAAATAAATAGTAGCATCAAGTTGAAATATTAAAGTGGTAATTTTTCAAAACAAAAGATAAAGTTGTAATTTTTCACAAATTACTGAGTTAGAATGTTACAAGAATGAAGTCAAAATATTATGGGAATCATTTGAGAAAAATATATACAAGAAGAAGTTTTTGTAAAAAAACAGCAGGAGAAATGAAAAAAAAACAAGTAACTTTCCGAGAAAAAGCCAAAATATTAAGGAAAATAAGATGTAATTGAATATTGTATATCTCATAATCTCATAATATATCAATATTATGAAAAAAACCCATCATTTTTAGTAGCATAAAGTTGAATATAAAAGAAAACAAGTTATTTTAAAATGGTAATATTATGAAGAACAAACAAAACAACATATAAAGTTGTAATTTTGCAAAAAGTCATACTGTTTTGAGAATAAAGTCAAAATACTACAGGCATAGTGTCTGATTTATAAAATGCAGTATATTTATAAATATATATACACACACACAAGAAGAAAGTTATAATATAATATTATATAATATAAAAAAACAGCAGGAGCAATTTGAAAAAACAAATTTTCTGAAAATGAAGCCAAAATATTAAAGAAAAAAAAAGTTGTAAAGTACAGTATTATAAGAAAAAAATGCCATTTTTAGTAGCACAAAATTTTACTATTAAAGAAAAAAGTGGTAATACAGTATTATGAAAAACAAAACATCAGATAAAGTTGTAATTTTTCCCACAAAAATGAAAGTTGGAATGTTACGAGAATAAAGACAAAATATTACAGGAATAATTTCAGATTTATGAAAAAAATATATACACGAAGAAAGTTAAAATGGTTGACAGAAAAAAAAAACAAGTGTAATTTTCCGAGAATAAAGCCAAAACATTAAGAAAAGCGTTCCATTCAAAAAAAACCCCAAACAAACAAATTGTGCAAGAATAAACTCGGAATAATACGTGCAAAAAAAAAACTTTGGTAAAAAATATATAAATTTTTCTGAAGTCGTAATAAAACAAAATAAGAAAAATGAGGTTGGGGAAATGTATAACATGATGGGGATATAAAGTCAAACTATTATGAGAATAAAATCATGATTAGGAGAAGAACCTTACAAAGATGATTTAATAAGTTGATTTTTTATTTTTTAAGTAAAAATGGGGGGACAAAAGAACAAAAGTTCACACAAACAAAAGGTTTTTTCAACTACTGTATATCACAAAGCTGAGATGCAGTTTTTATGATATCTTGTGGCCCTTCCATCCTTTCGGGTTTTTTCACCATGACGAAGTTTGGACACCTTCACCAGTTTCAAAGCAATATTTGTAGGAATAAACCAGCGTCTAGTAGCAAATATGATGATGACCCCCGCATGTCATGCAGGCCACTGGGAAGCCACTTAGGAGTTAATCGTGTCGTTTACAGCAAATGAACGTTCATACGCTGCACCCCCTGGGAGACCAACGGGACACGTACAGGAATGCAGTCATGCAGACTAACTCGGTGCAGGTAGACCGCCAGACACGCTAGAAGCGCCAGTTTCTTTCTGCCACATTCATTATGTCCGACGCGGAAGAGAAGCGCCACCATTTTCATGTCTTGCACGGTTTCTCGCATGAATCCGCTGTGCAAAGATCCCGAGGCTCTAGGAGCATCTAGCACCTGACGTGGTTGCTGTTGTTCCGTTTTTTAGGACAATATGTGGACATCCTTTCCAAATGTAACATAACATAAGTTATATACACTATTTACTGCTCTGTACTGTGTGTGTTGAACAAGCCACGTGTTTATTGCACAGTTTATTGCACGGCCATTGTATGGGTTTTCCTTATAAAGTCTTTTAATGTTTTTCTTTAATTTTTCTCTCCCTATTTCAATGCAGCCGGGGGCCATTTGTGGTCCATGGTTCTTTTTTTCCCCCACTTTTGGGCCGTAGCACACTCTAAAAATAAAATTTAACAAGTAAACTTAAAATAAAAAATCAACAACAGCAAAGTGCAAACATCAGCAGTAATTTTACAGGAATGTTCTTTTCCTTTCGGCTTATCCTTTCTGGGGTCGCCACAGGGAATCAAGTGCCTCCAACTAACCCTGTCTTTTGCCTCCTTCTCCTCACACCAACTACCTTCATGTTCTCTTTCCCTACATCCATAAACCTCCTCTTTGGTCTTCCTCTAGCCCTCCTGCCTGGCAATTCAAAACTCAGCATCCTCCCACCAATATATTCACTATCTCTCCTCCGGACATGTCTGAACCATCTTAGTCTGGCCTCTATGAATTTATCTCCAAAACCTCTAACGTGTGCTGTCCCTCTGATGTACTCATTCCTGATCCTGTCCATTGTGGTCACACTCAAAGCAGCATCTCTCATCTCTGCTACCTCCAGCTCTGGCTCCTGTCTTTTCCTCAGCGGCCAAACAACATCGCTGGTTTTGTACACCTTTCCTTTCATTTGAGCTGAAACTCTACCACAATCTCTCAGGACACATACAGACCATCAAGCCTTCAGACTCACATTCACACTCTAATGGACAATTTAGAGTCGCCACTTAACCTAACCAGCATGTTTTTGGATTGTGGGATGAAAAATGGAGTACCCGGGGAAAACCCACACATGCACATGCAAAGGTTGTTTGTCTATTTGTTGCCCTGCTATTGGCTGGCAACCAGTCCAGGGTGTACCCCACCCAAAGTCAGCCGGGATAGACTCCAGCATACCCGCAACCCTAATGAGGATAAGCGGCATAGAAGATAGATGAAGTTGAAATAGCAGGGAAAAATACAACAGCAGAAATGGAAAAAAAGCTGAAGAATAAACTTGTAATATTATGAGGAAAAATGATGTCGATGAAATATTAAATTAAAAATATATGTATTTTTTATAAAGTCATAGTAAAACACTAAAGTTGTCATTTTTGGACAATTACGGTGGAAAAATGTATATCAGGAGAAATATTATGAGAAATTATACATATATATATATATCAATTACAATATATATCAATTACACAGTGAGAATAATGCTGTCATATCAGGAAAAATAACATAATTTTTGTAGCATAAAGCTGAAATATATTTATTTTTTCAGAAAATAATAATAAAAATAAAATATAAAAATAAAATACATAATACATAAAAAAAAATACATAAACTTTTTTTGGTTTTTTTAAACAAATCTTTTATGAGAATACAGTGGAACCTCAAAATACAAAATTAATTGGTTTTGTGTCTTGGAATTTTCGTATTACGAGACCAGATTTACCATATAAATGGCCCCCTCGTATAAAGTGTAAATATTGTACCCACCCGAAAGAAATCTGTTCATTAATGACAACATAATGGTTTAGATGTGCATGAATGTTGAAAAAACAATGAGAAGATAAAAGCTTTCGGGTCGAGCGAGGTGAGGTTGATGAGAGATGGCAGAAATCCTACGCAGGTTTACGTACGGTAACTTCATTTCAATGAATACACTTCATTACACGCGCGGGGTTTAATACAGCCTATCCCAGTCTGTCCGGGTGACTATAGGGGTGTTATGTCATGTCTAGAGGGCTCATATTTAGAAGGTGGTAAACAGGTTTTCTACGTCTTATTTTCTGTTATTCTACTGCATGCCCTGTGATTGGCTGGCGACCAGCCCAGGGGGTGTACCCCGTCTCTCCCCCGAAGTCAGCTCGATGCAGTGCATTCAAATTTCCGGCCGGCATTTTCCTATTTTGAATATTTTATCGTTAAACGGAAATATCTCAGAAGCCCGAGTCGTATTATGAGATTTACTATGAATGAGGTTGCGCTGTAAAGACGTGTGCTGCATACATGCGATCTTCTTGCACGTGGAGGTAGGTCAAAGAGGGTTTTTAGTCCATCAGAGAGACAACAAAAACCACATAGAAAGTGTTTTCCTACTAAAAACAAAACAAAAAAAAAGTATACTAACTGATATTGTGGCTTACCATTCCACGATGACCGGGTGCAAGAGAGTGTTGTTCACTTGGAATCTGAGGCGAAAAGCAAAGATCTCAGTTAGACGTAGTCCCTGCAGGCAAATTCTACTTCCCCTTTTTGTAAAAGAAGACAAAAGCGGCGCACTTTTAAAGCGACTAGCGTGACGGCCAACGTTGTTTACTTCGCTGGATGATCTTAATGTATGAGACTTCACAGCTTGGTGGGGGGCACGTAAGACAAAAGCGTAATGAAATGGGACCTACTGGCTGATGCCTTCAAAGGAGGCTTCCCGGCTGACGCTCCCGCTGTCCGTGTTCTGTCCTCGCTGTAATGAACACAGCTCAGGAATTAGCACGTCCGCAACGGACCTGATGGATCCGGCGAGGTTTATAACGCAAGGGAAACAGACAGCGGCGTACCAACGTGAGGAGGACGGACGCTTTCAGGCTGCCGAGGACTTCAGCGATCTGCAAGGCAAAGACAAACAGGCCGGCGGTGAGACGGCGGCTGGCAGGCGGCACCGCGTCACCGGACCAGAACCTCGTGTGCCTTTTATTGCTCATCCGGCAGCCTAACATGTCAGGTGACATTTCCCTGACACGCTCGTGACCCCTGAGGAGCGCCCCCCCCCCCGGTTATCACACGGCTTTAATATTACGCATCAGTGAAGGTCGTCTTATTTGCGAGCACCAGCGGGCAGCCCCGCTGGGCCAACGCTAGGCAGCCTGACGGGTTATCACACTCCAGTTCATTACCACAGCTTGTTCCTTGTGTGCATAAACCCAACATAAGATGTTTTTATATGCCGGAAAACCACAGCACTCTCTCTTGTATTTATTTTGATTTACGTTATTTGCACTTTAAATCAAACAGAAGAAAAAATTGCTCATATAATAACACAAACAGTCTTTGTTACTATCTATTATCAAACCATCATTTTTGAAAAAAATAGTATTACAAGCATAAACTTTTTTTTATGAAAAAAGAAAGAAAAAAAACAGAAAAGCTTGTCGTGTATAAAATGATTTTTACGAGTAACAAAAAAATATGAAGATCTAAAAAACTCAACATTGTGATAATAAGAAATTAAAAAAATTAGTATTATGTTTACAAAGACGTGGAATATTACAGGATAACCTTGGAATATTACGAGAATAAAATACATGTGAAGTGTAAAGGTAATAAAATCATACCTGTCAGGTAAAAAAAAATAGCGTAAGGTCAGGTTTATCATTTTTAAAAGACTAAAAGTTGTAATTTTGGCATTTTTCTCCTCGCAATGTCAACTTTTTCTCGTAAAATCAGGCAAACAAATTCCTAGGCTATACAGCATGCCTCAGCAACAGCAGAGTAAGGACAAGAAGAGTCGGCGGAAACAGGAAGTCTGGCAGACACACGCCAAGGAAATAACTCGGAAAACCTCCCTTATCAGAGTTGTAGCAGTACTATGAGGTAAATGTATCGATACATAGTCATTTTGTAGTTTATAATACAGTATGTCCATCCATCCATTCTCTATGCCGCTTATCCTCATTAGGGTCGCAGGTATGCTGGAGCCTATCCCAGCTGACTTTGGGTGAAAGGCGGGGTACACCCTGGACTGGTCGCCAGTCCATCAAACAAACATTCACAGTCTTATTCATACTCTAATGGACAATTTAGAGTCGCCAATTAACCTGACATGCATTATGGTATTATGGGTGTTTAACCACATCAGCGCAGAAAACCACCACTTCTACCAAAATCTCCAGTGGAGCAGACACGATTGTAGGTTTTAAAAACCGTGTGTCACGCCTAAGTGAGAGCCTCTGCTCTCAGAACCTTCTGGAGCGCAACAAGCTCGTCAAGCGGAACACTTTGACGCCCGCAGAGCGGCGGGGATCGGTGGACTTGCAGACGCTTAAAAAGGTCACAATATTGACAGCGTGCTCTTTCAGCGTGAGGCCCGGCGGCCACGCTGGACCGCACTTAAGGCAGCAAAAGCGGCTGGTATGGCATTTTAGCGTTTTGAGGGTCCCTGCTGCGACTCCGCTGGAATTGATGTGCAAACTCTCCCTCCGGGCAGGAACGGACCATACAAGACCCACCTCTTCCCTCTACAAAAGAGAGAAGTTCACCGTGTAAATTCAGCGACCCCTGATTTCTTATTTGCTTTTGCATGATGGTCACGCTTAAATGTTTCAGATCATCAAACACATGTAAATAAAAGACAGTCTCAACTGAACACAAAATTTGCCATAACTTGCAATGAGTCTTTTACAGAATTCATCTTTGCAGAATTGTTGTCATTCAGTCACAATGGGGGCTTTTCCAGCATGAAGCGCCTTTTAAGGTCATGCCACAGCATCTCCATAGGATTCAGGTCAGAACTTTGACTAGGCCACTCCAAAGTCTTTACTTGCTGGTGTGTTTTGGATCATTGTCCTGCTGCAGAACCCAAGCTGGTTTCAGTTTGAGGTTCACCAACAAATGGCTGGACATTCTCCTCCAGGATTTTTGGTAGACAGAATTCCTGCTTCCATTTATCACAGCAAGTCTTCCAGGTCCTGAAGGAGTAAACCGGCCCCAGACTACCACCACCATATTTACTGTTGCTATGATGTTCTCTTCTGAAATGCACACTTTTACGCCAGATGTAATGGGACACACGCCTTCCAAAAAGTTCAGCAGTGGTTTTGGTCTTGGTACCATTTTTGCCTTTGGATTGCCAGTGTCTTTCTTACTCTTTAATTAAGGCAAGTGAGGCCTGCAGTTTTTTGAATGTTGTTGTGTGGTCTTTTGTGACCTCTCGGATGAGTCGCTGTTGGGGTAATTTTGGTTGGCCGACCAGTCCTGGGAAGGTTCACCACTGTTCTGTGTTTTAGCCATTTGCGGATAATGGCTCTCACTGTGGTTGGCTGGAGTCCCTAAGCTTTAGAAATGGCTTTATAACCTTTTTCCAGACTGATTTCAATCAATCTCAGTTTTGTTTTAATGTTTTTTTTCCCACACAAGGCCGTGTGGGTTTGTTTTTTGATCCCTTAATAATAAAAGTTTCATTTAAAAACTGCATTTGTGTTCAGTTGTGTTGTCATCGACTAATATCTCAATTAGTTTGATAATCTGAAACATTTAAATGTGGCAAATAAATAAGAACTCAAAGGGAGCAGCCTTTTTTTCACGCCGCCATACGCGATCGCCGACCAGAGCTGCGGGGGTTAGAGGCTGAATAGATTAGCTGTGATTTGTCAACATGCACACCTCCAAAATAGCTGCGGAAATGTCACATGTTGACGTCCCGCGGGAGTCTGTCTGTCAATGCCGATGTACACGACTGCTTTGCAAAACTCCCCAAAACAGACAATTAAAGCCAGTCGAGGCGGGCGTGTATTTTTACACTCGGCTGCTGGGACGGTTCAAATCTCAAACAAAGCTTGTCAGAGGTGAACCGGGGAAGGATTTATCATCAAAGTGCATATTTGCTTTGTACTGATCAGCACTTTCCGTGTCTTGTCTTTTAGGAGCTTATACCATGCCCGTTACAGTAGGTCCTTAAAAATAAGTGAGGAATCCTGTCACATCAAAGATCTTCCACTGGCATTTTTGCAGCAGGTCCTTAAAAATAGCACAGCCTTCCTGCATTATAGACGATCTTTGACTTGTATTTTTGCAGTAGGTCCTTAAAAACAGCCGAGCTGTCTTATCATATAGAGGAGGAGTTCCCGACCAGTGGCAAGTCCGTGGGCAAGGCTGAAGCGAGCCGCAGGAAGCTTTTAGATGCTATGTTAAAAAACACACACAAGACGACAATTTTATGTAAATGCTCAGACATTTTTGGAAATATGTGTTTGGCCATTTGGAAATCCCCCAATTTTTTGCATGTTTAATGTGAGTATAAGTATATGTAACATATCTTGCATACAACAGGGGCGTTCAAAGTGCGGTCCGAGTGATTTTGTTGGCCCGCGGGACATTCTAAAAAGAAAATAAATAAAAAAATCCTTTAACAATACAGCATATTTGAAATATCAGCAGTATTTTTTCACGAAATTTAAGTAAAAAATTAGGAGAAAAAAATGTAATCTAACCCAAAAAAGTTTTGGAAAATAGGGTTGTAGAAAAGATTCTAATAGTAAGAGAATAAAGTCAAAATATTACAGGAATAAAGTCACAACTATGAGAAAAGTTGGGAAAAACTTGGAAAAAAAAACCCCAGCAGAAATTGAAAAACAATTGCTGTAATTTTATGAGTAGAAAGTCAAAATATTTTGAGAAAAAAAGTCACAATTATATGAGAATAAAAATAATTAATTTCATTTTAGTAGCATAAAATTCTTAATATTATTTTTTTATTTTGGTGAATTATAAAAAACAAACAAACAATATAGAGTTGGTTTTTTTGGAATATTAGTGTGGGGGAAAAATGAATATGGGAGTACTATGGTCATAATATTGCAATTAAATATATAATTTTTGTTTTATAATGTATGATGTTTTGTGTAATGTGTTTTTATTGAGATTTTAAAACATGACAGGAATCATAGTGTTACAAATAAAATTCAAAATTTACTTTGGGTAAGTTTTTTTTACTGGGATGCTGTAGTTTTTGGGTGGCACTTTTTCCCGTTACACGTGGCCGGAGGTGGAGTACGGGCGGCAAACTTACCTCGGTGGAGTAGTGCACCTCATCCACGGCGTACTTGCTCCTGAAGTGCTCCTTGGAATAGATCCTGCCAACACAAGGCAAGGCAAACTGGCGGTGAAAAGTACACACTTGGTTGTCCAGACACCATGCAGGAGAAAACACTCGTTAAGATTGTAGGAGGCTAACAGGATGACTCACTCTCCCATCCAAGTGGCATAGCTTTGGGGAAGTTTGGGGACAAATAAGATAGATTTCCCAGAGTCCACTTCAACGGCTCCGTAGCAGTCAGACTCTGTGACCCCAAAGGCCCAGTGGAAGAAGGACTCCTGCAGACACGAGTCAGCAAGTGTGGACAAAGGAAGTACAAAGCAGGAGGGTCAAAACTTGGGAAAGTGGAAACGGGATTATGCTTGGGAACAAAAGACACTGCCTAATACATCACCGCATAGCATTGCAATCCCGAGATACCCGGAAAGATGCAGAGGCTGGGAATGCATGCCAGGGTTGCTCCTGGTAGTTTTTGAAGCTGTGGTGGTGGGCTGCATGCAACTGCTTGCCGCTGTTTTTTTTTTTTTTTATTGACAAATAATTTTTAGGACCTATGAATCAACTTTTTGATGTTATGTTTTTTTAAACAAGCACCTGTAAACAATGCAAAACGCATTTAATGGCAACGTTAATGAGAGCCCTTAGAGAGTCTAAAACAGGGGTGTGCAGCACATTCCAAAAATATAATTTAGCAAGAAAACTATAAAAACAAAGAAAAAAATCAGCAGTAGGTTTACAAGAATAAGGTTGTAAGCTAACAAATAATATTTGAGTAGCGTTTAGTTGGAAAATAAATACATGATGCCATAATATAAGAGAGAAACAAAACAGCAAGGTTGCAGAAAAAAGTTAAAAATGTTATCCAGATTAGGGTCAAATATTACGGGAATAAAGTAATAATTAAATATGTGGGGGAAAACCAAAGTAGAAATTGTAAAAACAAACAAGGGCCGTTAGAAAAGGACAAAACTGCTATCATTTTGCAAGTATGAAGTCAGAACATGAAGAGAGGAATTCCAAGGAGAAAAAAGTTGCCATTTTACGAGAATTAACTTCTAATGTCAGCAGCAAAAATAATGTGATTTTAGTAGCAAAGGGAGGACACATTAAAGAAAAAAAATTTCTTTTCAAAGCTGCAGTATGAGAAACAGACGAAATAAAGTAAGAATTTCTGGAAATTAAGTTGGGGAAAAAGTTGGAATATTGTGGGAATATAAAGTCCTAATATTTCAAAAAAAAGTTGTAACATGTGGGAAAGTCCAACAAAACCTAACAGCAAAAATGGGCAAAACACCAACATTCATGCTTACAATCAAATTAATTTGATGCCTGTTTTAGAGTAACAGCAACACATGGCAAATTCATTGCATGCTTAGTTCAAAATAAGACTAAACAACAATAGAAATATTTTTGTTGTCCTGGGATATGACAGGATAACTGCCGACATTGAATTGTTATTTATTTCCCCTCATTTGTATTAAACACAGGCATCACCGAATATGTGCGTAAATAATGCGTGTATGTATATATCATATAATTATACATCCATACAATACATTACTTTAAATTGTTTCCAAGTTAGAAAAATAAACTTTATTTTGCAGTGGTGCACCGCCACCAACAGTTACATGTAGCGGAAACCCTGCGTGCCGTACGACTAGGTGCTTGGTAAGCACGTTCAGGTGTGTTTTTTTGTCCATCACCTCCTGATCTTTGAGCCTGTAGTGAAAAAGCCCAATAATACACTTTAATTAGGTCTCTATGTTCTTTAAAAGGAGATAAGATACGCATTTTTAGTCCCCACGAGGGGACATTCCATATTTGCAGCAGCAAAAGTACAAGAGCACACAAGAGCAGAGTACAAGAGCACACAAGAGCAGAAACAAGAGCAGAGTACCTGAGCAGAGTACAAGAGCACACAAGAGCAGAGTACAAGAGCACACAAGAGCAGAGTACAAGAGCACACAAGAGCAGAGTACAAGAGCGGAAACAAGAGCAGAGTACAAGAGCACACAAGAGCGGAAACAAGAGCAGAGTACCTGAGCAGAGTACAAGAGCACACAAGAGCAGAGTACAAGAGCACACAAGAGCAGAGTACAAGAGCACACAAGAGCAGAGTACAAGAGCACACAAGAGCGGAAACAAGAGCACACAAGAGCGGAGTACAAGAGCACACAAGAGCAGAGTACAAGAGCAGAGTACAAGAGCACACAAGAGCGGAAACAAGAGCGGAGTACAAGAGCAGAGTACAAGAGCAGGGTACAAGAGCAGGGTACAAGAGCAGGGTACAACAGTCCACAGGAGCAGAGTAGAACACTACACAAGAGCAGAGTACAAGAGCACACAAGAGCAGAGTACAACAAGGTGATTATATACAAGCCACAGGTTTATTGCACAGTTGTTGCACGGTTATTATATAGTAATTTTGGAGCCATTTTTGTTTTAGAGTCTGACAGGAAGGAAAGACGTGCGATACCGCTCCGAGAGCCGCTTTGGATGGCTCATCCTGTCCTGATTAGGAGGATGGGGTGTAAAATTGGAGAGAGGCTGTAATTTCCAAAAAATCATTTTAACTTTATAACATTCATTCGTTTATCATCAGCAGATTTTTCAAATTCGATTATCTCTCTGACCCACAAGGTTGTTCATCGACTTGTATGTTGCACAACACAGCGGCAACAGAACCAATGTTGTACCGGCAGTGCAGCCAGTACACTGGCCAGTACACTACCATTGCGGAGTCCGTCGCATGAAACAGAGCAGCAGGTCAAACATGCGTGAGTTTCACACCAGCAGCACGGGGGGCCACATTTTAAAGCGCATACAGAGGCAGATCGAGGACGATTCTGGATAGTCATCATATTTCGAATGAGGCTACTGCCCTCTTGTGGATAAAAACAAACAAGCATCAGGACGTTGCAGGTTACAGCCCATGTTTTCTGACCTGTGACCCCCAACATGCAAGCCAACATCGGCACCCCCCAACAGCAGATGGTAGTAGACTATTCCGTGCGGCTTCACTCGGGAACGGAAACTAACTTTTCTGTCTCCCACCTTTCAAGTGCGTCCAACAAAGACCACCAACCTGCCTGAAGAGGAGGTCCGTGTCGGTGCAGTGCCTCTGCTGCTGCTCCCCGCCTTGCAGCACCACGAACGAGCGGGCCTCCACTCCGTCTTTGCTTCTCAGCCCTCTGCACAGACGCCGGCGGTTCTCAGCGAAAAGGGCGGCGGACACCCTCAGGGTGTCATTGCCCAGCCAGTAGACCGGTCTGAGGGGACAGGTGAGGGAGTGCAAAGGTACACCTTATTTTCTTTTTCACTGAACCAATAAAACCAGTCTGGTGGTCGCGCTATAGAATACCAGCATGTCGGCCAAAAGGAGAAGAACGCAGATTTACCTTGTATGTAACTTGGGATTTACAGTAGTGTTGAAAGTAATAGCAGTGCAATGTGAGTAACCAGATCAAGTACTGTTACTAGTATATTTTTATTGCTACATGGCACACACATTACCAGCAGGTGCAGTAGATTCTCATAAAACAAATAAACAAGACCCAGCATTGATATGCACGCTCTTAAGGCTGCGCAATTGGCCAATTTTTGTAAAATTATGACTTTATTCCCCTAATATTTCCAATTTGTTCTTTAAAACAAATTAAACATTACTCTTTGTTTTGTTTGTTTTTCGTAATATTACAATAAACAAAAACAAACATATTTTTTAATAATTCAACTTTTTTCTACTAAAATTGCATTATTACTTTCTCGCAATATTGTGACGTTCCATCCATTTTCCACCGCTTATCCGGGTCCGGGTCGTGGGGGCAGCAGTTTCAGTAGGGAAGTCCAGACTTCCCGGTCCCGAGCAAGCTCTTCCAGCTCCATCAGGAGGACACCAAGGCGTTCCCAGGCCAGCTGTGAGACATAGTCCCTCCAGCGTGTCCTAGGTCTTCCCGGGGGCCTTCTCCCGACTGGGCATGCCCGAAACACCTCACCAGGGAGGCGCCCGGGAGGCATCCGGACTAGATGCCCGAGCCACCTTAACTGGCTCCTCTCGATGTGAAGGAGCAGCGGCTCTACTCTGAGCTCCTCCCGGATGGCCGAGCTCCTCACCCTATCTCTTAGGGTGAGTCCAGCCACCCTACAAAGGAAACTCATTTCCGCCGCTTGTATCCGCGATCTCGTTCTTTCGGTCATGACCCATAACTCATGACCATAGGTGAGGGTGGGAACGTAGATCGATCGGTAAACAGAGAGCTTTGCCTTCCGGCTCAGCTCTCTCTTCACCACGACGGTCCGGTACAGCGACCGCATTACTGCAGATGCTGCACCGATCCGTCTGTCGATCTCACGCTCCAACCTTCCCTCACTCGTGAACAAGAACCCGAGATACTTGAACTCCTCCACCTGAGGCAAGACCTCACTCCCAACCCGGAGGGTACAGTCCACCCGTTTCCGACTGAGAACCGTGGCCTCGGATTTGGAGGTGCCGAGTCTCATCCCAGAAGCTTCACCCTCAGCTGCAAACCGCTTCAGTAAACGCTGAAGGTCACAGCCTGATGAGGCCATAAGGACCACATGGTCTGCAAACAGCAGAGACGAGATCCTAAGGTCACCAAGCTGGACTCCCTCAAGGCCTTGACTGCGCCTAGAAATTCTGTCCATGAAGATTATGAACAGAATCGGTGACAAAGGGCAGCCTTGGCGGAGGCCAACGTTCACCGGAAACAAGCTCGACTTACTGCTGGCAACGCGAACCAGGCTCCTGCTTCGATTGTACAAGGACCGAATGGCACGTAGAAGCGGGCCACCAATCCCGTACTCCCGGAGCACCCCCCACAGGACACCACGAGGGACACGGTCGAATGCCTTTTCCAGGTCTACAAAGCACATGTAGACCGGGTGGGCAAACTCCCACATACCCTCCAGTACCCTTGCAAGGGTGTAGAGCTGGTCCAGTGTTCCGCGACCGGGACGAAAACCACATTGCAGCTCCAGTAACCGAGGTTCGACTAACGGTCGTGCCCTTCTCTCCAGCACCCTGGAGTAGACTTTCCCAGGAAGGCTGAGGAGTGTGATCCCCCTATAGTTGGAACACACCCTCCGGTCATCCTTTTTAAAAATGGGGACCACCACCCCGGTCTGCCAGTTCAGAGGTACTGTTCCTGACTTCCATGCAATTTTGTAGTGGCGTGTCAACCAACACAGTCCCCCAACATCCAGAGCCTTGAGGAATTCAGAGTGGAACTCGTCTACCCCCGTAGCCTTGCCACTGGGGAGTGATTCAACTACCCCAATTACCTCAACCACGGTCAGGACAGTTCTATTGTGACGTTATTCTGCTAAAATTACGACTTTTTCCTCATCTGATTATTCTTGTGGATATTGCTATTTTTTTCTTTGCTACTACAACATTATCTTTCCTCATAATATTATGACTTTATTCTAGCAAGATTGCTTCTTTAATTAGAATACATTTTTGTCTCATAATATTTTGACTTTAGGGCCGCACGGTGCTGAATGGGTAGCATGTTGGCCTCACAGTCAGGAGGTTCAGAGTTCGAATCTCCGTTGGGCATCTCTGTGTGGAGTTTGCATGTTCTCACTGTGTGTGCGTGGTTTTTTTCGGGTACTCCGGTTTCCTCCCACATTCCAAAAACATGCATGTTGGCTTAATTGGCCACTCTAAATTGTTCATTAGAGTGTGAATGCTTGTTTCTCTATATGTGCCCTGTGAGTGACTGGCGACCAGTCCAGGGTGTACCCCGCCTCCTGCCCAAAGTTAGCTGGGATAGGCTCCAGCATACCCGCGACCCTAATGAGCATAAGCAGTACAGAATATGAATGAATATTTTCACTTTTTCTTGTTTTTTTCCATTTCTGATGGTTTTTTTTTTATTTTCCAATTATTTCTAGTTTTTTCTTGTTATATTATTATTTATTCCCATATTTTGAATTGTTTTTTGTAAGAAAAATTAAACCTTATTCTTTGTTTTGTTGTTTTTTTTCAAATAATATTACAACTTTAAAAAAATTACTTTTTCTTTAATATTTCAATATTTCATTTTTGCTACTAAAATTACGTTATTTTTTTCTCATTAGATTGTGACATTAATCTGACTTTTTTTTGTCAATAGATTACAATGTTTTCTCCTAAAAGTTTGACTTTATTCTTTTTCCCTTAACATCATTTTCCACAAATGATAACTTTGTTTTGTTTGTCATAGTGTTATGACTTAAAATAATGTTTTTTCTTTAATATTTCAACTCTTTGCTACTAAAACAACATTACCTTTCCTCATAATATTATGAGTTTAGTCTGGCAAAAATATTAATTAAAACAAATAATAATACAAATAATAATTTTTTTTCTCTTAATGAATGACAATATTCTCATAAAATTACAACTGTTTTTTGTCATTTCTGATGTTTTTTTATTTAAATTTTTATTTTAACTTTCTTCTTGTAATATTACTTTATCCCTCTAATATTTTGAATTTTATTCTTTGTTTTGTCGGTTTTTCAAAATATTACAATAAAAGAAATCTTATATATTTCAACTTTTTGTTACTAAAATTACATTCTTATTTCTTCATAATATTGTGACGTTATTCTGGTAAAATTACGACTTTTTCCTCATCAGATTACAATTTTGTCTCTTAATGTTTTGACTTTATTAGTGTAAGATTACTAGATTTATCCATTTTTGCATTTTTTCTTGGTTAAATGAGATTTTTTTGACCAAAAACAGCTGCCCTTAGGGAACGAGGCACCCGAGGACTAATTGAGGCAAGTTGTGGACCTTAAAGCTAATCAAACGTCAGTTTTGGTCTGGGAGAACAAGAAGTTTGATTGTAGAGTTTCCGTACGCTCACCGTGACATCGCCATCTGCTGGCCTGGCATGCATACCGCACGGGACAACGTTGTTGCTTGCATTGTCAATATTCCCTTTGCGTGTGTGGACGTGATTCTTTCCAGACTGAAATTATGAAAAGAAAAACCTCTCCCGAGGTTTTCCTGTTTTCAATCTCGGCACTATTTTCACACCAATAACATCAGAAGGATGCAGCGATATTGCTTTTTTTGCGACGTGTATTCGTAATTCTTCACATACGACATAACGAGATCTGAAGGCGTGCGAGGAGCCGGGCAAAGATTAGGACGGTGCTTTGAGAATTTGCTTGTAACACGTCCGTTAAGATAAGACAACCTAATCTGATCCCCGGCTGGACTGCACCCGAGGTCGATCCATAAAGCTGGAACTTGCACAGACACAAAAGCCTCGGCTATCGGAGGGATTCCGCCGTGTCAGCTTTAATTGTAAAGGGCAAAGTCCCTCGTGCTGTCCCCGTTGCGTGACTTTGTGTTGCAATCGCTTCCTCAAGATCAGCAGATTTGGTCTCAGCGGCGCCGCTATCCAAAGACAACAATGTCAAGATACATTTGAAAAGTGCACTTGAAACAACTGTAAAGCAAAGTAACCAGAGCTTTTGTCATCCATTTAGACGTCAGTCATTTACCAGCAGTGATTAATCATCAGCGATTAATCTAAGCACGTTAACACACAGAGTGTGTCTATGACATAGATACAAATAGGCAGTCATTTACATGTCACTGTGGTGCGTTCACGCGCTATCAGCCGTTAAGACTTCAAAAAACAAAAAGTTGGCATTGTAGGGCAAGCGTTGTAGGCAACGTGGCGTTACGTTTCTAAAACGAGCCGACCGGCGCATGGCAGCGAAACCGCTAACGTCGAACGGCTGAACGATATCGATGTATCGCCACTGCAGTGACGGACAATCTCGCCGGAGCGCAAACGTCGCGCCCACGAGCTGGGCGGAAGTGCCCCCTAGCCGCGGGCGAGCGTTCAGGTAAAAGTTTACCACGGCGGAGTTTCATTCCTTGTTTTATGCCATACATTCGCTATGGCGTTGAGTGCGCGAAACTCACTGTGCTGCTGCCGCCGCCATGTTGACGTCCTGGAAGTCATGTGCCTCGCGCGCTGTCATGTGACGTGGCACGATGCAGCGTTCAGGGAAGTCGGACATTTGGCTTTCTCGGCAAAATTGGAAATGGTGTTTTAATTGTTTGAAAAGCCGTCGTGTTTTAATGTGTTTAAATGTGTTGAATTTAAGGGAAGTGATTAGACCCTACAGCGTTTTGCAATCTCACAAGCTTTTGAGCGCCATTTTTGTTTCATTTACATAGAGCTGGTTTGAACAGCTGTTGTTCCATGTTTGACACTTTTTAATTAAAAAGAGGAATAGCACCATTAAGACGGTGTGACCTTGCAGAGTCACACTACAGTCCTATTTTTCGGTGTGTGTGTGTGTGTCATGTGCAGGGGAAATGAAATGACCCCCTGTCATGAATATAAATGAGCGCCACACTCTAACCAGAATTAAAGCCTGTTAGTCTGCATAATTTAACAGATAACTTTGTGTACTTTGAAATATTTGCATCCTTTATTTGCCGGCGCTCATCTAGGAGAGACGCTCACTTCCTCACCCGGGCAATGTATGAATGAAACGTATGCAAAGAAAGGGCCCGGACTCCGCTCTGGACACATCATTAGGGACAACGCCGCAATCGAATGCGACGCATTTTTGTAATATTGTCTCCGTCTGTTTTGCAATTTTGATTCTACAGTTAAAAAGTAGGATTAATTATTCATAAATGGAATATTTTTGTAGTTAAGAGAGTGAAAAATGTGCCTACGACCTCCTAAATATGGGTTTTAACATTATCAGAGCCCTCTAGACATGTTATAACACCCCTATATTCACCTAGACACTCATATTATCCAATATAATCGACAAAATAAGCCATTAAAGACTTAAATAAGACTCATGTTTTGTGTGTGTTGCTGTAAACGTGTTGCAAGGCTGCGGAAGATGATTGCGGAGGGGAGGGGAGCGTTTGACCTTGGGATGGGATACGGCCGCAACAGTAGCCCACGCTGTGAGTTCCACTGAGCGAGTCTGGTGCTTGTGTGTCTCAACATATATGACAATAATTACAGCAACTTTATTGATACTATTACTGGCAGTAACCAGTGTATCATCTTTGAATGCGTCTTCTAAATGCCTTGTATTTGCATGGAATTTCATTAGCATTAGGGCCACATAAAAAAAAATGGAGATTTGGAAATTTAAAGTTGTAATTTCGCAAAAAAAGTTGTAATTTTACACGAATACAATTCATAATTTTACAAGAAAAAAGATGTGATATGAGAAAAAAGTTGTAATATTACAAGAAAATAGTATGCTTCCAATAAAAACATTGTATTCTTTTGAGAAAAAAAGTCATGAAATTATTTTAAAAATTGCGTCATTTTTCATTAAAAAAGATAAAAAAGCTTTTATTAGAAGAAAAGTTGTAATATTAAGAGAAATATTCAGACTTTTCTGATTAATAAAAGTCATACTTTTACAAGAAATGAAGTTGTAGTATTACGAGAAAGTGTACGCGAATAAAACTCGTAATATTAACTTTGACCAAGTTTCCAGTCTTTATAGTTTTTCTAGTTACGAAAACGTATAAAAATAATCTGAGATTTTGGGAATAAATCGTCACGACAATAAAGTTATAGATGTAAGAGAGAAAGCTTGTAATATTACGAGAGTAAAGTCATCAATTTACGAGAATGAAAGTCGTGACTTGATGTGACAGGCATTGCCTGAGACAGCTATAAAAAGTGGGGCCTAATGTGTGGGGGGGGTAGATGAGGGTACTGGTGAGATGATGCTAGACATGATGCTAACCCATGCTAATCTGTTTGTGCCCAACTGTTCTGTTTTGCTGTCCCGTTATAGAAAATAACGTAAATAAGTACATTTATGAGAAAATAAATTGTAATTTTACAAGAATAAAAACTATTCATTTACAGAATAAAACTGAATTTTATGGAAAAAAGTCCCAATTTTATGAAAATCTCGTAATTTTACGAGACTGAAGCCATAATATTACGTGTCATAATAAAAACTTGTAATGAGAGGGAAAAATAGAGCATAGTTCTTCAGGAAGGAAGGAAATGTTCCTCTTTCTTCAGACAAGCTGTTATTTATAACCATCCATCCATCCATCCATTTTCTTCCGCTTATCCGAGGTCGGGTCACGGGGGCAGCGACCTAAGCAGGGAAGCCCAGAGGTCCCTCTCCCCGGCCACTTCGTCCACCTCTTCCCAGCAGATGCCGAGGCGTTCCCAGGCCAGCTGAGAGACAGTCTCTCCAGTGTGTCCTGGGTTTTCCCTGAGGCCTCCTACCGGTTGGACGTGCCCTGAACACCTCCCCAGGAAGGTGTTCGGGAGGCATCCTAACCAGATGCCCGAGCCACCTCATCTGGCTCCTCTCAATGCGGAGGAGCAGCGGTTCTACTCCGAGTCTCTCCCGGATGACAGTGCTTCTCACCCTATCTCTAAGGGAGAGCCCAGCCACCCTGCGGAGAAAACTCCGCAGTTAAACTCCGCCTGCTTGTACCCGCGATCTTGTCCTTTCGGTCACTACCCAAAGCTCATGACCATAAGTGAGGGTAGGAACGTAGATCGACCGGTAAATCTAGAGCTTTGCCTTTTGGCTCAGTTCTCTTTTCACCACAACAGATCGGTGCAGAGTCCGCATCACTGCAGACGCCGCACTAATCCGCCTGTCCATCTCGCATTCCATCCTTCCATCACTTGTAAACAAAAGACCCTGAGGTACTTAAACTCCTCCACTTGAGGCAGGGCCTATCCCCGACCCGGAGATGGCACTCCACCCTTTCCCGGGCGAGAACCATGGACTCGGAGGTGCTGATTCTCATTCCAGCCGCTTCACACTCAGCTGCGAACCGATCCAGTGAGAGTTGAAGGAGAGTTGATCAACAGGACCACATCATCTGCAAAACGCAGAGATCGAATTCTGTGGCCACCAAACGTAAACCCCTCAACGCCCTGGCTGCGCCTAGAAATTCTGTCCATGAAAGCAGTGAACAGAATCGGTGACAAAGGGCAGCCTTGGCGGAGTCCAACTCTCACTGGAAACGTGTCCGTCTTATTGCCGGCATTGCGAACCAAACTGTGACACTGGTCATACAGGGAACGGACCGCCTGGATTAGGTGGTCCGATACTTCATATTCCTGGAGCACTCCCCACAGTATTTCCCGAGGACCGAATGCCTTCTCCAAGGCCACAAAACACATGTAGACTGGTTGGGCAAACTCCCATGCACCCTTAAGGACCCTGCCGAGAGTATAGAGCTGGTCCACAGTTCCACGACCAGACAAAAACCACACTGCTCCTCCTGAATCCGAGATTCGACTATCCGGCGGATGCTCCTCTCCAGAACCCCTGAATAGACCTTATCAGGAAGGCTGAGGAGTGTGATCCCACGATAGTTAGAACACACCCTCCGGTCCCCCTTCTTGAAAAGCGGGACCACCACCCCGGTCTGCCAGTCCAGGGGCACCGACCCCGACGTCCACGCAATGCTGCAGAGTCGTGTCAACCAAGACACGCCCACAGCATCCAGGGCCATAAGGAACTCCTGGCGGATCTTATCCACCCCCGGGGCCTTGCCACCAAGGAGCTTTTTGACCACCTCGGTGACCTCAGCCCCAGAGATATGCGAACTCGACTCAGAGTCCCCAGGCACTGCTTCCATGTTGGAAGGCGTGGCGGTGGGATTGAGGAAGTCTCCAAGTATTCCCTCCACCGGTCCACAAGATCTCGAGTCGAGTTCAGCAGCACACCGTCCCCACCATACACGATGTTGACTGTGCACTGCTTCCCCCGCCGGAGACGGCGGATGGTGGTCCAGAATCTCTTTGAAGCCATCCAGAAGTCGTTTTCCATGGCCTCTCCAAACTCCTCCCATGTCCGGGTTTTGCCTCAGCGACCGCCAGAGCTGCAGACCGCTTGGCCTTCCGGTACCTGTCAGCTGCCTCCAGAGTCCCATGGGCCAAGACGGCCTGATAGGACTCTTTCTTCAGCTTGACGGCATCCCTCACTACTGGTGTCCACCAACAGGTTCTGGGATTACCGCCACGACAGGCACCGACCACCTTACGGCCACAGCGCCGATCGGCTTCATCGACAATGGCGGCTTGGATCCCACTTGGATCCCACTTGGATTCAATGTCCGCTGCCTCCCTCGGAACATGGTCAAAGCTCTCCCGCAGGTGGGAGTTGAAACTCCTTCGGACAGGGGACTCTGCAAGGCGTTCCCAGCAGACCCTCACAATGCGTTTGGGTCTGCAAGGTCTGACTGGCATCCTCCCCCACCATCAGAACCAACTCACCACCAGGTGGTGATCAGTTGACAGCTCCGCCCCTCACCTCACCCGAGTGTTCAAAACATGTGATCGCAAGTCCAACGACACAACCACGAAGTCAATCATCAAACTGCGGCCCAGGGTGTCCTGGTGCCAAGTGCACATGTAGACAGCCTTATGCTTGAACATGGTGTTCGTTCGACACTCCGGGACGAGCACAGAAGTCCAATAACAAGACACCGCTCGGGTTAAGATCAGGGGGGCCATTCTTCCCAATCACACCTCTCTAGGTCTCACTGTCGCTGCCAACATGAGCGTTGAAGTCACCCAACAGAACAAGGGAATCACCTGAGGGAGCACTCTCTAGTACTTCCTTTAAGGACTCCAAAAAGGGCGGGTATTCTGAACTGCTGTTTGGCGCATAAGCACAAACAACAGTCAGGACCCGTCCCCCCACCCGAAGGCGTAAGGAAAATACCCTCTCGTTTACTGGGTTAAACTCCAACGTGCAAGCTTGGAGCCGGGGGGCAACAAGAATTGCCACCCCTGCTCGTCGCCTCACATTGCCGGCAACACCAGAGTGGAAGGAAGTCCAGCCCCTCTCGAGACGACTGGTTCCAGAGCCCTTGCCGTGCATTAAGGTGAGTCCAAACATATCTAGCCGTAATTTCTCCACCTCACGCACCAGCTCAGGCTCCTTCCCCGCCAGAGAGGTGACATTCCACGTACCGACAACTAGCTTCTGTAGCCGAGGATCGGACCGCCAAGTCCTCTGCCTCTGGCCGCCACCCAGCTCTCTTTGCACCCGACCCCTTTGGCCCCTCCCACGAGTGGTGAGCTCATGGAAGGGGGGACCCATGATACCTTTTCGGGCTGTGCCCGACCGGGCCCCATGGGTGCAGGCCCGGTCACCAGACGCTTGCCATCGTGCCCCGCCTCTGGGTTATTTATAACGTGACACCAAAACAGAGCAGTTGGGCACAAACAGATTAGCATGGGTTAGCATCGTGATTAGCATCATCTCACTGTTACCCTCACGTACCCCGCTGCCTACACATAAGCCACTTCCCTTTTCATAGCTGTCTTGGGCATCAAGTTACATCTTTAATTCTCATAAAGTTACGACTTTACTAACAGACGTTTCCTGAGGCAGCTACAAAGACTGTCACGGGCTTCGCAGGAGCGAACCCTCGACTGTGGACAGAAGAGGCAGGTTAGGGTAGGTGTACAGGTATTTAATGTTCACAGAAAAAACAGAAAGCGATGGTGCTGTCGCGCCGGACAGGGGAATAAGCACCATGAAACGCAGGACATGCGTGAGCCTCCGGATTGCCAACCTGGGTAGTCGGGCCACGGGACGAACCGTCGGGAGAGACGCTGGATCGAGGCTGGAGTGAAGTCCAAAACTGCTGGAACAGGAGAGTAGGTTTTGAAAGGAAAAACAATGTGCGAGTCCATACGTGAGCCTTCCGGAGTGGAAGAGAATAATCCAGCGTCTCCCAGGTGCGAGCCCTCTGCTTATGACGGTGTAGGTGTCCCCAGATTACTTGCAGGTGCGTCCTGTGGCCCCGCCTCCAGTTGCCATGGTAGCTCCTGCAACCCCAACACACGCCCAGGAGCAGGCAAAGGGAAAAACACAGAAAACAACGCAAGTGAACGTAACAAAGACAGGGGACTTGTGTGACCTTTGGCCTTCGTCAAAAGTAATATTATGACTTTTTTGCTTGTAAAATTCAGACTTTTAATTTTCAAAATTTCAGAAAACGTCTCCTAGCTAATATATGTGCATGCGTGTCTGTTTTACTCGCCTCCAAACATGCAGGAAGAGGGTTCACTCTGTGCATTGATTTTGTTTCTTCCATAGAACAGCGGCATGAACAGAATGAGCCCTTTCGTCGTTTTCTTCGGTGGTTGCCAGGCCGGTAGCGTACACACAGCGTGCAGAAGAGAGTAAGTAGACTGCAATATGCACTTTTTGATAAATGTTAAAATCTCGTCTCGTCTCGAAGGTCGGGGGACTGCTATGTCGCTTGCCAGTTATTTCCTACGTCACATGACCTTGTTTCTCCACCTAAACCTCGAAAAAAAGCGCTAGGGCGGTACACACAAGGCCCTTGCATGCAAATGTGTGCCATTATAGCCGTTTTAATTGTACTCCACACGAATGCATGCGTTCATTTTAACATTGTGGCTGCCTGCACACCAAAGACTGTAATTAAAGGTCGCGCCTCATTAAGACATACGGGATTTATGACTTTATTGCGTAGCACATGGTTGGCATAGTTTCCTACTTTACCACCACAGAGTCTTTTATGCACATATTGTTGCTGCACTCACTTTTTACTTTTTTACTTTTTTCAGCCCCTCCATCATAACACTGCGTAATTACATCTTTTCTATTCTCTAATATGTGCAATGCGGTTGTAGAGGCGCTGATCTTGGCAATATCCTTTCTCCTTAATTGGCTTGCTGCTGGGAGACGGCTGCACACCAGTCCTGTTTAATAACCCCCCTTGCACACACTCCTATGCAAGTCACACACAATACGGCCACCGGATACAAGGGGACGGGGGTTTTAAAGCCGTAAAGGCGGTGATTAAAATTGTCCTCAGTGCTGTTTTTATTTGATCTGATTTCATTTTAGAGAATGCAAGCGTTTCTACTTTCAAACTTCATAACTGATCAATGCAAAAGTTACTTGTTCAATATGTCAACTTCAATTTATGACAATAACAAAATCCACAAAAGAAATGACGATAATTATGTGCAGTCCCGAGTCAAAAATGTGGCGACAGTTTCTCAAGCAATAAGTTGCAAAAGTATCTCCAAACCTTTGTCACAGAAATACATTCAAAATATAATATTACTGTAATTAGAAATGGAATATTTTCATAGTTGACAGCATAGAAAACCTTATTAGAGCAGTAATACATTATTAGAAAAAGATATTTAGGACGTAAATAAGACTAGGGCTAGTGTGTGTTGCATTAAATGTGTTCCATACAAGACCTTAAACAGAAGCGGACAGGAAGTGACGTCAACGGTTGAGAGTTACATTTCTCCTTTGCAAGGGTACTGGCTGCAAAAGTGGGCCATGTTTTTATTTGAGTGTGATCAGGATAGACAGGATCGGGAATTAGTACATCAGAGGGACAGCACATGATAGAGGTTTTGGAGATAAAGTCAGAGAGGCCAGACTGAGATTGATCCACTGTGGCGACCCCTGAAGGGATAAGCCGAAAGGAAAAGAAGAAGATGGTGCCTGTGGTGAGGTCAATCAAACCTGCAATAAAAGCCTGTTGTTCTGGCAAGCAAGTGTGACGCTTGTACTGTCTGACACCTAGCGAGCACTGCGGAATACTACATATCATCACAACATGTTTGAATGCGCCTTCCAAATGCCTTATATTTGTATTTCAGTTCATTTCATCATTTTCACGTTTCATTTAGTGATGGGCTGGCAACCAGTCCATGGTGTACCCCGCCTCCCGCCGGAAGTCAGTTGGGATAGGCTCCATCATAACCGCGACCCTAATAAGGATAAGCGGCATAGACATTTTTCAGCGGCAAAGAAGTTTTGCTTACTGATAGGCCGTATTCAACCACACATGCTGGCGTGATAGTGACATCACTTCCTGTCCGGGACTATATATATATATATATGCCTATATATGTGCCATATATCTATATATATATATATATATACAGCATACATATTTCTAGCATATCAATCTTTTCATATCTTCTTAAGGACACAATAAAAGTCAGATGAGGTCATAGAGTCAACACATAAACTTCCCTGTTGTTTAGTGGAAATAAATCCTCGTCACGCCGTCTCAGTTTTGTTGTTCCTCCTCAATAACCCCCTGCTGGGCACAGAGGAAGGAAGTGTAGGACACCATCAGACATTAAACACCCAGTGCCAGTCCTGTTTCCCTCCCCCCACGTCCATGCTTTGTTTTATCTTTTCCTGCCAGCCGCCACTGGAGCTGATACACTCCAGTGTTCAACTACAAACTTAGGTCTTGCGGGCTTTTGGACAAGTGTAAAAAGACAGAAAAAGGAAGAGAAGCCATAAATACAACAGCAGGTCAGCGAGGAAAGTGTGCATCAGTGCTCAAGCCTCGACCACGACGGTCTGCATATCAACACAAAGGATTCCGCAGTTGAAAATAAAGGAAATTTACATCGCTACATGTATACGATGTCTGAACAGAACTTGCACCCGTCACATATTTTTTCCCCATTTGCTGCACACGTTACTTGGTAAGACTTATGACTCAATATTTTGCCACTGGAGGCCCAGCTTAATAAGTCAGTCTCAAAGTGATTCCATCGAGATGCATAAAGGATGTCGTGTTGTTTATAAAGCAGCAACACTATAATTAAACATAATTAAAAGTTGTCCAAGTACGACGCCCTGTGGGACGCCACATGGAAATGAAGCAGTCCTTTGCAGTCTTTTTGGAGGAAATGTATGATATTCTGAAATGAACTGGTAATAAAATGCAGTGCCGTACGATATGATTTTTGTGACGAGTCCTCGTTTTCTTCCTTCTCCTCTCAGATGCTGCAGCTTGATGATGCAACAAAGTGCTCTCCAGTAATCAAACATGCTCTTCTTTTGAAAACCCTCATAGGTAAGTACCAGTCGTCTTGTGCTGGACTTGAATTTGAACAAGTGCAGTCTCGTTCATTCTCATCGTTAATGTGCGGCGTTCGGGCGTTTGATGATTATGGAGAGGAGATCGTGGTACCAATACTCGAGGGCCTCAGTAGAGACTCCATGTCCTGCATTCACTACTGTCCTCATCCACCCAACCCTAGATGGCATTTGGACGTTGTTTTTTGGGCTAAATCGGGTCGGTTCGTCATTGCCTTGAATTAGCCAAAAAATCAACATCTAAAGTGGAATTTGACTGATTTGGTCCAAATATGGCCCAAAAATAGACGCTTTTCAACCAAATCCAGACAGGAAAGGACTGTCTTTATGCAGACGTTTCACTTTTCTACCAAATATAAACGTTTCAACGTCTTTTCAACTCATTTTTGCTGGGTGGGGTTGCTGAAACTCTCTTGCTTATATGTAATATCTGGTCCTTTGTGTTGTTGAGCTTTTTAGTTTGGGAATTTATGGAGCTGTAGTTCTGATGCCAATTATCCAGAGATAATGGAAGGTAGGAAAATAACAAGGCTTATAGTTGTATGTGTTGACATAGTAGAGCAAAAAAAAAAAGATGTTTGTTGGATGACAGTTGGTTGTTTCATTTCATGTGCAAAATTACAACAACTTTCAACCAAAACGGAATGCCATAAATACTGATTTGTACAAAAACTTTGACTGCACTTTGTAATTTTTTTGTTTGTATTTCCAGACCTGGAGCAAAATAGTTTCCTCCAAAACGACAATGTACATTGCTCGACAAGTGCTGCATATATTCTGGATGCTTCATATGCACGTGGCGTCCCACAGGGCGTAGTACTTAGACCGCTTCTGTTTGTATTCACATCAATATAAGACTTGTTGTTTGGATTCGAAATTTTGTTCCTAGATTAGTCTTGTAATTGTCCAAACTATTTTGTTAGTTGGTGGATGTCTAATGGCTCATGCAGACAGTTTTGGCTGCAGGTCAGACGTTTGCTCAGAATACAAAGCACAGAGGAAGGAGACTACAGATGTCTGCTTGAGAAGGTAATAAATGCAGCCTTGAGGGATGGGGCGCATGTATTGTAGCTGCTCGCATGTCTTGGGGGTGAACTCGGTTGTGACCTTCACACATGTAAACAACACTGCAGCAGACCTAAACAATTAGCTTTAAACAGCATAACTGTTTTTTCCTACGGCTCCAAAGAACTGGGATGAATTAATAATTACTCAAGCAGTTGATGATCCCGGCTGGGGCTTGTGCATGCTGCATCTTAAGATAAGCAGATGTGTTGGTTTTCCATGCATCCATTTTCTTCCGGTTATCTGAGGTCGGTTCGCGGGGGCAGCAGCCTAAGCAGGGAAGCCCAGACTTCCCTCTCCTCGGCCACTTCGTGTAGCTCTTCCCGGCAGATGCCGAGGCGTTCCCAGGCCAGCTGGGAGACATAGTCTCTCCAGTGTGTCCTGGGTTTTCCCTGAGGCCTCCTACCGGTTGGACGTGCCCTGAACACCTCCCCAGGAAGGCGTTCGGGAGGCATCCTAACCAGATGCTCGAGCCACCTCATCTGACTCCTCTCAATGCGGGGGAGCAGCGGTTCTACTCCGAGTCTCTTCTGGATGACAGTGCTTCTCACCCTCTCTCTAAGGGAGAGCCCAGCCACCCTGCGGAGAAAACTTATTTCGCCTGCTTGTACCCGCCATCTTGTCCTTTCGGTCACTACCCAAAGCTCATGACCATAGGTGTGGGTAGGAACGTAGATCGACCGGTAAATCGAGAGCTTTGGCTTTTGGCTCAGCTCTCTTTTCACCCCGACAGACCGGTGCAGAGTCCGCATCACTGCAAACGCCGCACCAAAATCCGCCTGTTTTATTGGTTTTTATCTTTCCCAATGTGTTTTAATAAGATATATATCATTTAACTAAAAGCAATACATGAAATAAAAAAACAAAACTAAGCTCAACAAAAATATAAAATACAATAAAATACATCGAATATAGCGAGTCCATCACATGAATTACTTGTCCGAGGTTTTGCACAATAATATGAAATTAAATGTAATATAATAAAGTAAATAGGGCTGTCAAAGTTAATGCGTCAACAAAGGTTTTCTTTAACGGCCCTATTTTTTTTTTTGGACGCGCGATTTATGTGCTCATGTCCTGTTTTACCCTTGACCCGTTTTTCCAGAGAGGTTGCGGGCCAAGAAAAGTAAAAAATATACTGCATTTCTACCGCGTGGCCGAAGTGAGAAGGTGCGTTCAAGGACCGTCAAACAAAGTGGGACAAAATGCTGCTTGCATGAAACATGCAAAAACTTTCTAAGTGTATTTTAGTTTTTGAATAAAATAATAACCCATATTTCCAAAATTGATATTTATGTAAAATTTGATGTCGTAATTGGGTATCATTTACCACAAAGAGATTTAGATCCCTACTTATTAAAGATAAAATCTTTGACAGGCCAAACCTGCCTGTCAAAGATTTTATCTCCGGAGGGTCGGAGGGTTTGATGGCGCACACTGGCAGCCTCACTTTCCGTCAGTCTGCCCCAGGGCAGCTACATAGTAGCTTACCATCACCAAGTGTGGTGTGAATGTACAATGAACTCAGTGTAAGCACTTTGAGGGGCTTCGATAAAGCACGTAACAAGTGTAATTCATTATTATTTCTGTCTGTGATTAAGTGCGATTAATTATGAATTAACTATGGACAAAATGCCATTAGTCATGATTAAATAATTCAATCAATTAGGCCTCAAAATGAAATAAGTCAAATTGCGCAATACAATACAATACAATGTGATAACTATGATACAATAAAATGAAACAATAATGTGTGTGTGTGGGATGCTGTAATCAGGTGGGTTGAGGTCAGGGTGCTCCGGATGGTGCTCGGTCAGCAGGTTAAACAAAAGTCTCATCCATAACCGGCGACAGCTGTTTACGACGTGAGGGGATTAGGGTCGGCGCGCATATTTCATCGGGATTTATCTCAAAGTGGATTGCTCATAAGCCTCTCACTTTAGCGCTCATAAATAATTTCTAAAATGATGTCTGCTCCTATTTGCTTAGGTAAGTCCACGCAACCTTCATGTGTCCTAAAACGGAACAAGTGGACGCATTTGTGTCTGTTCAGTAACATGGATTATTCACAAAGAGATGAAAGTGTTTGACCCTGAGACTGTTTCCCACGGACTACATACATTTACTTCGATGTGACTTTCTGTCTGTTAATGCAAGAGCTCTGTTCGGTTTCAATGATGGTTAGCAGAAAATGGCCAAAGGCATCGAGCAAACAGGGATAAATTAACCCCTCGTTTATGGTGGTTAATTGGTTCCACACCCGACCATGATAACTCCTATTTTCGTACATAGACCTTAGACAACCTGTTCACGATCTTCTATATATAGTGTTAGAGACTTGTAGACATGAAATAACAACCCCATAGTCACCTTTTGACTGATATTACCCAATATAGTAGACATAAGAGAAAATAGGTCATTTAAGGCTCGTTTGTTGCAGTAAATGCGTTCAGAATGTACAGAAGACAGGAAGTGTTGTTGGAGATTTGAAACTTCAGCGGATTATTATTATTACTATGTTGTTCTACTGCTCCAGCACACACCAATGAGGATTAAGTGGCTTAGAAAATGAATGAATGGCTATTGTTATAATCGATAAATGACACCCGCAAAAAAAGCCGGTTCTTTCGCTGCTCAGGTCAATCAACATTACTGAGACCCAAGGATAATAAATAATATACAGTACATTGCATATAATATTACATAATATTAAATAGCATCAACTACTGTAATAAGCGGCATAGAAAATGGATGGATGGATAATATACAAATATGGATATATTTTACTTAATTAATGTATTTATGTATGTTTTATATATTAAAATATATAAAAAATTAAAATATATTTTGGAAAAAAAGGAAAAACCGCAAAATTGTGACGTGGCGAGGGATGACTGTACTGTTTTGTGTTCTGGTAAGCCCAACAAATAACAACACCGTGTTTGTTTATGGTTACTCAGAATCCTTGTATTGTCCAATTTGACCTTAAGAAGGATCTAAAAAAAGAGAAAAGGAAGGAAAAGAAAAGAGCAGCTTTACGTGCGTTTCATCAGGATGGAAATGTCACCTGTTCCATCTGGAAGAACAAAATGGCGCAGGTGCAAAAAAGAGTAAGCACAATGTCATGGAAAAAGGGCTGTATGTATACTTTGCTTCAAAAAAAAGCCAGCAGGCAGTTTTGGTTGCAAAGGGGATGCATTTTTTGCATGAGCGGTTTAGCTGAGGAATTTTACATTTGAATATTAATGAGAATTCATTTAAACAAAAAGGTGTGCAAAACTGTGGGACCAGCGATGTTGTTTGGTCTAGAGACAGGAGGCAGAGCTGGAGGTAGCAGAGATGAAGATGCTGAGGTTCTCTTTGGGTGTGACCAGGATGGACAGGATCAGGAATTCGCACATCAGAGGTACAGCACATCTCAGAGGTTTTTTGAGATAAGTCAGAAAGGCCAGACTGAGACGGTTCGGACATGTCCAGAGGAGAGATAGTGAATATATGAACTTATTAACCCTAACTCCAACCCTAACCCTTTAATACAACATGTTATTAACCTTTAACCTACTGTTAACTTTAATTGCTGCTTCTTAGGGCTGATTACCAGCAGTGTTACCAATGTCACTACTCTGTGTCAATACCTTTTCACAGCCACAGCGCCCTCTGCTGGATTTAGTGGCTCTGACGTTGCAAATTATTACTGTAATCCTTTGATTATCGCAGATTCCCTATTTTATAAATTGAACTTGTTCATAGTTAGAGTGAAGAAAACCTGTTTACATCTTTCAAAATATGTTTTTTTAATTATTAATTTAAATAATTGGTTTTTCCTGAATATTTGGCTTCCGCCCACATTCCAAAAACTTTTATGTTAGGTTAATTGGCGACTCTAAATTGCCCAAAGGTATGAATGTGAGTGTGAATGGTTGCTTGATTGCCCGGCGATCAGGCTCCTGCCCAGGCTCCCGCATATGAGTCACATATGAGACATACGGTAAATATGACATTCCATACACTCTCACATTAGCATTGGGAGAGTTTCTTGTGGTTTTTCTCCGGACGGTGTACTTCCCGAGGTGGCTTTTGTCTCATCGGTGTGACAGCACTGACACCTGGTGGCGAGTGTTGAACACTACATATCAATACAAGGTGTTGGAATGCGACTTCTGAATGCCCCATATTTGTATTTGTGTTCACGTGACCATTTTTATGCGTGAAAATCCCTGCTTTGGGCCAAGATTGTGTAGAATATGTGTTAAAATGCATATTTTTGGGACTAATATTAGGCAAAAAAGCAATAACTTCTTACTTTTTTTGGGGGGGGGAAGCGTGAGTGAACCGCGACGTGCCGAGGGAGGACTGCGCTGTTAACTTGGGGGAAAATGTCACCTTTGTGTTGCTTTTTTACGGAAAGGAAGAGAAGACAGTCAGATGAATGTAAGGGAAGGAGTGTGTGTGTGTGGCGCATAAATGTTATTTAAATTGGGAGGAGAAGTGAGGGCAGTGTAGTTATTTGAGGCTTCTTCTATCTTTACACTCTCTCTTCAGCAGAGCGTCGTGACAAGCGAGCGCCACGTCTTCCTCCTCTACTTTTCCCACCATCGCCGGGAAATAATTGGCTCCCCTGCCAGGGATGATTAAAAAATATTAATATCGTAATTTAGCCACGCGGCGCACACAAAATCTTCTAACATAATGAAGGAGGGGTTATTTTTAGGCTGCTGGCCTCGCACGGAATTAACGGAGGGACGACTAATGTTGGCTTCTTCGACTGCGACTCCAACTGAAGGCCACTCGTGTGTGTGTGTGTGTGTGTGTGGGCGTGTAAACAACTTGACCTTGAGCGCACCATAAGAAGAAAAGCATCATTCTCCTTTAAGTGACATGTTGTCTTCTCCTGCTCGGGCCAAGGACAAGATGTCCAGGGGACTTTGTGGCTATTTTCCCCCTTTGCATCCTTTCATGACATTTTCTTTCTTTCATACAATGCATGACCTCGCCGTTTCCAGGAAGATGAAGGTCGTTTATAAAGCCTCGACTTGGGACGAGAAACACGGCGACAACAGCAACAACAAAGACGGGGGGAAAAAAGTCCCTCAGTGTCTCTAATTTTACTGTAACGTTGGGTGAGACACACAAGCACCAAACTCGATTGGGCTTTTATTGCGGATTTGGCTGATCTCACAACGGCCGTAACCCACACCAAGCTCAAACTCGACTCTGAACACCCAACGTCACTTCCTGTCCACATTTTCTCTTATTAGGTCTGCTATATTGGGTAATTCGAGTGTAAAGGTGAATATAGGAGTGTGTCTACGAGGTTGTAAACGGGTTTTCTACGCTCTAGGTACGAAAATATAAGTATTCCAATTTCAACACAACATTTCAGTTATCAAGGTCGAATCTGGAACCAATTACAGTCACCCCTCGCTGCATTCGTGGTTTTTCAATAAGGAATTAATTATATGTCCCTGTTTTGTGGTTGACCCATTATTAGTGCAAAAAACAAGTCACATGATGTATTCTGGTCTCTAGGCCTCAGTCATGTTACATTGATGAGACGTGGCATCACATAACCTTCACACTGCATGTGCTCAGCCATGGCATGTCTGACATGAGAGTGAAAAAAAAGCTCCCCTCCTATTTCGTGTGGAAGTGGTACGTTTTTGGCTTTTTATTTTTTTACACATTTTTCCCCACTTTGTTTGACCGCCTTTCTTAAGGTGAAAAATCTATGACCGTCTCTTATGTCCCTGCAGTGAACCCGTAGCCTTCACATTAGCAAGGTGGCGTAAACAAACAAAAGGTATTTACAAACTCATGCACGGGTTTTCTGTGCTGTAATATTTCATTTATTAATAATGACTCCCACTTATGTGGTAGAAAAGGGTTGCTCACTGAATTCATATCATATTGCCATGACGCCAAAAAAAACGAAGAAATCATCATGAAATCTTCATTAAAAATCGTCATCATGTTTTTTTCCAGACACAGTTATTTTGCCCTCCCCGAGTTCCAAATGCACTTCAACACTTTTTCCATGAAATTTAAGATTTTTGAGAAAGTTCAGAAGGAGTATTTGGTGAGTAGTAGTTGGGAGCCAATTCTGAGCTGATTTTTTTTTTTTTTGGTGCATTGTGCTATCATGCTAAATGGTAGCATGTTCATGTTAGCATGTTGACATTTCTGCCATGCTAACATTAGCATTGTAGCATTTCAGCCATTTTTAGCCATTGGCAGATGCGTAGCGCTGTTGTGCTAGGTTTAGCATGTTGACATGCTAACATGCTAGCATTAGCATAATAGCATTTTAGCTGTTGAGTGTATTGGTCTTCATTTCACACTGACTTATCTCCTTAGGGCTGGAGACCTCCTGTCTCCAAAACAAGTCATCCACGCGCTTATCACCTGATTTGAATAGCTTCGGGTGTCCAGGCATGTGAGTCTGTCCGCCAACGGCCCTCACAGGAGAAGAGACGTTTTGGTCTCTTCTGTACTTTGAAGCCAGCAAGAGACTTTGGGGGCGGAGTGTCCTGGTGTTTGTTTGGCTATATGCGGGGTCACCCTACTTGAACCAAAGTGTATTATTAGAACACACAGACCAACATAAATAACGTAATGGACATTTACGGAGCGGGACATCATTTTTTGGGGGGTGCGTCCGAGGATTTATCCCAGAAATAGACGTTGAAAATTGGACCGAGTTTAGTCCGACTGATTTGGTCCAGCCGCACGGTGGCTGAGTGGTTAGCACATTGGCCACACAGTCAGGAGATCTGGAAGACCTGGGTTCAAATCTCCGTTGGGCATCTCTATGTGGAGTTTGCATGTTCTCCCCGTGCGTGCGTGGGTTTTCTCCGGGTACTCCGGTTTCCTCCCACATTCCAAAAACATGCATGTTAGCTTCATTGGAAACTCTAAAATAAACAATAGGTATGAATGTGAGTGTGAATGTTTGTTTGTCTATATGTGCCCTGCGATTGGCTGGCGACAAGTCCAGGGTGTACCCCTCCTCTCGCCCAAAGTCTGCTGGGATAGGCTCCAGCATCCCCGTGACCCTAATGAGGATAAGCGGTACAGAAAATGAATGAATGAATGAATGAATGATTTGGTCCAAATATAGACCCAACGCTTTTCAGCCATATTTGGACAGGGAGGGGACGTCTTTATGGAGGCGCCTTTTTACCTCCCACCTCAACGTATGTCTTGATCAATACTTTCTTTCAATGAGGCTGTCCTGTCAAACCAACTTTCATTCTGCTGGGAAGCGTACAACTCGGTCAGAGTTCATCAGATCCACCTTTCAGTGGACTCTCGGTGGAGGTCTCGGCGCTCTCTTGGCGGGCTTGTTTGAGAGGATAACATTTGACATGGGATTGAGAGAATCGTCTTATTTTCCCGTTCCTCCCCTCCGAGTGCAGCGCAATCAACACCCGCCGGAGAGGCGTTACGCAACCGCGCGCAAACGGCATTTTAAAGCAGCTACAATTCAATTTCAGGGCATGTGAAAGTGGAAAAGGAAGTCATCTCATCTGTCAGAGGTTAATGTGAAAGGAAGGCGGGGGCGGGGGTTGCTGCAAGAGAGCGCCTCGTTAATCCTCGCCGAGCAGCAAAACAACGCCGTGAACAGGATGGGTGTACATCGTGCACCTTTCGCTGCAAACCTCGCCTCGCCGGCCTCATTAATATTCGAGCGTCATTTTCTTGGGAACCGCAGCAGACTTGGAATTGGCTTTGAAATCAAGTCTGGGTGTTGTGTCTGCGAGGCGATACACTCACAGAGGGATTCCAGACTGGGAATCGGCGCACTTATCTTGCACTTATCTGCCTTCGCCGACGCTCCCATGATGACCGGGCTCCGTGGTGGATGATAGTCATGGGCCGGTGGTGCCGGGCCACACACATCAGGCGCTCCGCACATGCGCGCGCGCCGGCCGGCATCCAGCTGCAAGAAGGGAAAGCCGTGACTTGTTATCGCATTGCTGCTTTTTCCCCGGGTGCACTCCCGCTTTGAAGTCGGAGCCGCTGGCAAAGTCTCAAGCCCGGCGAGCGCCTCTTCGTTAAAATCCTTGTGCTGCCTCTAATTACGGGCCGGGATCCACAGGGCCGGTGGCGCTCGGGCACCGGGCCGGAGAACAATGACATTACGACCACCGGGGAGGCTAGAGGACGGACATGTCAAGACGACCGCGTCCCCAGCTCAGCTCATTTGGACCGAAACTTGTCATCGGTCATCAAAGCGGAGATTCGCCGGGGAAACCTGTCAGTGTCCGAGCTGGAAAAAACAACCTTCAGTGGACCTAACGTCCCCGTTTTTGCAAATACCGGAGGCAGTTTTGAGACTTTGGTGAACCGAATGAACGTGCGATGCTTGTCAACATTGAAGGGAAAGTTTGCACCATACAAATATAAACATTAGCGCTCTCTAAGGCCGTCAGATGAGGTGAAAGAAAAGGGTAGAAATACAGTGTAGTAGTCTGCCTGTGCAGTTAGAAGTTAGAAGGTGCGTTCAAGGACTGTCAAACAAAACACAGCTTATATTAAACATGCAAAAAAACGGGGGCTTTCTATTTTTCAAATAAAACAATGGCCCATATTTCCAAAATGATCATAAACTCTAACGTAGGCGTCGTTTACCACGTCAGTCTGTCAATTGCGACAATGGCGGGTGACGTGTTTCATTTAGGTCTGATGGGATTCATCCATGCAACTCTGTCCTTAGCCTCCCGCTACCAGGAATTCCTGTCTATGTCCAACTTCTTTCATTGTCTTTAAGTCTGAGGCTCGATCTACCCCGGTGCTTCTCAAATAGTGGGGCGGGCCACCATTCAGCATTCGTGCAGAGCTGCCAACAGGTACACATTTGTTGTACTTAACATGCAATGTGACTTTTGAGGACGCTTGTGTGCGTCACAGCTCTCCATTTTTAAATATTATACTCTTAGTTTCTGTCCCTTTAGGGAAGCATGACCGAAAGTAACTGAGAACCACTGATCTCCTCCTCCGACCTAGTATTCTCTGAACCGGTACTCCCCAAATACTTGAAAGCCTTGCGCTTGACTAGTTGATAACTGGAACTTTGGTGGTTGACAGAGGCACTCTGTCTTTTAGATGCTGATTCGGAGGCTGAATTGGTTAGCTGCTCTTGCAAATTCCAAGGATCGCCTTTCTTGAGCACGGCAAAGAGCGTTTATCTGACTACCCTTCATCAGCGTCTGGAACTGGGCCACATTGAACAAGTCCGCTTCTTTCCTCGTTTGAGTGTATACTTCTTCTGAAGCATGGTTGCCAGATGTAGCCAGACGAGTGTGGGGCCCAGCATGTGTGTACACAGTATGAGTTAACTATGGACAAAATCTGATTAATCTCAATTAAATCTTTTGATATATTCAACCATGCATTTTCTATGCCGCTTATCCTCATTAAAGGTCGCTGGGGGATGCTGGAGCCTATCCCAGCTAACTTTGGGCGAGAGGCGGGGTACACCCTGGACTGGTCGCCGGCCAATCGCATGGCACTTGGGATTGTGAGGCTAGTTCTAAAGTGTGGCCCTTTGTGGCCCACGGCTGTCTTTTTTGATTTTATAACTATAATTATCAAGAAAATCAGCTTTAATTCTACAAGAATGAAGTCCAAATATAAGTAAATACATTTTTAATTGTCATAATATTATGAGGAAAAGTAACGTCATTTTAGTCGCATAAAGTTGAAATATTAAAATGTCGTGATTTTACGAGAAAAAAACAAAACAACAAACAAAGATGCAATCAGATGTGGAAAATTTCAATTGTTTTGAGAATGAAGTCAACATTATAAGAAAAAAACTTTATTCTTATATTTAGAATAGAGTTTAATATTATATTTAGAATAGAATTTAGAATAGAATTTAAAAGAAGAAGGTCAAACAGAAAAGCAGACGTAAAAAAAAAAGGCTGTAACTTTATAAGAATACTGTCAAAGTATTAGGAGAAAAAAGACGTATTCTAACCAAAAAAATTGCAATTTTACTAAACTTTAATAAACTCATAATATTGAGGAATGAGTACGTTATTACATCATTTTTCCCTATTTCCTTTTAGTAGCATCGAACCAAAATACTGAAGAAAAAATATGTAAATAAATATAACAAATAAATAAATTGTCATTTTAGGTTGGAGAAAAAGGTACATTATGGGAATAAAGTCATAATATCATTAGAAAAAAATTACAACAAAGTAGGCCAAAATTTTGGGAAAAATCATTAACAGTTGATACTACGACCAGGCTTTTGTCTTCTATATCCCAACTGTGAGACATTATCATGTTTTCTTGAAATATTCTTAGCATATCAACACGTGTTGTGAAAGTGGCCCTCACAATCTTTTATTTTTCACCTTGTGGCCCTCAGTGGAAAGGTCTGGACACCCCTGGTCAAATTATGGCAGCATTTGTATTATTTCTGTGATGGTATCCTCATGCCAACAAAGCCCCAAACCACAGCGCCAGTTTATTGTTGCACTTTGCCGGATGCTTGTTCCTGCTTTTTCAAGTCCGGGGATGAAAACGGGAGCACTGCTGACACTTTTGTACAAGCTGCTAGGAAAACGCGCTGGAAAACCTCACAAACCGCGAGACCTAATTGCCGCTGTTTGTCTGCTGCACCAAAGCATCCTGGGAAGGAGGATTCGAGCTTTGTCTCTCAAGCTGCAGCAACACTCTCCGTGGCTGTCACCTGCACTTCCGGCTGCTCTATTTATAACTTGTAACCATAACGATGGCGGCGGTTCCTCCTTGCCAGAGAAGAAGATCCTTTCATCGGGTCTCGCTGTTAACTCGTGCACTAATCGTTATTTCCTCATGTTGTCGAGGTGGCTTCTTTTTGTCCTGCTGCGCGGGGAGATGTCAGATTCTGGCTTTTAATGATAGCTGAAGTGGAAACAATGGGAAGCCAAACGGAGTCGGAATTGCAAATAGGGCAGGAATTTAACAAGAAGAAAAGGCTTACTAAAAAAAACAGATCAAGACGCTCGGTAATGACTGAAACACTTGACGGCGTTTCACTAACACATACAAACTGACCCAAAACCACGGGGTCAAAAATACCAGCTTCAAACATGACGACACACTTGCTCACGGTGCAATTAAGCACAACACATCCACTGCAAGTTAACGCATCACGTTCATCAGCTCCTGCGATGAACAACAACAAAGCGCTAAACATAGCACGTAACTCGAAAACGGTTATTTCCAAATGCCCGCAAGGCATGCTGGGTAGTCATGCCGGCTGCAACAACAATAATAAAACATTGGATATCAAGAGTTTGTCCTTTCTCGTTTGCTTCTCTCACATCACCACCTCCTCGACGCATTTTGCAATCTAGCCGACATGCGACCAACACAGCAAAATGTCGGGAGAAAATGTGCCCCAAGTTACCAAGCATGCCTTGCGGCAGGAATATATTTTTTGGCATGGGTTTGTATGCCCACATGGTGCAGTAGGTAGGTGGCTTTGTTCGTTCCGTGTTGAGGTGTTTTTTTGGGCTACAATACAGCTTTGTTAATTTGGGTTGTTAATTTTACGGCACCGACCCAAATATAAGACGACCCCTCTTTTTCACGGCTCGTTTTGGGGAAATTATTGGGAAAAGTCTTTTTTTTTTCAAACCATGATTAAAGTGTACCTTTTCTAACTCGCTAACAACCTTCCAGACAATTTTTGTCCATCGGCGTGTTTCTGTTTCCCCAGCTCAGCGGTGTGTGTGAGTGACAGGAAGAAAGGCTCTGGCTGGCGTGAAGAGTGAGTGGTTTGGGGCCACCTGGTTGGTTTGCTGTTGTAAATCGCTAGCTCGTCAAAGTACAGATTGCTTTCTTAGTGATATCCCGATATCCGATACCGATATCAACCGATTTTGTCATCAAGTCTTCCTGCAATTAATGTCTGGTCAGACCTTGCGTAACGAAGGAACTCTACGTGCAAAATACACAATTATGGCTTCCTCACTCTGTCGTACTTTTCAGAAATGAATGAATGAATCAGTTATGCTATTTTGTGGCTGAATGCGGCCAATTGTTAATCAAAAAGATGCACATTTAAGCAGTGTTTATGTATTTTTTGCAAATATTAAGCATTTTCAAACATACAAAAATGGCCAAATGATCTAAAATCCAAATATAAGGCATTCAGAAGATGCATTCAAAGACCTTGTGATGATATGTAGTATTTTACACTGGTCACTAGATGTCAGTGATGTTACTGTACTGTTCAGGTAGACACACAAGCACCAGACATGACCACTGGAACAACAGGCTTTTATTGCATTTTTGAACGTCTCACAATAATAACTGTCTTATTTATGTCTTAAATGGCGTATTTTTTTTTACTACATTGGGTAATACGAGTGCAACGGTGACCATAGGGGTGTTATTTCTTGTCTCGCGGGCTCTAATAATGCTTACAACCGGATTTATGAAAGGAGAATTGTTGATAGAAGTGTTTGTTTGTGCAGTGGGACTGCCCCGCACAAATACCGCACTGCTCAAAAGTTTGAGGACACCCTTCCACGCTTCCGAATGAGGTGCTGCGTTTAAACCTTTGACTGCTTCGCTGAAATAAACGTACTCTGTTAGTCCCTTCAATGTGTTTTTGCTTTATAATGCTGGAGTCGACGCGCGTGAAGCCGCGAGGGAGGCGATACTAGCATCCCATCTGCACACAGCAAGGTTTTGCCACTCAACGGGCTCACCGAAGAACAGAAACGCCACTGCTGCCGGAATAAGCATAGTTTTAAGCCGCGTTTCTCTCGCGCTCTGTCTCCTTAATTAACTTCTGCGGCCGGGAGAGAAAACAAACGCAAAATAAATCCGCTTGAATTCATCGCGTCTAAGCGGTTCTGATGTCTTAGTGAGTCCTGTAGTGTGACAGATTGGACCTTCAGCTCTTCTTCAACATTTCTCGGGCATTGAGAAACATTTCTCATCCACACAGGCCTGAGTTGTGGACTCCTATAGAGCAGCACAGAAAGCATTCTACATCTTCCAGACTCCGCATCTTTTCCTGCAGTCTTTCCTTTGGGTTCCTGCCCAAACGGTCAGGCCCTCCTCCAGGTACGCCTCCGCTGTGACCAGCTTGGTGACCTTAGGATCTCGTCTCTGCTATTTGCAGACCGTGTGGTCCTTATGGCCTCATCAGGCTGTGAGCTTCAGCGTTTACTGGAGCGGTTTGCAGCTAAATGTGAGGCTTCTGTTTGAACTGTTTGAATGTTTCTCACCTAATTCCCATGATATTATTATTAACTTACTTTTCCGAACCTAATTTTTCAAAAAATTGTTTTGTTTGTTCCTCATAATATCGTAACTTAAAATAACAAAATAATTTTCTTTGATGTTTCAGCTTTATGCTACTAAAATGACACTATTTTTCTCCTAATATTACAACAAAATCAAATCAACCTACAAATCAAGATGACAACATTTAGATTAGGAGTTTTCTGTTGAAATATTTTGACTTTATTCTTCCATGTTTGCTGTTGTTTTTCCGTTAAAGCTGCACTTGGAACGTGCCTGCTTAGAAAAATACCTTTTTGGGTGATTCATCCTCCAGCTCCCCCCTCCCCGAGTGGAAAAGACGCCAGGGAGGGGGCAACTTTACGCATCCATTTGGCTCCCCAACGCCGCCGCCCTGCACTTCAGCCCGGCCCATTGAGGTGCAACCGTAGGATTGGTCCCTGCGGGAGCAATTACATCCCGCTAAAGGATGCGGAATGATGGGAGAAGGGAAATGTCAAACGGCGGCGTTTCCCCTCCTCGGCTTAATTCCCGTTACCATCGGTTACTGGGGCCCCATGTTTGGTGGTTTCGTGGAAGGCAACGCTTCTGCTGCTTTGTCAACGTTGCCCCCCCCCCCCGGCTTGTATCGATGGGTATTGGTAAATAAATACCGTATCCATCGATACCCGCATGTACCCGCGACGGCGTCGTGCTCCACCCAGCTGCAAGCTGTTTGGAACGATTTCCAAGTTTTGCCTCCAAGCGCTAATGGGGGTGGGAGGACTAAGGTGTCCTCCTTTCCTAATATCTTACACCCCCATCTCAGGAAGAATCATACCCAGACGGCGTCCCTGCAGCAAAATAACAACCACAGGAGACGTTTCGTACTTTGCACTTTCTTCTAGTACGGATGTTTGTGCAACATAGAAACTTTCAAAATAATATCCCAGCTGCCATTATTTCACTGGATTCTGATTTTGGAATTCCTGAAGTCCGACCCGTCCTAGTAGTTGATAGTAAAACACGTTATTTGTATTCGATATCGGTCGTGATTCTTTCCCGAGTCGCTGATGTCACAGTCCGAGTGATGGTGATATTGTCAGGTCCAAAGTAGAGGTGCAACGATTTCTTGAGTAGGTCCACGGCCGAGACTAGAGACCTTGGGCTCAAAAAAGTTGGTTATCACCGGTGTCCAAGGACGGAAGTACAGAAATACGGAAGTACAAGGAACGCTTGTTTGAGAGTAACGTGTTCAACTAAGAAAGTTGTCCTCATTTCACTTTGAACACTGCAAAAAACTCAACATCTTAACAAAGAATCCTAAACCAAGCAAAACTGTTTTTTCTGTTTATTCGATGAATGGAAACAAATTCAGAAGAATGCTCGATTACTAAAATATTCGATAGCTGCTGCCCTCGTCCAAAGTCATCAAAATTCTAACTCTAGTCCACGCCTCTGGTATTAAATGAAAACACGTTTTCAATGTAAACCAAGAAATTTGCTAACCGGGGCGTACGCTAACTGAGGTTCCACTGCAGGACAATGGGTTGGAAATACGAACTGGTTTTATCACGATTTGGTCCGCAGCGGATTTCCTTTAGGGTAGTATCCAAGTACTCAAATGCAGAGAGTACCAGGAGTACCTTTTTTTCTGACAAATATTTTTTGTACCTGGGTTCAAATCTCCGTTGGGCATCTCTGTGTGGAGTTTGCATGTTCTCCCCGTGCGTGCGTGGGTTTTCTCCGGGTATTCCGGTTTCCTCCCACATTCCAAAAACATGCATGTTAGATTAATTGGCGACTCTAAATTGTCCATAGGTATGAATGTGAGTGTGAATGTTTGTCTATATGTGCCCTGCGATTGACTGGCGACCAGTCCAGGGTGTACCCCGCCTCTCGCCCAAAGTCTGCTGGGATAGGCTCCAGCATCCCCGTGACCCTAATGAGGATAGGCGGTATAAAAAATGAATGAATGAATGAATGAAATATTTTTTGTTGTTACTCACCCAACGCCAGACGTCATTTGGACGTGTTTTTTGGGCGCTAAATCTGGTCGGTCTGCCATTGCCTTGATTTAGCTTGGAAATAGACATTGAAAATTGGGCTGAGTTTAGTCTGACTGATTTGGCCCCAAAATAGGCCAAAAATAGACGCTGTGAAAGCAAATTCAGTCTTTATGAAGACGCTGCTTTCCAACCAAATCCCAACGTATGGTCAAGATGTCTTTTCAACTAAAAGTTATTATTATTTTTGGGGCTCTTCAGTATTTATATTACATGTTTTGGTTTTTTTCCAGTCCCTAATTCTTTAATGGAGGATAAGCGGCATAGAAAATGAATGAACGAACTCTTTAATGGGAAACGTTTACCAGAACCCGCTCTTTACACTCCATGATTCCATGTCCGGGTTGGAGGGCGTGTTTTTTCTAACTTTGATATGAGGTTAGCCAAAATGAAGGTGTTTATTTAAGGTGGTGCTTCTCAAATAGTGGGGCGGGACGCCCTGGGGGGTTCCGCGGTAACCTCTCGGGCAGGGAGGACTTCGGTATTAGCACAGACCTGCCAACATGTATGACTTTGTTGTACTTAGCAAGCAAGTTGACTCTTAAACACGCTTGTCTGCCTCACTGCTCTCTATTTTGTTGCGTTTAGCTGTTTTTATTTAATGATTTATTAAATAAATAATGCAACAGCATTTTTTGTGCCCCAGTGGGGAGCAGGACAGGAAATAATTGAGAACCACGGTTTTAAGGTGTGGCGTTTAATGATGTACTGGCGTTATTTAAAGGCGCTATGCCATTTGATAAGATCATAAACAAGATTCTGGCTGGCGCTGTGTTTCATCCATCCTTTGAGGTAATATAAAATCCAAAAAAAAGTGTGCACATAAAATAAGACTTGTTTTCCTACCCTGATCCTTTTTCAGGGCGACTCAGAAGTGAACACAACACTCTCTCTCCTGCCTTGTTTGAGGATTCAACATGCAAATAAAAGGAAGTACAAAGTGCCGCCCTCCTGTTACGTCGGGTTTGACGCCAGACCTCTCGGGAGAACGTGATGTTAGCGCGCTTGTGTACTTAAGCAGAGCGGAAGAAAAGGAAAACAACAACAGGTGCAATGAGAGCAGACTCACGGTCGGCAGGCGCTAACGAGACCCGAAAGAGAAGTAATCTCACTAAGCTCGTCCTGTTCTTGCTTTGGCTTTTGCTGATGCTGCGCTCTTCTGTTACGTAACACGCGAGTGTTCGCCTCTTTGGTTTTCCATGCTTTGAGGGAGGAGAGACGCTTGCCCCAAAAGCTTATTTTTCCCTTTCATCCTCCTTGATTGCGCAAACAGACGAGGAAGGCAAAGTGATTCGGAAGACATTGCTTGTGCAGCCCGCGGCACATGATCAAATAACTTAACAAGAAAACGTACACAAAAAAACCTCGGCAAAAATGGAAAAATCAGTAGTCATTTTACAAGATTCACGTCACAAAAATATGCACGAAAAAGCTGTTATTTTACTGAATATTATGAGGGAAAATAATATCATTTTAGCGGCATAAAGGTTAATGAAGACAAGATATGTAATTTTCTAAGAATCATAATATAAGAAACATAAGTGTTGTAATTTTTGGAAAATAATAACAATAATTATTATTATATTAATAATACCAGATATAATATTATAGTAGCATAGTAATAATAATTTAGTAGCATAGGATGAAATATTAATGAAAAATTTGTTGGTTTTTTGAGACTTCATTCATTCATTCATTTTCTGTACCGCTTATCCTCATTAGGGTCACGGGGATGCTGGAGCCTATCCCAGCAGACTTTGGGCGAGAGGCGGGGTACACCCTGGACTGGTCGCCAGTCGATCGAAGGGCACATATAGACAAACAACCATTCACACTCACATTTACACTCTAATGGACAATTTAGAGTCGCCAATTAACCTAACATGCATGTTTTTGGAATGTGGGAGGAAACCGGAGTACCCGGAGAAAACCCACACACGCACGGGGAGAACATGCAAACTCCACACAGAGATGCCCAACGGAGATTTGAACACAGGTTTTTCAAGATCTCCTGACTGTGTGGCCAATGCGTCAACCACTCAGCCACCGTGCGGCCCTTTTTTGAGACTTTTTTCTCATAAATTTACAACTTTTTTTCTTTTTACAAAGTTTTTTTCTTGCAAATTTTGGACTTGATTCTTGTACGTAAATGTAAAAAAACCCCAACAACAACAGAAAAAAAAAGTCAAAAAATTATGAGAAAAAGTAAAAAAACTCGTATACATTTTACGAGAGGAAACTTAATAATATGAGTTGGTTTTATTATTATACTCGTAGATTATATACGGATCACGTGATCGTGATCAGATGATCACGTGATCACGTGGGGTTTGAGTGCCCGAGTGATCCTAGGAGCTATGTTGTCGGGGGGTTTATGCCCCTGGTAGGGTCTCCCAAGGCAAACAGGTTCTAGGTGACGGGCCAGACTAAGAGTGATTCAGAAGACCATAATGATAAAGAAAATCAAGAGGAGTGACCGCACCTCGCCCGTAGGTGGACACCGGGGCCTCACTCTGGAGCCAGACCTGGGGGAGGGGCTCGCAGGCGTGTGCCTGGTGGCCAGGCCTTCACCCGTGGGGCCTGGCCGGGCCTAGCCCGAAGAATCCACACGGGAACTCCCCCCCGCAGATCCACCACCTGCAGGGGCAAGCATAAGGGTCCGGTGCCGTGGGATTTGGGTGGTGGTTGAGGGCCGGTGTCCGGGCGACCTGGTCTTTAGGGGCCAAATCTGGTTCTTGGGACGTGGAATGTCACTTCTCTGGTGGGGAAGGAGCCCCGAGCTTGTGGAAGAGGCAGAGACATTCCGACTAGATATAGTCGGACTCACCTCAACCCACAGTTGGGGCTCTGGAACCAAATTCTTTGAGAGGGGCTGGACCTTGTTCTTCTCTAGAGTTGCTGCAGGGGAGAGCCGGCGAGCTGGTGTGGGCTTATTAATAGCCCCGCGGCTTGGTGCCTCTGTGTTGGAGTCATCCCCAGTAAACGAGAGGGTTATTTCCCTACGCCTTCGGGCTGGGGAAAGGGTCCTGACTGTGGTTTGTGCGTACGCGCCCAACGGCAGTTCAGAGTACCCAGCCTTCTTGGAGTCTATTAGAGAGGTTCTGGAGAGCACCACAGCTGGTGACTCCATAGTTCTACTGGGAGACTTCAATGCCCATGTTGGCAATGACAGTGTGACTTGGAGGGGCGTGGATGGGAGGAACGGCTTCCCTGACCTGAACCCGTGCGGTGTGTTGTTGCTGGACTTCTGTGCGAATCACAGTTTGTCCATAACAAACACCATGTTCGAACATAAGGATGTCCATAAGTGCACTTGGCACCAGGACACCCTAGGTCGCAGGTCTATGATCAACTTTGTGGTCAGATCATCAGATCTGCGTCCGCATGTTCTGGACACGCGGGTGAAGAGAGGGGCTGAGCTGTCAACTGACCACCACCTGGTGATGAGTTGGATTAGATGGCGGGGAAGGATGCCGGACAGACCTGGGAGACCGAAACGCGTAGTGATGGTGTGCTGGGAACGTCTGGCAGAGTCTCCCGTTCGTCGAATCTTCAACTCTCATCTCCGGCAGAGCTTCGCCTGCATCTCGAGGGAGGACTGGGATATTGAGTCTGAATGGACCGTATTCTGTGCCTCAATTGCTGAGGCAGACAGCCTTTGGTTGCGGCCGCAAGGCGGTTGGTGCCAGTCGCGGTGGAAAGTCCCGAACCCGATGGTGGACACTGGGGGTTAGGGCGGCTGTCCGGCTGAAGAAGGAGTCCTATTAAACATGGATGACTTGCGGGACTCCCAGAGCAGTGGACAAGTACCGGCAGGCCAAGCGGCACACGGCTTTGGCTGTGCAAAAACTCGAGTGTGGGAAGAGTTCGGTGAGGCTTTGGAGCACAACTTTTGGTCGGCCTCGAGGTTCTGGCAAATCGTCCGACACCTCAGAAAAGGGAAGCGGCCCCCAGTTCACACTGTTTACAGTGCGGACGGGGGTTTAGTGACCTCGACTGAGGATATAGTTGGTCGGTGGAAGGAATACTTCCCTTCTCAATCCCACTGACATACCTTCCTTAGAGGAAGCAGAGTCTGAAGATACGTACGCGGACAGTTTTATCACCGTGGCTGTGGTAATTGGGGTGTTTAAAACACTCCCCAATGGCAAGGCTCTGGGGGTAGACGAGTTTCGCCCTGAATTCCTCAAGGCTCTGGATGTTGGGGGACTGTGTTGGTTGACACGCCTCTACAACATTGCATGGAAGTCGAGAACAGTACCTCTGGACTGGCAGACCGGGGTGGTGGTCCCCATTTTTAAAAAGGGTGACCGAAGGGTCTGTTTCAACTATAGGGGGTTCACACACCTCAGCCTCCCCGGGAAAGTCTACTCCAGGGTGCTGGAGAGAAGGGTACGACCCTTAGTCCAACTTCGATTACAGGAGTTGCAATGTGGTTTTCGTCCCGGTCGCGGAACACTGGACCAGCTCTACACCCTTGCAAGGGTACTCGAGGGTATGTGGGAGTTTTCCCAACCGGTCTACATGTGCCTTGAGGACTTGGAAAAGGAATTCGACCGTGTCCCTCGTGGTGTCCTGTGGGGGGTGCTCCGGGAGTACGGGATTGGTGGCCCGCTACTACGTGCCATTCGGTCCTTGTACAATCGAAGCAGGAGTCTGGTTCGCATTGCCAGCAGTAAGTCCAGCTTGTTTTCGGTGAACGTTGGCCTCCGCCAAGGCTGCCCTTTGTCACCGATTCTGTTCATAATCTTCATGGACAGAATTTCTAGGCGCAGTCAAGGTGTTGAGGGAGTCCAGTTTGGTAACCTTAGGATCTCGTCTCTGCTATTTGCAGACGATGTGGTCCTTATGGCCTCATCAGGCTGTGACTTTCAGCGTTTACTGGAGCGGTTTGCAGCTGAGTGTGAAGCTTCTGGGATGAGACTCAGCACCTCCAAATCCGAGGCCATGGTTCTCAGTCGGAAATGGGTGGACTGTACCCTCCGGGTTGGGAGTGTGGTCTTGCGTAGGTGGAGGAGTTCAAGTATCTAGGGGTCTTGTTCACGAGTGAGGGAAGGTTGGAGCGTGAGATCGACAGACGGATCAGTGCAGCATCCACAGTAATTTGGTCGCTGTACCGGACCGTCGTGGTGAAGATAGAGCTGAGCCGGAAGGCAAAGCTCTCTGTTTACCGATCAATCTACGTTCCCAGATCGATCTACGTTCCCTCACCTATGGTCACGAGTTATGGGTCAGGACCAAAGAACGAGATCGCGGATACAAGCGGCGGAAATGAGTTTCCTTCGTAGGGTGGCTGGACTCACCCTAAGAGATAGGGTGAGGAGCTCGGCCATCCGGGAGAAGCTCAGAGTAGAGCCGCTGCTCCTTCACATCGAGAGAAGCCAGTTGAGGTGGCTCGAGCGTCTCGTCCGGATGCCTCCCGGGCGCGTCCCTGGTGAGGTGTTTCGGGCATGCCCGGTCGGGAGAAGGCCCCCGGGAAGACCTAGGACACGCTGGAGAGAGTATGTCTCACAGCTGGCCTGGGAACGCCTTGGTGTCCTCCCGATGGAGCTGGAAGTGGTCGCCGGGGACCGGGAAGTCTAGACTTCCCTACTGAAAATGCTGCCCCCGCGACCCGGACTCGGATAAGCGGAAGAAAATGGAATAGAATGGAATGGACTTGTAAATTTTACAAATTTATTCTTGTGAGTTTACAACATTTTTTCATAAATTTAAGACTTTATTCTTATAATATTGCATTTTTTTCTATTTAAATTCACAACCTAATCCTCCAAAATTTATGAATTTATTCTAAAAATCTCAGATTTTTTTATGTGCCCCTAATATTGCAATAAAAGAAAGAACAAAAATGGAAAGAAAACAGCAGTGATTTTATGACAAAAAAGTAAAAAATTTTGAGAAAGAAGTTGTATTTTGACAAAAACAAGTATATATTTTACAAGACAAACTCAAAATAGTATGAGGAGAAAGTGTGTAATTTCTAGTAGCACAGAGATGAAATATTAATGAAAAAAATGACTTTTTTCTCGTAAATTTACAACTTTATTCTTGTAAATTTACAATTTTTTTTCTTGCAAATTTTGGACTTGATTCTTGTAGGATTCTTTTTTTTTTTTAATTCACAACTTTATTCTCGTAAATTTACGACTTTATTCTAATGTAGCCCTAATACTGTAAACGTGTTTTACAGTATTATGACAGAAATGAAACAAAAACAGCAGTAATTTAATGACAATAAAGTCAAAATATTATGAGAAAAATGTTGTGTTCTAACAAAAACAAGTATACATTTTACGATAGGAAACTCGTAATAATGAGTCTTTTTTTCTCGTAAATTTACAAATTTATTCTTTTAATGTTACAATTTTTTTCTCGCAAATTTAGGACTTTATTCTTTTAATATTACAATTTTTTCTCTTTTAAATTCACAACTTTACTTTTGCAAATGTACAACTTTATTCTCCAAATCTCAGATTTTCTTTTTGAAATGTGGCCCTATTACTGTAAATGTAAAAGAAAAGGCAGAAATGGGGGAAAAAACAGCCATCGTTTTATGACAATGGAGTCAAAATATTATGAGAAAAAAGTTGTAGTCTGACAAAAACAAGTATACATTTTACAAGAGGAAACAACAACAATGTGTTTTTATGAAAAACAAACAAAACAAAATTAAGTGGTAAAAATTGTGGAAAAACTGATAATTTAAGAAAAAAGTTGAAAAAGGAAAATTAAAATAACAGCAGCAAAAATGGGGAAAAAGAAAACACTGAAACCTGACCCAGTTTTTATTTATGTATTGAAATATAGTTTCAAAAATATAATAATAAATAAATCATGCTGGTTTGTGGTTGAATGTTGAATGAATATTATTAGTAAAAAAAATGCAAAGTTAAGCATAGTTTACCCTTTTTTGCCTGAATTAAGCATTTTCAAGCATAAAAAGGACAAAATGAACTAAATCAGAACTATAAGGCATTCAGAAGACGCATTCAAAGACGTTGTGACATTATGTGGTATTCTGCACTGGTCACTAGGTGTCAGTAATGTTCCTGTAATGTTTGCTGTCTTGATCGCCTCAGCAACAGGCTTTGATTGCAGGTTTGAAGGATCTCCCAACAGGCACCATCATCCCTACGCGGGCTACTGTGAGAGCCGTAACCCACACCAAGCTAAAACTCTGAACCCCTGACATCACTTCCTGTCTGCTCCCCCACTCAGCTCCCCTTATTCATATTTAAGTCTTATTCATATTTTATATGTATTATTTTTGTTTATTATGGCTACTATATTGTGGAATGCAAGGGTAAAGGTGACTATAGGGGTGTTATTTCATGCCCATAGGGCTCTAATAATGTTAAAAACAATATTTAGATGGTTGTAAAATATGCTCTAACTACAAGAATATTAGATCTGTGATGTCATCAGCAGTTGACTCTGTAGTTCTTTGCCAACTGACACAGTTACGCCAAAAGTCTTTTTTAAAAATATAATTTTACACGTAGAAAACAATTCTAAAAGCATATAAATGACAAAATGAAAGGCATTTGTAGTCCGTGTCAATATTTCATAGCAACACCAAATGTGATTCCCAGCCTGGCAGCAGCCTCCGTCTCAAAGTCAGCGATAATTGCTTTGAGAGTAATTACATCTGCCATCATTGCTGACTGTGTGTGCGTGTGCATGTGTGTGTGCGTGCGTGCGTGCGCATGTGTGATCGCACCGTGTGATGAAACCCACACACTGGAGTCACCAATTGTTTCCTAATCCAGGCAGACCAGGCCTCTGTGGAATGAAAGAAAGCCCCCTCCCCACACACGGGTCTCTCCCGTCGCCATCAAACACCTTGCAAATTAGCAGCTCTTCAGTGTATTATTACACAACACAAAACAATCAAACTGCCACGTCTGAATCCTTAAAGAAGCCGGTCGGAGCGTCACACGAGCGGAACTCTGTCCCCTGAAAGCGTTCCATAAGATTTAAGATTGCGTGTTGTGTAAGATGCAACGTGTCAAGCAACTTTTGGCCCCCTTTTAAGCACCAAAATACTGTTTGCATGAAAAGTTATTGTTACATACAATAACCCTAATAGCTTTGAAGTTTGAAGTGTAGCTCTTACTCAATGATGCACCAACTAATTTCATTTTATTTCATTTAATACGGATAAGAAAATGAGTTCACTTCAATTCAGTGTAACTTTAAAGTCTGCCTGAATAAAATTTTTATTAAATTGTAATTTTTAATTTGTGAAATTAATTCTGATTCACTTTTTTTTAATTGAATGTTGTATTGTATTTTATTTTTCCACATTATTTGTTTATTTAGTTCTATTATTTGATTTAATCTTAACAGTCTACTGGGATACTCTCGAGCGCACGTGTGGCCTGAAAGAAAAAATACAAAGATACATTTTTTTTACAAAAACATAAATAAAAGAAAATAAATACAAAAAAAAGATAAATAAAATAAAACAAAATAATAAACATCAAAAAATAAATACAAAGTAATGATAAAAAGAAAAAAGACTAAAATAATGATAAATAATTTTAAATAAAATACAGTGAAATAAATACATAAATAAATTATAGAAAATAAATACAAAATAAAGATAAATAAAATAAAACAAAAATAATAAACATCAAAAAATAAATACAGAATAATGATAAAAAGAAAATAGAATAAAATAATGATAAATAATTTAAAATAAAATACAATGAAATAAATACATAAATAAATTATAGAAAATAAATACAAAATTATGATAAATAAAAAAAAATAAAATATTGATAAATAAAATAAAATAAAAACAACAAAATAAACACAAAATAATGATAAATAAAATAAAATAAAATAGAATTTTGGTCATTTTTTATTCTTTGTTTTAAATATCCTTTACAAATTACATGAAAAATAATCAGGCAAGTGAGCATATCATCAATTTTTTACGCATATTTTCCAACTCCAAGCTGCATGACCTTGGCAATGAGGGACGTGTGTTTGGTGCGTCAAGACAAGACACTCATGTAACTCATTTATTTTGTTAAGAATATCTGCGTATCAGATGTATGCTAAGTTCCGTACAGTACACGGTCCAAACGGTGCGCTTACCCAGCCTCCGTCTGGAGCTTGATGCGCCGAGAAAGCTTCTTGAAGCCACCTGAGGGCTGATGACTGCAAAAAAGAGCAGTAGTCCCTTGGCCGGCGGAGTTATATCAGGCTGCCTTCACTTCCTTCCATGCGCCACCATCAGATACGATCACATCTGAGGTCAAAGCCCCACGTGCTAATTGGAAAGCAGACAGGATGTGGCAGCAGCACGAGGAAGCATCGCGGCGACACTTCCAGCCAGAAGGCCGCGTTGAGGGATGATACGTGACACGAGTACACAGCCGCTGACCGCAACGCTGATGCGCGTACCTTCTAATGTGTCACACCTGCTTGATGGCAGGAGCACCGCCGGGAGGACAAACTGTTCATGCCTCCCCCACCAAAAAACCATGAACTTTCCACATTTGCTAGTGTTAAAGCAGGAATCCCAATCCTGCCTGGCGCAGCTTCAAGGTTGCTGAGGGCAACGCTCACACAAGCACCGGTTTCAAGGCCACCGATAAGAATAGAAATAAAATATACTACTATTAATACTACCGCCAACAATGATGGGATCTGATTGGCTGTGAGAAATCACATGGTTCCATTGCCTCACATGGAGGGGTGTTGCCAAACGGTTTCTTAGGATCCACAATCCTATGTTTGTCATTATTTTTAAAAATGAATTTTAAAAATAATGATTTAATATGAAATAGTTTCATCATCTCTAATCTCATTTTTGTAAAAATGTTGATTATGTTTTATTCATACATATATTTTCTAATCCATGATTCTAAAAATATAAAGAAAATTGGAATATTGTTCAAATTGATTAAATTAATAAAAATGAATGGATTAAAAATAATAAAATACTATAAAATAATTCCATAACCTGTGATCTTAATTTTGCGACAGTTTAAAAATGTTGATTATGTTTTTTATATATGTATAGTATATATCTATATATATATTTTATAATCCATAATTCTAAAAAAGTAAAGAAAGTCTTTTTCAAATTGATTAAATTACTAAAAATGAAATGATTTAAAAAGAATAAATTATTATGAAATAATGATCATAAGTTTGTAATAGTTTTAAAATGTTGATTGTTTAATGAAATACACGTATAATCCATAATTGTGTGTTTGATCTTTTACACTAATTTAAAAATCTAAAAATTTAAATAATTGTGATAATTGAAAAAGGTAATTAAATTAATACAAAATAAATAGTTTTAAAAAATAATAAATGTTTATATTATATAACATTATTGTATATTTGATATATTTTTATGTCTTAGCTCATGGTCAAAATTTTTTTATTTTTTTTATTAGTTTGTATTAAAATTGCAAAACATACATTAAATAGATTTATTAATTTATTTATGTATTTTATGTAGTAATAAGTACGGTTTACTTAATCATTTTAGGCCTAAAAGCAAGTTTTTAAGTTGATAACTCATAAAAATATGCTACTCTAACTGGCTTTACCACATTATTTTGAAGTACTTTTATGTGTTGCCTAGTAATTACAATAATAATGTACACATTTTTTTGAGTAGCAACCATTTAGAAAAATTTGTTGCTCCAATTAGATCTTTGTTGTAGGTTTTTTTGCTTGAAGTAATATAGTAGTTTTCAAGAAAGACACTTCAACCACTTTTGTAGAGTTAAGTTCTTTTTATTTTTATTTTAAACATTCCAACATGAAAGAAATAATAATAAAAAAACTTAAATATCAGCTGCTCAGCTGTGGTGATAGCATTAAATATATATGACAGAACTGCATTAAATATTGTCTCCTTATGTGTGCCCACCTCAAAACCTGCATAAGGTCTGCATAGATGCAGCACATAACAGCAAAAGCCAAGTAGTAGATATCCTGGAACTCTGTGTGGGCAAGAAATGCAAGAGACTAAAACCACACATGCCCACACAAAACCACACAAAAACATTCTGTTTGGGCTAAAATATGTTTCTATATGCATATTTCTTTAAGTAACGCCTCGTCTTGCCCAATTTCATCCCAAGCATGAACACGGGGCAGAACATGAACTAACCTGGCAGGGAAACATTCTAAACTTTTATGTTGAAAAACAATGTCAGTGTTCTTAAACAGATGGGTCTGGGATCCATCCATCCATTTCTTTCGCTTATTCAAGGTCAGGTAGCGGGGGCAGCAACCTAAGCAGGGAAGGTCACGGCTCGATGAAGCCAGCAGGACCACATCATCCGCAAAAAGCAGAGACCGAATCCTGCGGCCACCAAACGGAAGCCCCTCAACGCCCCGGCTGCGCCTAAAAGTTCTGTCCATGAAAGTAGTGAACAGAATCGGTGACAAAGCGCAGCCCTGGCGGAGTCCAACCCTCACTGGAAACGGGTCCGACTTATTGCCAGCAATGCGAACCAAACTCTGACACCGGTCATACAGGGAACGAACCGCCTGGATCAGGTGGTCCGATACCCCAAATTCCCGGAGCACTCCCCACAGTATTCCCAGAGGAACACGGTCGAATGCCTTCTCCAAGTCCACAAAACACATGTAGACTGGTTGGGCAAACTCCCATGCACCCTCAAGGACCCTGCCTTGGCGGTCCGATCCTCGGCTACAGAAGCCTCCCGGTTTAACGACCAAAAAATAATTTAGCATTTGATGCCTCGTGTTATGTGCTGACACTTTAATTGTACGGTTGATGACGTATGGTTCTGCCAAATTCTGTGTTGGTTAGTGTTGGTGTTGGTAGTACTCAGAAAGAGCTGGAAAGAGAGAATGAGTTTTGTTTTCAACCTTTTAAAATACAAACAGGCAAAGGGATTGTTCAAATTAGACTCACGGTGTGCAAGACTCTGGGATAAAATGATGCTGGAATTTCCTATTAAAAAATGAAACTTGCAATGAGTCATGCATGAGTAGTGTATTTGTCTGTCATAATATTCCAATACTTACCCCAAACTCCTTGACCAGCTCATCTTCTTTCTCTCCAAGGTGTACAACAAGGCCCGGGATGGCTACCTCTCCCATTTCAATCGCAGTGTCCTATAAGAAGAAGGGGCTTTGGGATGTCAGGAGTATAATCTGACATGGGTAACTGCAAACAGAGTGCATTTCAAAAATGGGCAAAACGGAAATAATGATCATACCTCAAGAAGCCTGTCTTTAAGCTGCCCGATTCTTCCTCCTGAAGCTCCTCCTCTTGATGAAACCACATTCATCAGTTTCTGGGCGCACTGGTCACGTTTGGCCGTGAAAGTCGCTTGCAGGTTTACCAAAGTTATTCTTCTGAACTCGTGACTTACCTGTGGAGCACAACATGAAGCACACAATTAGCTCTCCAATAGATTAATGAGGACCAAATTACATTTCCATGAACTTGTACATACAGAAGGGAGTGAGTGACAGTCCCTGATTGCAGGCGCCTCCTATATATTTTCTTGCCTCCGAAGAGAGACTCTCTTAGCCATTTTTTCAGCAACCACCTGTCCATTATATCTTCTCATCATTTCACATAAAAGCTCCACTCTCTCCTTCTCCAAAGTTTCACTGCATTCACCTAGTGGGTGGAAGAGGAGGCAGGTAATTCACCTCAGCCTTTTTTTGGCTTTTTAACATGTTTTGCTCATGGGACGCTTTCCTCTTAGGGAGTTTAGCACAAGTTCTGGGCTGCCAGTCCCACAACGTTTGGACCTGGAATTGTTCGTTTTATATTTGAGCCGCCGGATCCATCCGTAACATCCATTGAAGGACCCAGGTTCTTTGAGACAGGGATGTGTTTTGACCAAGGCCTCTGCTACTTGACTTAGCTACTTGATGGATAAGCCGTGTACTCAAAAATGGTTTTAGCTACATTTCCAAGAATATCTGGAAGTAGTGAGATGAGATCTTTGGTAGCAAACAGAATCCTTGAACAACTGAGCTTTTCATTGCCTGGCTGAAGCAGAATCTCTGTGCTAGCAGAGGAACGAGGGATTGGAATTTCTGCAGGCCTTCCCTTTGACCGCCGGACGGGGCTTTCAGGCAGCGGTGTCTGCGAAACAGGCAAAGTGTCATTGAAGGATGCAGATGAGCAGACATCATCAGAAGGCAGAGGTGAACTATCAGTAACAGTTGTGACGGAGCTGTCCACATCTGCTAAGGTCAGGGTTACTGTTGGAGCTTCATCAAAACACCCAATCTTGATCGTGCCCTCGTCCCTGATCTCCGTTGTTGAAAGCAAGGGGACAAATTCACTGCCAAACTCGGGATCCTTGAAATGCAGACAGAAATCCGGCATGGGGCCCGGTCGGGCACAGCCCGAAAAGGTAACGTGGGTCCCCCCTCCCGTGAGCTCACCACTCGTGGGAGGGGCCAAAAGGGTCGGGTGCAAAGAGAGCTGGGTGGCGGCCGGAGGCGGAGATCTTGGCGGTCCGATCCTCGGCTACAGAAGCTAGTTGTCGGTACGTGGAATGTCACCTCTCTGGCGGGGAAGGAGACTGAGCTGGTGCGTGAGGTGGAGAAATTCCGGCTGGATATAGTCGGACTCACCTCAACGCACGGCAAGGGTTCTGGAACCAGTCCTCTCGAGAGGGGCTGGACTTCATTCCACTCTGGTGTTGCCGGCATGGAGAGGCGACGAGCAGGGGTGGCAATTCTTGTTGCCCCCCCGGCTCCAAGCCTGCACGTTGGAGTTTAACCCGGTAAAGGAGAGGGTAGTTTCCCTACGCCGTCGGGTGGGGGGACAGGTCCTGACCGTTGTTTGCGCTTATGCGCCAAACAGCAGTTCAGAATACCCACCCTTTTTGGAGTCCTTAGAGGAAGTACTAGAGAGTGCTCCCTCGGGGGATTTCCTTGTTCTGCTGGGTGACTTCAACGCTCATGTTGGCAACGACAGTGAGACCTGGAGAGGTGTGATTGGGAGGAACGGTCCCCCTGATCTTCACCCAAGCAGTGTTTTGTTATCGGACTTCTGTGCTCGTCACGGATTGTCTATAACGAACACCATGTTCCAGCATAAGGGTGTCCACATGTGCACTTGGCACCAGGACACCCTGGGAAATCCCTACGAATCCCAAATGTAACTTGAACAAGTGAATGCAGCTCTTCAGCTGTTCCTGGGATTCCAGAGGGTAATGTCAGTGTCTGAACATCATGGTCTGGAAGTATCACTCAGAGGTGGGCTGGTTGCGACATAATAATGCAACAAAATCTGCAATATACAAAACGTTTGAAATGTTTCCGTGAGCACGACAACAACGATGTTCAGTGGAAAATGCAGTTTTCGCTCAGCATTGGCTTTAAACAGCGCTAAATATTGTTCATACAAATGCCACATAAACAATAACTGGGGGATCAACACTAACATGGATTTGGTTTCCTTTGTAAATTCCGTCTCATAGGACCAAACCTTGTCATCAGAAGGTGATTGCTGTCGATCTATTAAAGAACCCTGTAAATACATCTGGCTTATTGTTACAGCTAAGGTCTTCATGGGAACATGTCAGACAGCTCTGTGGGCTCCAGCATTTTCATTGCGCCCGTTTTCTGGAGGGTAAAGCTCCTGAGATGCTCAACTGACCAAGCCGTCGAGTATTTGACCATGAATAGAAGTGTGCCCTTCACAACAACTATTTGGACTGAGACCACCTGTTGATCCATTTGCCAGGACCATTCCAACTGCATACTTTGTGCCACACATTGTTGGCTTTTTGGATATCTTCTCTTAGCACAGTAACATCTACAGTTGACAGTTGTGTGGCCTGCAACACAACACTGGGATCGTGTTGGTTGTTTGCGATCATCAGCTGATGTTTCATAGCCAGTGAAAACAAAATATTTCGAAAGCCAGGAGTGTGCCGGACGATGCGCTTAGAAAAGCTGTGTGTCGCCTCAAAACGCATGGTCCACAGGAACACAAGTGGACCATAGGCCCTGATCAGCTGAGGATAATGTTCCAGGTAATGGTGTTTGGGAATACGTTTTTCCTGTGGGAAAACCCGTTGAAACCCATGCCTACGTCCAGAGATCTTACTGTCTAGGTAACATATACTCGCTTCTGTGTGAACATGACTTACACCAAGCTCGACGATGTCTTTCAGCACCAGAAGTTCACCTGGTTCACCCTCTGGAATTTTTGATCCAATTATAAGGGCTAGGAATTGTAACAATGACCAGTTTTCATGGGCATTCCCTCCGACATTTTTCTTAGCTGCAAAATTTAGAGGGACCTGTTGTGGAGCATCTGTCTTATCTGACCATTTGCGGAGGAACGTTTTGATGCTTTTATTGAGTTCCTCAAGAGTGATGTATTTACTCTTGAAGAACATTTGAAGGCACAAAGCCAGTTCCCGAAGGACTATGCCCCCAAACAGATCATGTAACACATCAGGTGGATAACCTGACAGAACACTGAAGTACTTAAGATTCTCTGTAAGTACACCCTGCCTTTTTACTCGGCAGACATGTGTCAAAACAGGATTCTCCTGTGCAGTCATGGTGTTCTTTGGTTCTGACTTGAAATGCCCCTGTTCTCACTTCTTCCACTCGGAACCGTGACTGTTCACCCAGACAGAATCTAAGAACTGGAGAAGCTTTCAACAAACCCGGCCATCGAATGCGACCCGAGATGATCTGCCACAACACTAAATACTGTTCCTTTTACTTTTCTGCCTAATTCAGGCCCTACAAGATCCTTTAGCAGTGGCTCCAGTACGGTACTATAACCAAATCGTTTCACATCATCAGCCTTGCAGAGAATTGCTAAGAAGATGGATGTCAGTGAAGATCTGATCAGTGCAGGAACACCAGCTAACAGCCAGTATACAGCAGTCCCTTTGTATTTTTTCTCTTGATGTACGCAGAAGATTCCATATCTCAAAGTCATCAACTTAGGGAATCACAGCAATGGTAGGATGTTCTGCAGAAAACAACTCGTTTGTGTTTTAATAACTGTCTTCGGAAAATGCGCTGCACTGAGAGTCACTTTTACCTTGGCCTTTACCATCATGGAAGATAAAATCCTGAATCTCTTTCTGGGTCGTAGTCTGAAGCAATGACTTGAGAAGAGAGACGTACCGGAAGGTTCTGTTTTCCTCTTTACTGAGTACATACTCCACTGGTTCTACCACATCAACAAGTTCAGTGGAAAATGCTCTTCTCTTGTAAGTAAAAGAGCAACACTTTACTTTAAAATTTAAATACATTTAATTTAAACAATTTTTCAATTTTTTTTTTTTTTTTTTTTTCTGGCCGCACGGTGGCTGAGTGGTTAGCACATTGGCCACACAGTCAGGAGATCTGGAAGACCTGGGTTCAAATCTCCGTTGAGCATCTCTGTGTGGAGTTTGCATGTTCTCCCCGTGCGTGTGTGGGTTTTCTCCGGGTTCTCCGGTTTCCTCCCACATTCCAAAAACATGCATGTTAGGTTAATTGGCGACCCTAAATTGTCCATCGGTATGAATGTGAGTGTGAATGTTTGTCTATATGTGCCCTGCGATTGACTGGCGACCAGTCCAGGGTGTACCCCGCCTCTCGCCCAAAGCCAGCTGGGATAGGCTCCAGCATCCCCCGTGACCCTAATGAGGATAAGCGGTACAGAAATGAATGAATGAATAAACAATTTTTCAATTGTCTGTTTTCACTCTCCACCCCCCTCCGCCACCCCCCCCCAACAATTCAGCCCTACCAAATGCTTGCAGTACATTATAAGCCATTATTACCTTGATGACTTTTAAATTCTTGCATTTTTATTTCAAAGTATGATAAGCTATATTTCATAAAAGCTTTCAATTAAAATGGCAATTTCAATTAGCTCTCGTCTCTGACTGGCTGGAAAAAATCCCAATATATGCACGATGCGGCGTTGTGCGTTCCGTACTACCACTCCATCAAATACAGAAATTATTGAAATCTATGTTCCCCACCCCCAGAAATTCAGCCCTTCCCATTATAGGACATTATTACGCTGTATTAGCGACTTATTTTTTTCCATTTCAAAATCGGATTCTGAAAATAAGAACACGCTTTAGTGCAACTTTTTTTTCAAATGATTTTATCAATTTTGGATTTTTTACGACCCCTTGTCTCTGATTGGCTCGTGACAAATCACATGTTTTGCTGCTACTTTTTGTGATAACTCAGCAAATGTGGTTCCTCCTCCCCCAAATAAAGACCCTCTCAACATTTAATAATGGAGTTCCAAACAGAGGTGCTATAATTACTCAGAGTGATAAATCAGACGCTAGCTATTCCGTGAACTTTGACAACAAACCTTCTTCCCATCCGTCCTTTGCTTTTTCTCCAAACAAGCCGTGGCGATGCCTGTTCAAAAACGAGACATTTCTAAAAGTCTAGGGAGTAACAGTATTATTCCCGGGGATGACGGGTCGGGGTGGACAAGATCAGGATGTCCGAATGCAGCCGCGGGTGCTGGAAACAGAAATTTAATGACGTCTCTGGAGGGGACGGAGCGGCCCAGAAGCAGGCTGACCCTGACGCCTCGCAGCCAAGGATGACGGCTCCCTTAGCAGGACATGCAGATGAGCTCGGCCCCCCGCTCGCGCGGTGACATTTGAGACACAATAATACCCCTCATTAGCAGCGGAGCGGCTACTGGCTTTGGGCTGAGCGCGTGTCAAACGTGAAGTCTTGTGATGAAAATGAGTTTTTTTTGTTTTGCAAACACGATGACGGGTGGTGCAGCATGAAAACGTCGGTGAAGGACGCCACGGCCGAGATGTCGTCTAACATCCCCGACTGCGTCTTAATCGCGGGTGAGACGACCCGGCTGTGCGCGCACCTCCCAAGAGGCGCAGGTCAAAGGGGAAATGCCTGCACTGTTAGCCTCCTGGCAGATTTACAAGCCAGCCGGAGGCGCGTTATTACATTTTGTCAGCACAGCGCATGACAAAGTGCAGGGTCCTCCTCCGGGATGCAATCTCCTTGACGCCACGCCCCGCCTTCAAACCTTGCGACGTTCAATAATATGAATAGTATTAATATTAGCACAAATAACACATTCAATTAAATTGTATTTGTTGATAGAAGCATGCAGGTACTGTAATAAGAATCCATTACTGCATATTGTCTATTTATTTACGTTGCTTTCTTGTTTTCATTCATCGCCTAGTCCAGGGGTTTGCAACCCGCGGCTCCAGAGCTGGTGCGGCCAACTATGCTTGGGAATCTGACACCAAAATCGGTAGAAAAGGCGTAATAACAAGAAGAGGAACAGGACAATGCCGTTGAGGGGACTATATGATAGCGTCACCTTCAATTTAGTGGTCTATGGAGTTTTTTTGCTCGAAGTTTTCATTTGGTGGCAAAATGGCTCTTTTGTCGTAAAGCTTGCCTAGTCTGTCCCACAGAAAAGGGATCAGAAGCAACCACACTCTGTTTGAGAAGAACGAGCTGGCGAACTCGTGTGGTGTGGGTGGGGCGGCGCTCCTGGGCCCTAGGTTCTGGGGGCTGCCTCTACCCGGATGTGGGAGTGGGGGCGTATCTGACCCCCGGAGGCATCTGGGTTGGCCCGGACTCGCTGCTCCGGGGGTGGATGGGTGCGCGTCCCGGTCCGGATTGGTGCTTGTGAGGACCTGGGTATGGGGAGTGTGCATGGGGTCGGGCGGGTGTGGGTTTGTGTGCGCGAGTGCAGGTGTGTGTCAGTGTGTTTGTGTGTATGTTGTATGTCGTATGTTGGGTGCAGGGGATTCAACAGGGGTGTGGGCACTGGGGGCAGTGGTGGGGGGTGAGGTGTGTCATTGTGCCTGGAGGGTTGCTGCCTCTCCGAGTGGTGGGATGTGTTGCCCGAGTTCCTCTCGGATACAGAGTGGGGATGGCGGTGGTGGTGTTCGGGGGTGTGGGTCGCCGGAATCTCCTACAGTGGCGCGCCTGTTGGCTAGTGTGTGACATCTGGGTGAGGCATCTGGGGCCTATGGATGGCCTCGCCTCATGTCGGCCCCTGCCCCGCAGTGGGTCCCGGGAAACAGAAGTGCCTACTGCCCAATGGCTCGCCCTCTGGGAGGGAAATTATATATTTTTTTCCCTCCCAGTCTTACTATCCCTCGCGCCCTCGCCCCCCCCACTCCCTGCAAACAAGCACATAGGATCTTAGGGAGTGCGCGTGCTCCATGGGGGTTGGCAGGGGGGTTCACAAACACACTTTTAGTTGGGTGGGGGGGCGGGAATGAGAGGGTCCTATTACACCCCTGTTTTCTTAGACGATCCCCGGGGCGGGGGGCGGTGGGGCGAGGGGTTGTTTCGGCTCCGAGTCTCAGTCAACAGCAGTGCTGGGAGGCGTGCCTGCGTGCCTGCGTGTGTCTGTTTGTATAGTGCTGTGTCTGTGGAAATCCCGGGGCATGGGGGGGGGGTTAAACCCATAGGCCTTCTACAGGCGCCTGCCTCTGGTGTCGGGGAAGGCAATGGCCCGTGCAGTTGTGTCTGGGGCGGCCTGGACCTCCCGGGGTGTTGAGTATGGCCCCTGCTTTGGGGGTTGGATGGCTTCATGGAAATTGTGATTATCATGGTTGTTTATAATATGGTTGAAATATGTTTGGGAGGTTCTTCTGCACCCTTTCTTATGGTCTTCTTCTTCTTGTGGTCAGTATTAATTTAGTGCTTTTAATTTGATGGTGTTCCTGTCGTAGCATAAATACCACAATCCATATGAACTAAGATCAATTAGATGGCTATAATGTACCTGCAATCCCTATAATGCTAGTGTCAGTGACATAACAGAGCTAGAGCCCCAAACAGCTCTCATTGGCTACGCTGGGAGGTAGCAGCTCCAAGCCTAAATTTTACCAAGCAGTTCAAAACGGGAGATGGCTGGCATCTAAAATCACTCATTAGTTGAAACACCAGTGGCAATTAAAACAATACCCGCCAGTAACTTCTCTCTTCTCCCAGAGGCGACGTACTTCGTGACAACTCAAGTCACAGCCACACAAAAAACTTTGGCCTTGTCGAGAGAGCCATATGCCGGGGCTTCGAAGCTAATCTTGCCAATCAAAGTAACCTTTTCTTTGTCCATTCCTGCTCAGTATTTGGTTCCTCTTCTAGCTCTGTGCAAAACTGCCGTCGCTGCAGTTTCTCAAACTACGGTGTGGGACGAGGGTCAAACAGAACATGCGAGCGTTAATCGCGCATCAGAAAAACGAGTGCCGTTAAAGGACGCTTAACGTGTTAACTTTGACAGCCATTGTAATTATTATTATTTATTCATCCTAATCATCATCATCATAAGGGGATTGACTAGCCCAAAGTCAACTGGGATAGGCTCCGGCATACTCCTGTGAACCTAATGAGAATAGGCGGCATAGAAAATGGATGGATGGGTAATTAGAGGCGGGGTACACCCTGGACTGGTCGTCAGTCGATTGCAGGGCACATGTAGACAACAACCATTCATAATATGGAATAAAAAGAATAATAATAATAAAAAGATGAAAAGTGGTGGAAAATATTGTGTGAATGCCTCCATAATATTATTATGTGTGAATGCTGTAGGCATTCACACATAATAATAATTCGGAGTTGGACTTTACTTTGAAACTATCCGGCTTTCTTGAACTACTTCCTGTCATTATATGGAGTACTTCTTGAACTACTTCCTGTCATAGCAGGAAGTAGTAAAAAAAGACACCTGGAACCAACTTGCAAGAGTTCAGACGTTTATTGCAGCTACAGTCAGGCCGTGTGGCCTATTGTAGGGCGATGTTGAAATACAGTGCAGGAAGAAAAACACTACTTCCTGACATTAGTTTGAATTTCCTGCTCTTTTTGATGGCCTTCCTCTGCCCTGGTGAGAATCGTGGGAAGATCAACCACAGAGTTGCTGGTGCAAGCATGCACTTGAAGCACGGCGGAGCTCTCTGACTGTGAGTAGTGCTCCTTTTTCTGCATCCTGCTTTACCCCGAGAGGAATGCAATGTATCGCCGGGATAGTAGCGGGAATACCGCTTACCACTGCATCCTGCTTTGCCGCGACGTGGAAGCAACGAGGCCGTGTGGAACGTGAGTGTGTCTGACTTTAACGCCGCGGCAGGTGTGCAAATGTCCCTCGCTGAATCACCCGAAAAGACTTGTATCATTTCACATGCATCACTGGAATCCTAAAACACAATAAGATTATAGAATAAAATAATAATACAAAAATGATCTATTTAATTGTAATATTAGGACTTTATTCCCACACTATATTCCCATATTAACTTTCCCCCAAACTAATATGCCAAAGATTACATTTGTATAATGTTTTGTTTGCTTCTCATAATATAACATAAAAAAATAAATAAAAATGAGCTCTATGCTACTAAAATGACATTGTTTTTTTTACTGAAAACATTACAGGTTTATTCTCATAAAACTGTACTTTGAATTTCCACTTGTAAAATTATAGCACATTTTTCAATTGCTGCTGTTTATTTTAGTTTTTCCATTTTTTCAACCTTTCTTGTCATTATGACTTAATTCCTGTAATATTATGACTTTATTCTCCTAATATTATAACCTTTTCTGCAACCTATTTTTCCAAAAAATATGTTCTCCTAACATTTTGACTTTATTTTTGTAAAATGTATATTTTTGTTAAATTGTATTTTTGGAATGTGCCGCACTCGGACCACACTTTGAACACCCCTGTTGTAGACAAAAAATAATTAAAACGTATAAATGTTATGGTGTTAAGAAACGTCTGAAGGCCATATATGGTCATCATAAAAGCCACATCCTGCTCCACAGCCATGGCTTCCCTACCCCTGCTCTAATTCTTCACCCCTGGGTTATTTTGACCCAACCATGCCGTAGAGACGTTAAGACATTTAGGAGCTGTTTTTAATTTATGGAAAGGTGACCGGCGACCAGTCCAGGGTGTACCCCGCCTACCGCCCGATGTCAGCTGGGATAGGCTCCAGCATACCCTGCGACGCTAATGAGGATAAGCGGCATAGAGGATGGATGGACGGGTCACCTTGAACTACTTCAAAAGGTTGTAGCTTGAAAATAATTAAAGATAAATGCATACTGCAAATGCGAAAAATCATTAGTATGACCCAAAGTTTGTGACGGGAGTAAAATTGCTCATATAATGTGCATAATATGACATCACCAGGCTCAGAATTTGTCAGATCCCCGTGTCCACGATAAAATGTCTGATCCACTTGTGTTTTTTTTTTTACATTCCCGCTACCCCCCTCACCATTAGCGGTGCTTTGACAACCCGCCACGTCACCTGCTGCCACCCCAAACATGGTCAAGCAAAGGCGGCTGTCTCGCTGGCCGCACACACTTGGTGATTCAAACTCCGTAACCTCCTACGCATAAAACCACGCCCAGAAATGTTGCTCAAATGAAAGTTGCAGATGTCCTCCATCTCCTGGTGTAAAGTGTTAACTACTGGAGGCGCCATATTTGCAGAAATGGCTTGTTAAACTCAGCAATTTTGTGACTTTGGTGCTGAAGGGGTTAGGACACGTGAGTGTGTTCTAATTCTCCATGCTTTGTGTATTTCGACCCAGCTATTTGCGGAAGAACGTGCATAAGACATCTCCGATAAGGTACTTCTTCTCAAACCCATCGTCTTCATTCTGAATGGTTTGTTCGGCCAAACGGGACGGCGTCTTATTGTGAAGGAGGACTTTCCTGTCACCTGCTGCGGCCATCATCCGCGCGTTGAAAGACGTATGTGGTGAGTGCAGAAGGAAGTTTTTTTTTCCTGTAAAGTGAACGGATATGTGCCGTCGCCGCCCGCTGCCGCCCAATGAGAGGCGGCGGCGGGCCGAGGCTTTGTGTCGTAACGTCGCCGTGCATCAGTCACGTCGCCAAAACTTTCTATGGCGGTGTTGTTACTTTTCCTGCTGCTGGGCGGCCATCGCTGCACTTTGAACATGTCAGGATATGCGAGCTGTTCTCTTGTTAGCACTGCGTCTATGTTTAGGCGGTGATGCCGCCTCTTATGACTCACCCAGCAACACACACACACACACACACACCGGGGATTATTAATGTTTTACTGAAATAGTTACTGGGAAGTAACAGCAGCCCAGGCGGTGACGTCCTCCTCGGGTGTTATTGATCTCATCGCCCATTCCAGCTCCAAACTTCCAATTAATCCGAGGCGGCCGCCCGCTGTGTCTTGTCCTTCTCCTTTCTTTCCCAGGCGATGCGTTCGCTGCCCTGCAAAGTGTTAAATCGCTATCTTTTCCCGTCTTATGGGATGTGTGCCTGACAGGCGTCCCGGCTCATTTGCGAAATGTTACATCTTGGCCCTCGTTGAGCCTTTCAAAGTCTCTTTGGCATTCTTTGGTAATCAGTGCAGGAGAGGAGCAAGGCCGTAATGAAGCTGCTTGCCGCCGGGTAATAGAGGCCCACGTCTAATGCCAAGGGCGGCCCGGCAGGCACGAAGACCATTTAGGGGGGAGCGGCTTTGGGTTTCAGCTACAAAAACTGCTCAGGTTGAGAACATCGCTTGACCGCATAATCTTGTCACTCGGCGTCCAGAGGTAACATTATGCGAACTTTGTGTCGCAAACAAGGTTAGAAGGTCTGGGTTGGAGACATTTGGGGAAATAAATGAACTCCCGTACTTTACGATGTATAAGCCGCTACTTTTTTCTTACCTATTATACGTTTCCTCTTTTCTGACCTGTAAATGTTTAACAATGCCGACGCATCAGGGTGTTTGGAAGTCAGCCCTGAAAGCAGTTTTGGATGGCTCTGCATGCTGAGTTACACCGAGTTCCACTGACAACCCGGACTTCCTTGTATGGGCAATCTTGAGCAATGGCTTTCAGGAAATGTTTGTGGGGGTGTGAGGGAAAGCTAATTTTGTTTAGCAATACAAATACAAGCTCACAGATGTCTAGATCTGTAAGAGATTTTAAAAGCAGACATTTAAAAAATACTAAATTGCCGTTTACTATTAGGAAGTGGGGTTCAGCAACTGTCCGAAAGTCCTAGGGACCAATCACAGAGTAGTGGGCTCGGCAGGAGGCGTACCTGGAGGTGGAGTAAATCACACAGACCGTTTGGGCGAGAGGCAGAACACCCAAGGAAACACTGCTTGTTTATAAGCTGCAGGTGTCGATGTTGTAACATAACATATTTACATAGAGATACACTATAAACCTTGCAGTCTGACTTGCACTTCCATCTTACCTTAAACACTGGAAAATTACGGTATAATTTTGAATTCCAGACTATTGAAAAAATGTTGTACATAAATAGGCCGCACTTGTTGACTAGTTGCGGGTGTCCACGTAGAAAGACGCACTATAAACCTTGCAATCCTACCTCCATTTTCATCTTCCCTTAAACACTGGAAAATTTCGGTATAATTGTGAATTGCAGACTATTGAAAAAATGTACATAAATAGGCCGCACTTGTCGACTAGTTGCAGGTGTCCACGTAGAAAGACGCACTATAAACCTTGCAATCCTACCTGCACTTCCATCTTTCCTTCAACACTGGAAAATTACAGTATAATTGTGAATTCCAGACTATTGAAAAAATGTTGTACATATATAGACCGTACTTGTCAATAAGCTGCAGGTGTCCACGTTGTACCATGACATATATACACGGAAAGACGCAATAAACCCTGCAATGCTACCTGCACTTCCATCTTCTTTTTAACATGTGAAAATTATGGTATAATTGTGAATTCCAGACTATTGAAAAAATGTTGTACATACTGTATACTGTATAGACTGCACTTCTTGATAAGCTGCAGATGTTCACATGGAAAGACGCACTATAAACCTTGCAATCCTACCTCCACTTTCATCTTCCCTTAAACACTAGAAAATTTCGTTATAATTGTGAATTGCAGACTATTGAAAAAATGTTGTACATAAATAGGCCGCACTTGTCAATAAGCTGCAGGTGTCCACGTTGTACCATGACATATATACACGGAAAGACACAATAAACCTTGCAATGCTACCTGCACTTCCATCTTTCCTTCAACACTGGAAAATTACAGTATAATTGTGAATTCCAGACTATTGAAAAAATGTTTTACATACCTGTATTCTGTAGACTGCACTTCTTGATAAGCTACAGATGTTCACGTGGAAAGACGCACTATAAACCTTGAAATCCTACCTGCACTTTCATCTTACCTTAAACATTGGAAGATTTGGGTATAATTGTGAATTGCAGACTTTTGAAAAAAAGTTGTACATATATAAACTGCAGTTGTCAATAAGCTGCAGGTGTCCACGTAGAAAGACGCACTACAAACCATGCAATCCTGCCTGCACTTGGTGTTCCCTTGTTAGCTCCGGTGAGACACGAGGCGCTTTTTCAATCGCTGCTGCAGTCCAAGCGAAAGCTGTATTCATTCTTCACTTGATCAAGCTCACTTAAGATTTTTCAGATCAAACCTCGATCGCTTCATAAGAATTCAAATCGTGATGTTAGCTTCTTTTTGCGGAAATGCACTACTTTACGCATCATCGCAGAAGCCGCAGGGTTCAAAGTGTGTGAAAGAAACAGAAGCTAGTAGTCAGGAAATTACGGTCATTTTTCCGTTATTATTAATGAATGCCATGTTTGTTTGTTCAAAATATGAGCTGAGCTACCATGAAATTGACTATTATTGAAATTCAAAAGCAAAACAAGCAATGAACCGAGTGACTTGTGCCGACTCCCTATCCTGAGCGTTATTCCCCTGGTTCTGCAGCACGGAACTCTCAGTGCAGAGAGGCAGCGCTTATGCCCTCCTGGGGCGTGAAACAAAGCTCTTAGGAAAGCTAAATAAATGCTCTCCTAACTGGTTCTAAACCTGCAGCCGCACGGAACGTAATGTAGTACTTAGTTAATGAAATCCTCGCGGCCAAACATTTAATAAGTCGATGAATGAAAAAGCAGACCCACTTGCGACAGCGGCAACTTCTTTCTGCTGATCTTTTCAGCAACGAGGGGCCCGACCGACACGTCTCCGCAGTGAGGCAAAATCATTGCTCGTTTCATGTGAAGCGGCGATGACGCCTGAAGAGCTCTTTTAAACGCTGCACGTAATCTGCTCTCCTGACATTGTTGTACTTCATTTCCCGCTCTTTGGAAATGAATGCAAATCGACTTCGTGCAGCGTGTTCGTCTTCACGCTGTAGCTGAACTGCTGACGAGGTACGGGTGGCGCTGAGCGATTGGCGCTCTGTTTCTATTTCTTGAACTTCATCCGGACACATTTGTCAGTTTCCTCACATTTTCTTTCCCGTTGTATTTATTCATTTGCTAATATGTATCGCCTTGTCTCATTTATGTACACACACAACAACAACAGTTATATAATAATAATTCATTATTGTTATATACAGTATTATTATGTTCCTAAAAATAATAATAAATGTTACTATTATTATATAAGATGTAAATAGATACGAATAATAATAATTTTGTGTAAATACATAAATAACATATAATATACTATAGTTATATATTGTGCAGTATATAGTTTTATGTAGTTTATTTTATTTTATATAGTATATAGTTACAGTACCTCTGGACTGGCAGACCGGGGGGGTGGTCCCCGTCTTTAAGAGGGGTGACCGGAGGGTGTGTTCCAACTATAGGGGGTTCACACACCTCAGCCTCCCCGGGAAAGTCTACTCCAGGGTGCTGGAGAGAAGGGTACGACCGATAGTCCAACTTCCGTTACAGGAGTTGCGATGTGGTTTTCGTCCCGGTCGCGGAACACTGGACCTGAGCTACACCCTTGCAAGGGTACTTGAGGGTATGTGGGAGTTTGCTCAACCGGTCTACATGTGCTCTGTAGACTTGGAAAAGGCATTCCAACGAGTCCCTCGGGGTGTCCTGTGGGGCGTGCTCCGGGATTTAGGGATTGGTGGTCCGTGCCATTCGGTAGCAGCAGGAGTCTGGTTCGTATTGCCTGCAGTAAGTCCAGCCTGTTTCCGGTGAACGTTGGCCTCCGCCAAGGCTGCCCTTCGCCCCATTCTTGGACAGAATTTCTAGGCTCAGCCAAGGCGCTTACGGAGTCCTGTTTGGTGGCCTTAGGATCTCGTCTCTGCTATTTGCAGACGATGTGGGCCTGATGGCCTTATCTGGCTGCGACCTTCAGCGTTTGCAGCTGAGCGTGATGCTTCTGGGATGAGACTCAGCACCTCCAAATCCAAGGCCATGGTTCTCAGTCGGAAACGGTTGGTTTGTACCCTCCGGGTTGGGAGTGAGGTCTTGCCTCAGGTGGAGGAGTTCAAGTATCTCGGGGTCTTGTTCACGAGTGAGGGAAGGATGGAGTGTGATGTTGACAGATGGATCGGTGCAGCGTCAGCAGTACCGAGTAACGAGTTTGCGGATACAAGGGGTGGAAATGAGTTTCCTCCGTAGGGTGGCTGGACTCACCCTAAGAGAGGAGCCATCAATTCTGGATGACTCCCGGACGCTTCCCTGGTGATGTGAAGCTGGAAGAAGGCGCCGGAGAACACTAGAACACGCTGGAGGGATTATGTCTCACAGCTGGCATGGGAACGCCTTGGTGTCCTCCTGGTAAAACTGGAGGAGGTGGCCGTAGACCTTGGACTTTCCTACTGAAACTGCTGCCCCCGCAACCCGGATAAGCGGAGGAAAATGGAATGGAATATACAGTTACTGTATAATATAATACTAATGATGATATAATATAATATAATAATATAAATATTACAATTCTTGCATATTTATATTATTATATCATTATAATCCTATTCATCATCTGCATTTTTATTATTATTATTTGTTTTTTACTTTAATTTATTTTCAATTACACAATTTATTGCTCAGCAAACCTTATTTTTTGCACGACTGCTCATTTTTAACCGTAAAGTGTAAAAAGAAGCAAAATGTGCTCTCCTTGGATGAATTTGTTAAGATTGCATAGCAAAATGTATACGGGCAAGATACATTTGCACAATTCTGCAGTTTTTTCCCCTCGTTAGCCTTTTTTAAAATGTAATGTATTATGCAAAAAAATCCCAAACTAAAATTTGGTTTTTGTGTTTCTGTTTTTGCTGATAGTCTTTTATGTGGCGCTAATCTAAATATAAACAAAGAGTCTGTTTTGCTGTCAAACACTTTTCGTAAAAGCAATTTAATGGCAGGGTTAGAGCGCCGCAACAAGCATGAAATTCCTTTCGAAGCGCTTACGACATCAAAGCTGCCGTTCAATTAGGCGGTTCTCCAAACATAATATGATTTTTCTTCTGCCTGCTGTCACGCCGCCAACACAATTAGCCGATGCTTTGTGTGTCCTTTATTGGCGTTGCGCGAAGGCGACGTGAGAGGAAGATCTCGGAGCGTGATTCGTCAAAGTAGGCCAATACACTTGATCGTCTGTGGAGGTGCGTCCCTGCGCGACCCACCCCTAATGCTCTTCTCTGCATTAATCTGGATTTGATGTAACTTTGGATCAACTAAATTCCAGATTAAAATCACATTTCATTTCCAGCGTAGTTATCAACGCGGCATGATTTCCCACAGCGCTCTTCAGTCTCTGTTTTTTTTCCTCTTTTTTACAAAATTCCAACTTTCATAATGTCATAGTAGTAGAGATCTGAGTGGTCGACTGGACTGGGCTGGAGTGAGTGGCGGAGTTTTTTGCCAGAGTCTTTGGTAGGAGAAGTACAACTAAGTCCACGGGTTGGAGACCTGGAGCCTGGACCCCTCTAGACAGGATAAGGTCCTCCTGAGAGGAATGGCCAGAACTGCTGCCATCTCGGTTGAGACTGGAGTTTGCTTCTTTGCAAAATAGGCTTCTTTCACTCCTCTTTCAAACCTGCGCTTTTCCCTAGCTAAGATCTTGACCTCTCTGCCTTCGAAAGTGTGGTTAGATGGTCAGTAGTGTATCTACATCTATGGATAACACTGAGCGGCTCCGCAAAAAGTTCATAATTTAATATTCGGCGCCTTTCCTTTCATCGCGCGAGCGCTACTGTATCTCGGAGGCGCCGAGCAACCAGCTAATCTGATGGCGAGGCTAAGCAGTCATGTCTGACTGCGTCTCGGATCAGCACTGATGTTGTTTTTAAGCCTCCCCCGACACAAACTAACAGCTTCAGCGTCAGGCGACAGCAGCAGCTGACAGCTGGTAAACAAGCGTCCGTGAACAACAAAGGCGACGACAGCGGGACAAAACGCTGACGAGCGTAGGAGGAACTGAAATGCTGTGTGGAAAATGTTTTAACATTATTAGAGCCCTCCAGACATGGAATAACACCCCTACAGTCAAATTTAATTTTTTTTACACAATGTAGTCGACATAATGACAGAAAATAAGCCTACCCAACACTAGACGTCATCGGGATGTTGTTTTTTGGGCTAAATGTGTTTGGGCCATCGTTGCCTTAATTTAGCCCAGAAATAGAAGTTGAGTTTAGTCCGACTGATTTGGTCCAAATATAGCCCAAAATTAGACGGTTTTAGACCAAATTTAGACAAGAAACGGACGTATGCTTATGTCTTCCATCCATCCATTTTTAATGTGCTTATTCTCATAGGGTACACTGGCTGGAGCCTACCCCAGTGTACTTTGGGCAGGGGCTGGGTGCACTGGTTTCCAGGGCAAGCGAACCTTCACACTCCCATTTATACCTGTGGACAATTTAGAGTCGGCAAATCGCCTAACATGGAATGTGCACTCAAAACAACCAAACTGGGTGTCTGTTACATCAACCTAAGTCTGACATGTTGGGTTTCATCTATAAAATCCTGTTTTGTTCCTGAACATTTTAAAAACATGTATTTTCAGCATAATATGCAACAATTTTAAATGTACGAGAATAATTTATGCTAACACAACATCATTCTAATAAATTCAGATTGCAAATCCCTTTCGTTTGCAACTCCAAAGCAGAAGGTGGCAGTAATGAGCACATTCTTGGCGCCCCCCTGAGAGCTTTGAAGGTAGAGTGGTAGAGGTAGGTGGATGAAGGTAAGCGTAATGTTGAATGGAATGGAATCATCTGTGAAAGAGAAAGCAATAGTGTGCAGAAATGTTATCAACAGTTGGCTTTTTCACTCTCCGACATTTTCGATGTGTTTTCTGTTACCGGGTGTTTTATTGGACTGCGTTTACAAATCCGACTGCCACGGGCTTAGCTAGCTAGGCGCCGAAGATAGCATCCTGAGGTGGATGGCGTTGAAAAGCGCGGGCTTCTTTGCCAAACCCCTGAAACCAAATGATACTTTATACTCCATATATACCTGCAGGCTCTGATATGACCTGTAGAGGTAAAGCCACAGTGGTGGTGTTTCCCGGGTTTATTCCAAATCACGCACTTAGTCTGCATGCACGCTTCTCGTAGTCATTATTTCTCTTTTACATTTGATTTGGCTTACTGAAATAGAATGCGTCTGGGAATTATGTCAGATAAGTTTTAAGATGGAGAATCCTCTGGCTCCGAGCATTCATTCATTTTCTATGCCGCTTGTCCTCACTAGGGTCGCGGGGATGCTGGAGCCTATCCCAGTCATGCCCTGTAAAAGCTGCTTTTTGTTTCTTTTTTTAAAATTTTTGTGGCATGAAGTAAGGATGAATCATTTATCATACAATACATATTCTTGGATCATTTGGATTATCCTAAAGTTTACAACAAAGAGTGCCTGATTGCATATATGTATCACTTTTAGTAGTATTGTACTATAAAATATTTGTGTATGTGTCGAACTATTACTACGGGGAGTATGTTTGTTCTTTATTCTGTTGCTGTTAATCTTCAACATTTGTAGCTCCCTTGCTAACAATGTGTAGTCACCACATTAACAAATTCTCATTGGGAATTTGTGGGCTGGAAAAAGCGGAATTTCGGTCAAACTGAGGTTTTGGGGAATGTCTTATACAGAATGGGTATTCAGAATGTTTTGAATGTGCTGATAATTTTAATGGTTAAAAGTGGGAGAGGAATGTTGAAGAATTTCCAAGGTCAAAGGTAATTTGTGTTAGTGAAATTTTCCCACAATTCAGTAGTGTTTCTCACGTTGTTTATCAAAATGCTGGTACTTGAATTATTTGGCTTCATTATGGGATATTATTCAGCAACAATCAAAAGTAAAGAAAGTCATAAACATGTTTTCAATGCTTTAACTAGGAAAACTTTCCGTTTATTAATATTGTTTCCTACTTCACGGGAATTCACTCATCACTGCCAATTACCGTGATAAACGGGGAAAACGTGTAGTGCTATTCTGAATATCCTTAATGATCTGAATGTTTTCATGGTGTAGTGGTTAGTCGAGAAATGTGCAACTTCTAAAAATTGTTTTTTCATTTTCGACAGGAACATTTAGCCACGGAAAATGTTCAATTGAGCAAAACAACTGCGGGAATTTTTGCTGTGTAGAAAATTGAAATTTTGGACTTTGGAATGGTTTTGAACCGGACGTGAAATGTAGAATGTAGAATTGTCAACATCACTGGGAATTTGTGTGATGGAATATGTGTAAGTACAGGTTTTGGAGCTGTGGGAAATTGTCGCTCCAAATGTCTACAATGTTTTGGTGTGGAAATGTTGGAATCGGTTGAGAAATGTGGAGCTTGGAAAAATTCCCCATTCGTTTTCAATGGGATCATAAAAATGCCATTCTAGAAAATATGGAATTACGGAAAAAGTGGTCGTTTTTGGCATGTGAAAAAATGTGGGATTAGCGGGATTGTGGACATTTCTGCTTTTGAAGGGGTTGAGAAATGTGCAAGCAGTCGGTGTGGAGTAAAAACAGTTTTTGACGAGGACGGAAAGACGTCTTTGACAGGTGAAGGCTTGCCGCTGTCAATCACGCGTCTCGCCGTGTCGCTCCGTCACCCGCTAATCGGCGAGATTTGCTGCCTCGCGGCGGCGAAACCCACGATGCATTCGCTGCTGTGAGGGAGTCTTTGTTCGGCCATGTTTGGGTCTCCGGCAGGCCGCCGTGCCGATTAGGCAAGGGCGGCTGACACGAGAGAGCCTCCTCGTGTCAACAAGTCAACTTTCGCTCAAAGTTTGAAGGTCGTTTTCTTTTTCTGCCTGGAGTGAGGAGATCCTTTTCATATTTTCTATATTTTTCACTCGTGGTGCTGCCAAGAACCGCCTTCCCGGACCGCCAAGGTGTCTTTGTTGCTGAGATGAGCCCTGGCAGCATTTCCCAGTCAATCCGCGGACAATCTATTGGAATGCTCCCACTGGCTTCACACGATGAATGCACATTTGGGAAGTCTGGTTTTGCAATTGTTGGCTTTTATTGTGGGAATTATTTTTTATTAGCGTCACGATTGATACAATAGTGGTGGACTTTCAACAATTGAAATGAATATTTTGACGTCAAAAATCAAACCAAATCAAATTCACATTTGCGTTTGTTTAACATCAACACCGTTGCGTGAATCCACACTGGTTTGTCTTTTTACAATCATTTCCATCTACACTTTTAGGTTTCAATTGAATTTAGTCTTATTTCATTTTAACAAAATTACAATGAATTAGTTAAATGTAGATATGTCCTGCCTTTTATCAATAATTTCAATTACAATTTTTACTGTATTTTCCATTTCACTCCATTTTCCTCTACTTATCTGGGTCGCAGGGCAGCTGTGAGACATAGTCCCTCCAGCGTGTCCTAGGTCTACCCCGGGACCTTATCCCAGCTGGGCATGCCCGAAACACCTCACCAGTGAGGCGCCTGGGAGGCATCTCGACGAGATGCCCGAGCCACCTCAACTGGCTCCTCTCGATGTGAAGGAGCAGCGGCTCTACTCTGAGCTCCTCCCGGATGGCCGAGCTGTTTCTGACAGTCCATCTGTTTCTGACTGAAACCTTGGCCTCGGATTTGGAGGTGCTGAGTCTCATCCCAGAAGCTTCACACTCAGCTGCAAACCGCTCCAGTAAACGCTGAAGGTCACAGCCTGATGAGGCCATAAGGACCACATCGTCTGCAAAAAGCAGAGACGAGATCCTAAGGTCGCCAAGCTGGACTCCCTCAACACCTTGACTGCGCCTAGAAATTCTGTCCATGAAGATTATGAACAGAATCGGTGACAAAGGGCAGCCTTGGCGGAGGCCAACGTTCACCGGAAACAAGCTCGACTTACTGCTGGCAATGCGAACCAGGCTCCTGCTTCGATTGTACAAGGACCGAATGGCACGTAGAAGCGGGCCACCAATCCCGTACTCCCGGAGCACCCCCCACAGGACACCACGAGGGACACGTCGAATGCCTTTTCCAAGTCTACAAAGCACATGTAGACCGGTTGGGCAAACTCCCACATAGCCTCCAGTACCCTTGAAAGGGTGTAGAGCTGGTCCGCGACCGGGACGAAAACCACATTGCAGCTCCTGTAGCCGAGGTTCGACTAAAGGTCGTACCCTTCTCTCCAGCACCCTGGAGTAGACTTTCCCAGGGAGGCTGAGGAGTGTGATCCCCCTATAGTTGGAACACACCCTCCGGTCACCCTTTTTAAAAATGGGGACCACCACCCCGGTCTGCCAGTCCAGATGTACTGTTCCTGACCTCCATGCAATGTTGTAGAGGCGTGTCAACCAAGACAGTCCTCCAACATCCAGAGCCTTAAAAAATTCAGGGTGAAACTCCACCCCCAAAGCCTTGCCATTAGGGAGTGATTTAACTACCCCAATTACCTCAGCCACGGTGATAGAACTGTCCACGTACGTATCCTCAGACTCTGCTTCCTCTACGGAAGGCATGTCAGTGGGATTGAGAAGGGCCTCAAAGTATTCCTTCCACCAACCAACTATATCCTCAGTCGGGGTCAGCAACCCCTCGTCCGCACTGTAAACATTTAAGATACCTAATAATGTAAACTGCAAAGTTTACATTATTAGGTTTCTTTAATGTTTACATACTTATTTATTATTACAATTCTTACTTTATGTATATTTGTATTATTCTTTTATTCTGCATATTTTTGCACCTTGACAATCAGTGTGGAGAGCAAAGTAAGAACTTCATTGTACAGGGAAACTTGCTTTCCTTACTGTATACATGACAATAAACACTTTGAATCTTGAATCTTGAATCTTAAACAGTGTGAACTGGAGGCTGCTTCCATTTTCTGAGGTGTCGGATGGTTTTCCAGGACCTCTTCGAGGTAGACTGAAAGTCGTGCTCCATAGCCTCACCGAACTCCTCCCACACCCAAGTTTTTGCCTCGACCACCGCCAAAGCCGCATGCCGCCTGGCCTGCCGGTACCTGTCAGCTTCTTCGGGAGTCCAGCAAGCCATCCTTGCTTGATAGGACTCCTTCTTCAGCTTGACAGCAGCCCTAACCCCCGGTGTCCACCATCTGGTTCGGGGCTTGCCGCCACGACTGGCACCAACCACCTTGGGGGCAACTACGACTGGATGCCTCAGCAATGGAGGCACAGAATACGGCCCATTCGGACTCAATATCCCGGTCCTCCTTCGAGATGCAGGCAAAGTTCTGCCGAAGATGAGAGTTGAAGACTCCACGAACGGGAGACTCATGCCTTGTGCACCTGTAGCAGGGTATTTTTTTAAAACGCATATTTCTCCCTCTCCGTTTATGGAAAAAATTGTGTCCACACGACCTTGATAAAAAAAAAAAAAAAACGCAACCTCACATAACCGGATAAATGCAATGGGAACCACAGCCAAACTTGTAGGCGGAAACAGTTACTAAAATTCTATCCGATCAGATAGAAGTAACTGTCATCTCGTTACTTCCGCAAACATAAAACCCGGCTCGTTGATCCACACTTTGGCCGGAGGTTTTGAAAACCTTCGTTTTCAGTGCCGTATATCTGCGGGCACGTGTGGATGATTGGCAAAAATGTGGAAAAAAACCTTTGTTCTATGAGATACCCGCCTACGTGTGGACGGGGTTTCTTCTAGGTGTTCCCAGCACACCCTCACTACGCGTTTGGGTCTACCTGGTCTGTCCGGCATCCTTTCCCGCCATCTATTTCAACTCATCACCAGGTGGTGGTCAGTTGACAGCTCAGCCCCTCTCTTCACCACGCAGGTCTGATGATATGACAAAGTCGATCATAGACCTGCGACCTAGGGTGTCCTGGTGCCAAGTGCACTAATGGACATCCTTATGTTCGAACATGGTGTTTGTTATGGACAAACTGTGGTTCGCACAGAAGTCCAGCAACAACACACCGCACGGGTTCAGATCAGGGAAGCCCTTCCTCCCAACCCCGCCCCTCCAAGCCTACATGGGCGTTGAAGTCTCCCAGTAGAACTATGGAGTCACTAGCTGGGGTGCTCTCCAGAACCCCTCTGATAGACTCCAAGAATGTTGGGGACACTGAACTGCCGTTTGGCGTGAATGCACAAACCACAGTCAGGACCCTTTCCCCAGCCCGAAGACGTAGGGAAATAACCCTCTCATTCACCACTCTTAGTCTGGCCCGTCACCTAGGACCTGCCTCGGGAGACCCTGCCTCGGGAGACCCTGCCTCGGGAGACCCTGCCTCGGGAGACCCTGCCTTGCGAGACCCTGCCAGGGGCATAAAGCCCCTGACAACATAGCTCCTAGGATCACTCGGGCACTCAAACCCTCCACCACGATAAGGTGGTTCTTCACGGAGGAGAACACTAATTAATTTTCATTTAATTTAACCTAAGTTCATTTCATTTAAATGAAACAAAGTAAAATGAATGAAAAATAAATCAATTTTCATTAAATTTAAATTAATTTCATGTCATTGAAATTGTTGATTGGATTGATGTAATAAAAATGTGTTTAATCTTTTTTAATTTTAAACAGTAATTAAAATACAAATAAAAATTGCAGTAGATTGGTTTATCATAAACTTTTTCATAAATCTCCCTGTGGTCTTGTCTTGTCCATCCATTTTCTATGCCGCTTACAATAATTGTAAAATGAATCGAAGTTTTATTTAAAAATGAAATCAAATCCAATTACATAACATACTTTGATTTATCAGTTCATAGTGGTCTTGTCTTTTTACAACATTCTAATTAAGTTTACAATTATTATACTGATTATCATATATAAGAAATGTAAATATATCAAATATTTGAAGTAAAAATTATATCATTGAATTTTGTTGATAATCCACCCAAAATGCGGATAATAATAAAATAGTGAATAATCAATGATATAATGTAGGTAATAAAAACAGTAAAATCATTAAAAAACAATGATGAAATATGTAAAAATTATGAAATGTTATACGTTATTAATTATATTTTAAAATCCATATTAGCAAGTGGTTATTTTTTCTCCGACTGGTTTGTATGTTCACGTTTGTATGCCAGTCGAGAATGCAAGAATACAATTGACGATGGGGACAGTTTGAGCCTGGAACAGACAAATTTACTTCCCGTCACAGCCGAGGGGGGAAAATATATTTCCAACAGAAACTGCCTTTGACGTGGGAGGTCCAGTTGAGCGCCGGGTTAGTGTAGTCTAGCGCTGTACCGTGCAAATCATCTATTTATCAACATACTCGGGGGGGGTTAAGTGCATTTCAAAAGGGAAAGAAAAACTCCTGCTCGACAATTAAGCTGATTTACGAGGGCGGTGATGGTGATTTAATTCCTCTTAAATGACCCGGAGGGATGCGTGCACGGGCCATGATCTCGTTAGCGCCGCTCTCATCATCGGAAGAAAGAAGCTGTGTCTGTGTTGTGACTTTCTTTAAACACACGGTGCGGTTTTTACTTTTCTCTTTCCGCGCTGCAACCGGGCGAGAGCTCCGATGTGGGCGTGGAGCAGCCAGAGGAGGGGGATTGCTAGTTAGTCGTGGTTAAGTGGAAAATGATGATCATTGCCAGTAATCAGGCCGCTCTTGTTTGCATATAGCGGGTTAAGTTAAAGAGCTGTAATTACAGCAAGGGATGGGGGGGGGGGGGTGCTGTCGCTGCGGGGATTACATCACACATGCTTTTTAATGCTGCTCCTGTAACGCTACACCATGTTGGCGAAATCTCTTCCGTAACTGCTCGCGTGCATTATTCATGCTGCAGCACATCCACTGCCTATTGACTGAAGTGCTTTCTGCGTTGTTTTGCATCCGACTTGCAAATAACTAGAAATTAAAGCTCTCGTTTTGTGGTCCTTTTCACCAATGTTTCTCTCCATCTAGGACATTTTGCATTGAATTTATGGCTGTTCTGATTGTTTCATTGCATGCAAGGTGACCTTGTGTGTTTTCAAAGGCGCCAATAAATGAAATCTATTAATATTTTGTATTATTAATCCCCGCCCAAAATCAGATGGCATAGGCTCCAGCATACCCACGACCCCACGAGGTTGCTGCCCCCGCGACCCGACCTCGGATAAGCAGAAGAAAATGGATGGATGGATACCCACGACCCTAATGAGGATAAGCGGTATAGAAAATGGATGTATGGTTTTTAATCCCGGTATGTAATCACCGTGGGTGGATAAACCGCGCCCAAGAAATTGAGAGAGAGAAAAAGATGTGTGCATACTAGGGCTGTCAATCCATTAAAATATTTGATCGCGATTAATCGCATTTTGCCGATGGTTAACTCAAAGGTAATCACATTTAATCGCAGGCAAAATACATTTGTATCTATAATCAGTAGGGATGTAAATCTCTTTGTGGTGAACAATTAGCTATGCAGCTACGATAACGACATCAAATGTAAAATCACTGTTGGAATTATGGGCTGTTTCTTCACAGATAATATACAGTTAGAAAACCCCCCAGCCATAAAGGACTCACAATGAGCCCATCAACCCATCAAAAATCGCAGGTCGTCATTGCTTTCCCATCGTGCATTGCTGGGAAGCAGCTTCCTGCTCGCGAGCAAAGAAAAGCAATGCCTCATGGGAAGCCGTTCAGATGACCACCACCTAATGATGCAAGAGCAAATGGGGGTTTCAGTATGTTGCCCAAGGATACTTCGACACGGTCCCGCAATGGGGGAGGATCAAACCAACAACCTTTAGGTCAGGAGACAAACACTCTACCAGCTAAGCCCTCATAATACTGTAAGAGTTGTTACTGTACACTTATATCGGTACTTGCTGTACCCCCATTTGAGTGTTAAGTTGCTGTGTGATGACTTTGGCTTTCTCTTTTCTGACACTGTGAGTCAGACTGTTATGTTGAGTAATGATCTCCGGCAATTTTTGATGGCTTGACGATTGCTTCCAAATAAAGAGCTACCTCTTTGTAGCTTGAGTAACTTTTCCGGTGGGATGCACACCTTGCTAGAAAGTCTTCAACTGTAAAGCCCGTGCTTGTGGTTTAGGTAGATGTGGTCACCCGTGCAATTCCAACTGCGCATGTATGATATTTTTTATGACAGGCTTATTTTGAGAATGCTAATTGATGAATGAAACGAATGAGAAACCCAATCAGAACCTGAACGACATTATCGGGCATCAAAATGCAACACGGTGAAAATGTCCCCATCCAACCCGAGTCGCACGCAGCCACACTAGCATGCTAGACTAAGCTAAGCCGTAAGAAGAGGTTTCGCCAACTTTGGCTGGTGTTTAGCGCCATTTCAACATGTTTCATTCGGGGGGGGGATTTTATTGGCCAATTCTGCGATTCGGCAAAAATCGCAAAGCCCTCCTGAAACACTTTAAAGAGCTTTTAGAACAAGTCGGTCGTTTTCTATACCACAGACGCGCAGACACTACTGGAGAAAGCCACTGACGACTGATTGATTGTTTCAGGCACAAATCCGTTGGGACTCAAGGCAAAACTGTAAATACATTGGGGTTTATTTGCAGCGTGTGTGTGTGTGTGGCCTACTTTTTCCAAACAATACGTTTTATTTTCAGTTGCGCAGAGCTGCTTAACCTCCTTCGATGGCGTCTCATCAAGCGCTCGCTCTTATTCTTCAACACACTCTTTAGAGCCACATGGCGTTAATCATATGTTTTCATTCCCAAGCTTGACCTACAGTCATGAGCTTTGGGCACATTGGACCGAAAGGACAAGATCCAGGATGAAATGAGTATCGGTGGGGTGGTTGGGCTCGGTGAGAAGCACTGTCTGAGAGAATCTTGGAGTAGAACCGCTGCTCCTCTGCATTGGGAGGAGCCGGAAGAGGTGGTTCCTGGACAAAAGTAGCCGGAAAGGAGGGAAATCTGGGCCTCCCTGCTTAGGCTGAAGAAGAAGCGAAAAAGGAGAAATGGAAGGATGAATGAAAGGATGGAAAGAAGGAAGAAACGGGGGTAGAAAGGAAAGGACGAAGGAAGAAGGAACGGACGAACAGACTCCTGTTCCTGTTCCAAGATTCCTTTGTCCTGTTCTTGGAAGGAAGGAATGATCAAACAAAGGAAGGAATGAACAGGCTAAGGAAAGAAGAAGTGAAGAGACGACAAAGGAAGGAAGGAAGGAACGAAGAAACGAACAGATGATGGTACAACTGAAGGAAAATACTAAGGAATAAAATGACGGACAAATGAAGGAATGACAGGACGAACGGACGAATGAATGAACAAAGCAGAGTAGGAAGGGACGACGAAGAAAGAAAGGAATGAACAGACGAAGGGAGGAAGGAAGGTAGGCATTGACGAAGGAAGGCAGGAAGAAACAAATGAATAAAGAATTAATTAACGAAGGAACAAACAAATGAAGGAATAAAAGGATGGAATGAAGGAACGAACGGATAAACAAATTATTGAAGGGATGAAGAAAGGAAGGAAGGGATGACAAAGTAAGGAAAGCAGAAAGGATCAAAGGAAAAACAAAGGAAGGAAAGAAGGAAGGAACAAAGGAAGAAACAGAGGAAGGAAAGAAGAAAGGAAGAAAGAGAGGAAGGAAAGAAGGAAGGAACAAAGGAAGAAAGAGAGGAAGGAAGGAAAGAAGGAAGGAACAAACTAACCCAGACAACATCAAACATGTGCATGCAGGGCAAGACCAATTTTTTACAGAAAAATCCATACCATGACATTTTATATTATATACAGTATATCTTTAATCATCGTTGCCGTCCTCATTGGAAGATCTGCTGCTGGCCCAGGGGATTGAGAAAAACGAGAGGTAGAATTCAATAAAACTTGTGTGCGTGGAGACAAATCAATACAACCCGAACAGAGAAATGGTCTGTAATTTATGATCAAATGTTAGTTAACATAGTAAACCACATCTTCGTCCTCCGGTGAGGACAGAGATGATGAAGGTAAGACTCACATGCCCAGACACCCAAGGTTATCTCAATCATTTCATAAGCTTGTGATAAGCAGGACTTGTTTGGAGACGAGAGGCCTCTAGCAGGTAATCAAAGCGAGTTTGTGTGACATGAATGTGTACCTTAGCAGAAAAACAGAACTATCCATCCATCCATCTTCTTCCGCTTATCCGAGGTCGGGTCATGGGAGCAGCAGCCCAAGCAGGGAAGCCCAGACGTCCCTCTCCATCGCTACCTTCGTCCAGCTCTTCTCGGCGGATGCCGAGGCGTTCCCAGGCCAGCCGAGAGACATAGTCTCTCCAACGTCTCCTGGGTCTTCCCAGAGGCCTCCTACCGGTTGGACGAGCCCTGAACACCTCCCCAGGGAGGCGTCCGGGAGGCATCCTAGCCAGATGCCCGAGCCACCTCATCTGGCTCCTCTCAAAGTGGAGGAGCAGCGGTTCCACTCCGAGTCTCTCCCGGATGAGAGTTCTTCTCACCCTATCTCTAAGGGAGAGCCCAGCCACCCTGCGGAGAAAACCCTGACGTCCACGCGATGCTGCAGAGTTGTGTCAACCAAGACTCCTCCCTGAGTCACCAACTTATCGTGGTGGAGGAGTTTGCGTGTCCCAATAATCCTAGCAGATAAGTTGTTGGGGGCTGTAGTGCCCCTGGTAGGGTCACCCAGGACAAACAGGTCCTAGGAGAGGGACCAGACAAAGAGTGGCTCAATAGACCCCAATGATGCACAAGAACAAAGGACTTCGTTTTCCCTCGGCCAGACGAGGGTCTTCGGGTCACCGGGGGCCCCCTCTCTGGAGCCAGGCCTGGAGGCGGGGCACGATGGCGAGCGTCTGGTGGCCGGGCCTGCACCCATGGGGCCTGGTCGGGCACAGCCCGAAAAGGTAACGTGGGTCCCCCCTCCCATGAGCTCACCACTCGTGGGAGGGGCCAAAGGGGTCGGGTGCAAAGAGAGCTGGGTGGCGGCCGGCGGCGGAGGCCCTGTCGGTCCGATCCTCGGCTACGGAAAAACATAACTCTGTTAGCACATAATTATAACTAATATTAGTCAAATCAAACCATATTTTCCTGACACTAATTGTAATGCCCGCCGATGTAATCATTTGAAGAAACGTTATATTATTTATTGCAATAATCCTGCAAACGTAATACATTTTCCACACGCCTAATAGCCTTGTACAAACGTGACATGCTTTTTTTTGCGGAGATTGATCGTGTTTGTGAGAAACCAAAAATCTTCAACTTTTAATGTTGTCATCTTGTAATAACTTCTCCGTGCTCATTTGTTTTCCACTTTTCAATCAGTGGATTGGTATGATATTACATGTTAGGATGTGTGTGTTTACCTGTCAGGACTCCTTTTTAGCCAGGAGGCTCCACTTACCTGTGACAAGTCATTGGTCATTGCAGTCAGTCTAGTGCTAAGCATTCAAATGATGGTGAAAATAAAACATCAGGTAAATAACCTGCATTTTGTTTTTTCTCTGTGCTCCTCTGACCAGAGTGGAGTCCATAGCAGTGTGACCATATGGTCGGTTTTACAAAAAATAACAAAAACATGTCACGAATCTGAGGTGGCTGTCGAGTGTTTTGACCCCCAGGATGCAGAAACCGAGGCGCAGTGTGTAAAATGAGTAGTCCTTTAATAAACAGGAGCAGGTAGAGGGGTACTCACAGTGTTCGGGAACAACAAAATACCACAAAATCCACAAGGAACTGTTGACAGTAACCACAAGGTTGGATCTAGGTGACAGCCCGGGTGAGGAAAACTGAGGTGACTACAGTGAAGAACCAGCAGCGTCCCTGTGATGACGCTGGGCTTATAACTCCAACTAATTGCCACTGGAAACTCCTTCCACTGGGTAAAGTAGATGCACCTTATCCCCAGCAGAAGGCGCAGCACTCCAAAATAAGAGTGCAGGGCAGGAAGTGATCATTCCTTTTCTGCTGAGCTTGTCATAAACACACGTGCATCACATTACGAATGTGCTTGTGAAGAGGGGGGGGGACAGCAAAGCTACTTTATAAAACAAACATTGTGCATTAAAAACAAAATTTCCAAACTAAATGACATAGAAAATAAATACAAGTCAAGCCTGTAGCGTAATAAAAAGTGCGTAAAAAATAAAGCACTGTTGTATAGGAAAACCTTGTCAACTGCCTTCGACGTTAGCGGTTCTACAATATTTGTGTTGTCATTCCCAATGTGTGACAGGAAAGACAAGAAACTTCCAACATAAAACCCGGAAAACGGTTCAAATAAAGCCTCTATTCAATTGGAAGCGTCACGCGTATCTAGATCTAGAGTATCTACATCTGCATGCGCTTTAAAATGGCATTTGCACTGTTCAGCTGTTATTGGCATTGTGTTGCACAATCTACGGTTGTGTCATGAGTGCTCAGCATCTAGCCCTTTGTCTACCTCTGCATACGCTTTAAAACGAGTGTCACCCCTCGGGGGTGAACTCCGCCACCGCTAGCCCAATAACGTCACACAATATTTACTAAGCCCAACAACACACCCGAGCGTTTTAACCCCGAACCCTTTCTAACATGGAGGCAACGTCAGGCTGCTTTGAATTCTTCCCAGCCACCTCCTGCGGTGAGTCATAAAAGCGCACGGCAATACTGTTGAATTTTTGATGAAGCATCACTGAAGGCCAAAGCGGAGGGGGCCGGACGGGGGCTGAAACCAACCCAGGAAAATCTTGATGCTTTTTTTTAAAGATGTATCACGATCGCTTTCCCCATCATAAATAATGGAAATGCATGAAGTCCTGAACATTGGCCATTATAAAAGTTTAAACTGCTCTACAGGCGGTGTAGTAAGTGTGTATCATTTTATGAAGTTCCGCCGCTCTGAATGGTAACCTTGCGCTATAATAACAATCACAACCACGTTTTTTCCAGGCCTCGATTTGCTGTCGTGATGCTGATCAACTAGAAATGATGTAAATCTAACTAATCCTTTCCACTGCCAAAGTGTGGCCTTCATGAAACCTTCATGAACTGTCCGGTGGGCGTGGGCGGGTATGACAACCTTGGGCGGAATTATCACAAGTTTCCCGGTATTATTATTGACCCTCGCCTCACACCGCAGTTTGAGAATTTACATTCAGTGTTTTTTTTTTAGATGTTCGCCGTCTCTCCACTGATTTTTTTTTGCTTTAAGCAGCTATTTACCGGCAGGCATAGCCGAGGACAGCCATTCGGGGGTTTGTGTCAATGGGGCCATACCTGAAGACGAGAATGGATGTGAATACCGTTGGCAGTGCTAACATTAGCAGAGCACTAGCTAGTCACAGGGAAAAAATGTCAACATATCTGCAAAACATACATAAATTATAGCCATCTAATTACTCTCATTTATTTTGTATCGCATAAACTGGATTTTGGTGCATCATCATACAAATATGCACATTAGCCCTCAGTAAGGTCATCACATCTTACCTTTATGCATTCCCACATAGTATTAGCATTTGTGAGCAAAAATTAGGTGAAAGAAAAATGGTTAAAAAAAAAACCCAGTATAGTAGTCTATCTGTGCAGCGTGGGTTAGAAGGTGCGTTCAAGGACTTGGTCAAACGTAGTGGAACAAAACATGAAACATACAAAAACGGTGGGATTTCTGACTGTATATTATTGTTTGAATAAAAGGATGTTTTCAAAGACATTTACATAAAATGACAAAAAGGTCAAGTCGAAACAGTCAGTTTTAAACTATATAATAATATATAATATAATATAACACAATGAAAGTGGACGTTGTGATGATTTGTAGTGTTCTAGACTGGTCACTAAGTGTCAGTAAGGCCACTGTCATGCCGGGTGAGACACACAAGCACCAGACTCACAACAGTAATCCCTAACATGGACTACTCTACTCTGAACCCCTGATGTCGATTCTTGGGGTTTCTAATTAGCGCCGGGTCAAAAAAAAAACAGGCTTTTTATGGCTGTAGGGAACGTCCTGATAGTGTTTTGTATTATCTCCACAAGATGGCAGTAGCTGCATTTGAAGTATCAAGATGCTTTGTCCGCCTCTGCATGCGCTTTAAAATGGTGTGAAATCCACTTGCCGAATAAGCAGCTTGTGCCTTACCACGATTACAACATTGGTTGTGTTGTGCGATAAACTTGATAATAATTGACCGTGTGGTCAGGGAGAGCTGGGTTTCTTTCTTTCCACTTTCTCATGCACTCCAAATGATTATTAAAGTAGTTTAAGGCTATAACTGTGTTATTTCTAACATAACGGTACATGCACTTGTTTCGATGTAGGTCTGTCCTTTTCCAACGTAAACAAGCAGCCCAGTCCAGGGGGTTGTGCCGGATGAAATGCCAAAAGAGGTGAAGTGGAATGATGAACATTCCGACATGCTACATCCAAATGGATGCGAGTCACGCTCACGATAACCTTTGCAAACATGAAGGGTCATTTCATCCTAAGATGTCCGACACAACACGACATCTTTGTGCTGCGGTGTTGGCAAACGTGCGCTCGTTAGCTGCAGGCCGCTAGCTGCAGACATTGATTTCACTTTTGAGCAAACAGACGACCATTTGCGGGAGTTCCGCAGCAACGGGGAGTTGAGAGTCTTCCACTGCTTCCGTTCGTCTTTTCGGTGCAGGTTGCATTCAGTGATAGACCGGGAAGTAAGCATAGCAGCAGCGATGCCCTCAAACGGCAAAATAAACACTCACGCTTGCTGTTGCTACGCGACAGCGAGGGAGAGGAAACACGCAGCAGGTCTAAGATGGACTTTTGGTAGGCTAACTTCCAACGCTATTTCAGAGGTTGTACTAGGTTGTGAAAGTGCTCAAAAGTCCCTGATACCGAAAAAAACATATGAGACCGGAGCGCTCTGCTGTTTTTAAGGACTTACTGTTGGTCAGAGATCATCTATGTGACAAGAGCTCGGCTGTTTTAAGGACCTACTGCAAAAACAGAAAAAAGATGCTTTATATGACAGGAACGCTGTTGCATTTAAGGACCTACTGCAAAAACAGAAAAAAGATGCTTTATATGACAGGAACGCTGTTGCATTTAAGGACCTACTGCAAAAACAGAAAAAAGATGCGTTATATGACAGGACCGCTGTGCCTATTTTCAACACTAGTCAAAGATCCTCTACAAACATGAATATAGCCGGACTTTTTGTTTTACGGGTTTTTAAATCGCTCGTCAAAGATATTTTATACGACAGGAGCGCTTTACTGTTTTTGAACCCACTTTAAAAACTCTAGCCAAAGATCCTCTATATGACAGGAGTGTTGTTGTTTAAAGGACGTATTTCGCTAGGCATAGAGCCTCAATGTGATAGAAGCCTTCTGCTGTTTTTAAGCACCTACTCCAAAAACGCTTGTCAAGGATCCTCTATATGACAGGAGCGCTGTGCTGTTTTTGAGCGACTACTTAAATAACTTTAGTCAAATATCCTCTTTAGGACAGGAACCTTGCTGTTTGACGGACGTGTTTCAGAAAAGCTTGTCAAGGATCCTTGACCCGGATTTTAAGAACCGACTACCAAAGTGCTTGTCAAGGACCCTCTATATGATTGGAATGCTTTGCTGTTTTTGAGGACGTACCTGAAAAACACTAGTCACAGAGCCTTTTTAAGACAGAAGCCTCGCTATTTGAAGGAAGTATTTCAGAAAAGCGAGTCAAAGATCCTACCATAGGAGCACTCTGCTACCTACTGCAAAAACATTTGTCAAAGATCCTTTTTAGATCATTTAGAGTGTTGTGCTATTTTTAAGAAGTTACTGCAACAATGCTTGTCAAGGAGTTATTTTCTGATTTTGAGAACCTACTTCAGAAACACTAATCAAAAATTCTCGATGTGACAGGATCGCTTTGCTGTTTTAAAGCACATATTGCAAAAACGCTTGTCAAGGATCCTCTATATGATTGGAAGGCTTTGCAGTTTTTGAGGACATACCACAAAAACACTAGTCAAAGGTCTTTTTTAAGATAGGATCCTCACTGTTTGAAGGACGTATTTCAGAAAAGTGAGTCAAAGATCCTCTATTATAGGAGCACTCTGCTATTTTTAAGCACCTATTACAAAAACACATTTCAAAGATCCTCTATATGACAGTGGTGTTGTGCTATTTTTAAGAAGTTACTGCAAAAGTGCTTGTCAAGAATCCTCTCTGTAGGACAGGAGTGATCTTCTGTTTTTGAGAAACTACTTCAAAAACACTAATCAAAGATCCTCTATATGACAGGAACGTTTGCTGTTTTTGATGATGACCTTCAAAAACGACAAGAGCCTTGCCGTTTGAAGGCTGTATTTCAGAAATGCCCGTCAAAGATCCTTTATTATAAGAGCACGTTGCTATTTTTAAGCACCTGCTGCCAAAACACTTGTCCTTTATCTTTATCATTTAAGATCCTTTATATGACAGGAGAGTTGTGCCATTTTTAAGGAATTTTTGCAAAAAAATTCCCTAGTGCTTTCCTGTTTTTGAGGACCTACTTCAAAACACTAGTCAAAGATGCTTTTTTAAGACAGGAGCCTCGCTGTTTGAAGGTCCTCGATATTAAAGGAGTACTGCAAAAACACTTGTCAAAGATCCTTTATGTGACAGTTAAGTTGTGCTATCCTTAAGAACTTACTGCAAAAATGCTGGACAAAGATCCTCGTGTGTGAAGTGTTGTGTGTGATGTCAGCTCGCTGGTGCAGCGTTGATCAATGTTAGCATGGTTAGCAGTGTGCCATTGACCGGCATGACTTGTGGCTGACAGTAGCTCTTGTGGGAATGTTCTCTGCACATTCTACACTGTAAGTCTATGCAATGTCTTATTTATGTCTATGACAACTTGTTTTTTAAGTGTAAAAGTGACTATAGGGGTGTTATTTCATGTCTAGAGGGCTCTAAAAAACCCTTAAGGTCTTAAACAGTTTTTCTATGCTCTAACTATCCTACTTTGCGAAAATCTCCTCTTGGATGAACCAACACAGGAGATCCTGCATGTTTGTTGTCAGTCCCACTGCCTGTTTTGCAGTTTCCCAGGGAACTATTTTGAAGATTTCTGAGGTGGACCTTTCCTAGGAAGCAAAGCGCTACGTGCATATTTAATGGTAAGGTGCCATATGCTCGTTAACGTCAAGCTAATTAGCATGCCAGTCTGCAGGGAGACACACAGCACTCTTTGTCCTCGGGGCGTTGTTCGCCTAAAGAGGAAGAAGAGCTACAGGGTAGTGTTGCTGCTGCACAGAGAGGGCCGAGCGTTTTTAAAAAATCGCTCAGATGTTAAATAGCAAGGATAGCATAACGACAGCAAAACCTCCTTTGGAACGTTGTCAGCGGAGGCCCACTTTCCTCATCCAAGGTCGGGCAAATGAGTCAGGTGGGATGTCTCCCAGCAGCGGGTGGGGGGAGCGGGAACGCCGGCGTCCTCCATCCGTCACGTCCAGATGCGCCTTGACATGACGGGGGCCGGCCGCCGTGTCACCGCCGGGAGGAGCTTCTGTGAGATACCGAACTACAAAACATCAACGACAAAAGTCACACTTACACATCTCTTTGTCACAGCGGGACAAAGCACCTAAAACTAGACAGCAAGAATATCCAGTAATGACTAGAATGTTCAATGTACATCATGCACTCTATGATGTACCCTTAACAGGTTTGTCATTTTTTAAAACTCTTTTCCCTCCAATATGTAGAACATACTCCTAAGGTTACTTTTTAAACATTTTATTTTCAAACTTAAAAAAACCCATTACAACGGTTTTTCATAAATTGCATTGTTTATTTACAAATATGGATGTTGGGGGACTGTGTTGGTTGACACGCCTCTACAACATCGCATGGAAGTCAGGAACAGTACCTCTGGACTGGCAGACCGGGGTGGTGGTCCCCATTTTTAAAAAGGGTGACCGGAGGGTGTGTTCCAACTATAGGGGGATCACACTCCTCAGCCTTCCTGGGAAAGTCTACTCCAGGGTGCTGGAGAGAAGGGCACGACCGTTAGTCGAACCTCGGTTAGAGGAGCTGCAATGTGGTTTTCGTCCCGGTCGCGGAACACTGGACCAGCTCTACACCCTTGCAAGGGTACTGGAGGGTATTTGGGAGTTTGCCCAACCGGTCTACATGTGCTTTGTAGACCTGGAAAAGGAATTCGAGCGTGTCCCTCGTGGTGTCCTGTGGGGGGTGCTCTGGCAGTACGGGATTGGTGGCCCGCTACTACGTGCCATTCGGTCCTTGTACAATCGAAGCAGGAGCCTGGTTGGCATTGCCAGCAGTAAGTCGAGCTTGTTTTCGGTGAACGTTGGCCTTGCCAAGGCTGCCCTTTGTCACCGATTCTGTTCATAATCTTCATGGACAGAATTTGTAGGTGCAGTCAAGGTGTTGAGGGAGTCCAGCTTGGTGACCTTAGGATCTCGTCTCTGCTATTTGCAGACGATGTGGTCCTTATGGCCTCATCAGGCTGTGACCTTCAGCGTTTACTGGAGCGGTTTGCAGCTGAGTGTGAAGCTTCTGGGATGAGACTCAGCACCTCCAAATCCGAGGCCATGGTTGTCAGTCGGAAACGGGTGGACTGTACCCTCCGGGTTGGGAGTGAGGTCTTGCCTCAGGTGGAGGAGTTCAAGTATCTCGGGTTCTTGTTCACGAGTGAGGGAAGGTTGGAGCGTGAGATCGACAGACGGATCGGTGCAGCATCAGCAGTAATGCGGTCGCTGTACCGGACCGTCGTGGTGAAGAGAGAGCTGAGCCGGAAAGCAAAGATCTCTGTTTACTGATCGATCTACGTTCCCACCCTCACCTATGGTCATGAGTTATGGGTCAGGACCAAAGAACGAGATCGCGGATACAAGCGGCGGAAAAGAGTTTCCTCCGTAGGGTGGCTGGACTCACCCTAAGAGATAGGGTGAGGAGCTCGGCCATCCGGGAGGAGCTCAGAGTAGAGCCGCTGCTCCTTCACATCGAGAGGAGCCAGTTGAGGTGGCTCGGGCATCTAGTCCGGATGCCTCCCGGGCGCCTCCCTGGTGAGGTGTTTCGGGCATGCCCGGTCGGGAGAAGGCCCCCGGGAAGACCTAGGACACGCTGGAGGGACTATGTCTCACAGCTGGCCTGGGAACGCCTTGGTGTCCTCCCGATGGAGCTGGAAGAGGTCGCTGGGGACCGGCCTACTGAAGCTGCTGCCCCCGCGACCCGGACCCGGATAAGCGGTGGAAAATGGATGGATGGATTTACAAATTTAAAAAAAGTTCATTTAATAATAAAAAATGTAATGTCGGTATTCATTATTATTTATTTAAAAATATATATATAAATAAATATATATATATATATATAATATATAATATATATTCATTTAAATATATATATGTACAGACATTCTCCTAATGTTACCTTTTAAACATTTTATTTTCAAACTTGTTTTTAAACGAACAATACAACGGTTTTTCATAAATTGCAATCTTTATTTACAAATTAAAAAAAAAAACGTATTTAATAATAAAAAATGTAATATCGGTATTTATTATTATTTATTAAAAAAATATATCCATACATTCTCCAAATGTTACTTTTTGAACATTTTATTTTCAAACTTTTTTTCGCGGGCGGTTGTCCTGCTTGCCCGAAGCTGGCCGGCCTCCGGCGGGTGTTCCGGCGGTTGGCGCCCGGGCACCCCCTGTGGCCCTTGCTCGGCTGCCGAGCGCGTCAGGCCGGGTCTCCCTTGCACCTCTTCCGAGGGGACTCGCGGTTGCCTCGTGGGGTGGCGGGGTCGGGCCTTCCCCTCTGTAGGGAGCCTGCTGGGGGGCCGTGCTCCGGCATCTTCCTGGTCGGACCCTCGCATTTGGAGGGAGTGTGGTTTGGGATGCATGGCGGTGTTCACCACAAACATCTCCTCATTCTCTGTTTCACTCTGATGCGGTTATCCTGTCACTGCAGACTAATGTAGATTTAATGTAGATTTGTTGCACGTGTCATCTGGATGGTCATTGTTCAAGAGGTTCTGTTTCTTTTCTCGTTGTTTTTCTTGTATGTTTATCATTATTAGTAAATATGTATGTATGTGTGTATACATATATATGCAACCGGTATGTATGTATGTACTGCATGGATATGTGTATGTGCACAGTTTGCGTATGTATACGTGTACGAATATGTGCATATATATGTATATATGTGTGTGTGTATATATACATGTATATATATATGTGTGTATGTATGTGTATATATATATATATATATGTGTGTGTGTGTGTGTATATGTATGTATATGTATATATATGTATATGTATATGAATGTGTGTACATGTATATTAGTATTAGTATTTTTTTATTTATTTCTTTTCCTGTATTTTTGCTCATTTTGCTCTGTGACTGTTCTGGTTGTTGCTGAAATTGTGATTACCACGGTTGTTTATAATATGGTTGAAATATGTCTGTGAGGTTCTTCTGCACCCTTTCTTATATCCCCCATCCCTCCCCCCACCCGTCCCTTTTCAGGTCAGGTCCGGCATCGAAATGTGACGCAACAAAATTCATAATAAACGCAGTCAAATGTCAAGGGAGACTCATTTGGATTATGAAATCTCCCTTGGCAAAGAAATTTTGCTCAGCATTTAAAGGCAGCTTGACTCCCATTCAGCTGTTATGATGCTGGACAAGACAAAAAAAAAAAAAAAATTTCAAACTTAAAAAAAAAACATTACAACTTTTTTTCATAAATATCAATGTTTGTTTACAATTTTTTCAAAACTATATAACTTCATTTAATAATAAAAAATGTAATATCGGTATCTATTATTATTTAGCTGGGATAGGCTCCAGCATACCCGCGACCCTAACGAGGATAAGCGATATAGAAAATGGATGGATGGATATTTAAAAAAATATATATATCTACAATTTTTTCAAAAGTATATAACTTAATTTAATATTAAAAATGTAATATCTGTATTATTATTTATTAAAAAAATATATACATACATTGTCCTAATGTTACTTTTTAAACATTTTTTTCAAACTTAAAAAAAAACCAATACAACTTTTTTCATAAATTTCAATGTTTATTTACAATTTTTTCAAAACTATATAACTTCATTTAATAATAAAAAATGTATTATTGGTGGGGTTTTTTTCCCTATAATGAAAACCGATTTAAAAAAATGCTGTATATAGGCCTATGGGCTCCTGTATTTTCCGGCGCAAAAATGATGACCTCATCAAAGCGCGTCTGAAGCGTGTAAACAAGCATGTTTGGCTGGTAACAAGCTTGCTCGCGCTGTACTCCGTATTAAAATTGCCATTGGCAATGACTGCAAAGCGTCGGTCATGCGAGGCGGAACCGTAACTTCTTCCTTCAGCACTTCCAATCCCCAGGGCAAAAGCCTTCAGTCGGTAAAATCATGGAGTGTATCACCCTTTTCTATCGTGCAAGACGCCGGATTAGCTTGTGGAGTTCCCTGAGTCACGCTTTGTTTGTTTACCTATTCATCCATCCATTTTTTTCCGCTTAAGCAGCCCAGACTTCCCTCTTTCCGGCCACTTTGTCCAGCTCCTCCCGGCGGATCCCGAGGTGTTCCCAGCCCAGGTGAGAGACATAGTCTCTCCAACGTATCTTGGGTCTTCCCCGAGGCCTCCTACTGGGGGCACTGATGGTACACGTATCGGTATTGGTTGATATTGTAATCAGAAACGGAGAGTTGGACAATGTCGGCATACCGGATATAGGGAAAAAAGTTACTGCAGTACTATAATTAAGTCCAAATGTTATCAGGTAAGTTCAGGCCATTTTTTTGTGTGATAAGTTGTTTTTTAACAAATAATAATAATAAAAGTATGTTCTCTTTAAAATCACAAGTAACCCTAATAGTATATTTTTTTAACAGACGTTTTTCCAAAACAAATTTTTTTCATATATGCCGATTTTTAGAATTTTTTTAAAGTATTAAAAAATTATTTTATGTATTAATTTACTGTATATTTTAAAACTGATGTCAGTGTGGCACTATTCCTGCTTTTAGACAGGGCAGCGCATTAAAAATGAAATGATTTAATATAAATAAGAGCAAAAAATATATATATTCAATTTCACGGCAGGTGAATTCACGCGGGTATGCTAAAGCCTATCCCAGCTGACTTCGGGCGGGAGGCAGGAAACACCCAGGACTGGTCACCAGCCAATCGCAGGGCAAACAAACAAGCATTCACACCCATGGACAACCCAGAGTCACCAATTTAAATTAAATAATAAAATAAATACAATGCAAAGCATTACAAATCAATAAAAAAACAACACAGAAAAATTGTTTTCATTTTGCCAAACTTCATTTTTTTAATAGTACTTTTGTCCATTTTTATTTTAATTGTAGCTGTAATGCTTTGTCTGGAGGATATTGCATAATTTTACATATTATATTTTGTTTACTCAATATGGGTGTGACCAGGATGGACAGGATCAGGAATGAGCACATCAGAGGGACAGCACATGTTACAGGTTTTGGAGATAAAGTCAGAGAGGCCAGATTGAGATGGTTGGGACATGTCCAGAAGAGAGATAGTGAATATTTTGGTAGAAGGATGCTGAGTTTTTAATTGCCAGGCAGGAGGCCTACAGGAAGAGAAAAGAGGAGGTTTATGGATGTAGTGAAAGAGGACATGAAGGTAGTTGGCGCAAGAGAAGAGGATACAGAAGACAGGGTGAGATGGAGGCAATTGATTCGCTGTGGTGGCCCCTGAAGGGATAAGCCGAAAGGAAAAGAAGAAGATTTTGTTTACTCAATATTATATTAGTAGACCATTTTACAATATTTTGGCATTGCCATGGGCATATTAGCAATTAGCCGCTGCATTTTTATCATAACTGGATGCTGTATACAAATAAGAATATGAATAATACTAGTAATTATCATCCAGTTAGAATAAATGCATAATACGGTTGGTACTGGTGGTTACCAATAAATTACTTTTAAATGAAATTTGGGGGCGTTTAGGAAAAACAGCGACAAGAAAAAAAAGAATGTTCCGTTGCCATCATTTGAATAAGTTAAGAAATGAAATTTGGAGCAGGCACTTGAAGAATGTTTCTCTCCCAGCATATTTAATGGCGAGCTGGCAGGTGATGCTCATCAAATATGCATGCCTTGGCTCTTATCTCCAAACTCTCCAGTCTGCACAAAGAGACGCTCCGCTCACGCGTGATACAAGCCGGACATGCATTCTGCATCTTGGTGGAAAACATGTCCCGGCAGTTCTGTGCCGCTCTGGCTGACCCACTTGCAACATCATGTGACACCTGCCCCCAGAGAGGGCGGAGCATCAGAGCTTCGCAGCCAATCATCCATTATGCGTCCGATGGTGGAGGCCAAACGCAACGAGGGGCCGCTTTTAGCTTGTCAGCAACAGGTTTCTGAAGGTGCGTTCACACGTGCAAGCACAGTTTGTTTGGAGGAGCTTGAAGGCAAACCAGGACCTAACGGAGGCGAGACCACGTGGAGTGAACAAGAAACTTGTGAGGGACTGGCGAAAAGAGGAGGGTACTTTCACATGAGCACATTCTGGACAGAGAAGAAGGATGGTTTGAATGAAGAGTCAGGGAAGCCATCACTGAATAGACACACCTTTCTCCCAAATCCAATGCCGTCCTTTCATCCCCTCCCAAAAGACTCAAAAGTGATTTCGCTCGTAAGAAATAAACAATGCACAGCCACCTTGGTTTCAGATAGGTACATGACCATGATTACACCTGAATGGGACGCAAACTAGGGTGATACTGCACAAACAGCCTGCTTTGGCGGGTTCCATGACCATCATTACATCAGAATGGCATGCTAACGAGGGAGATACCGCACAAACAGCCTTCTTTGGCGGTGTCCATGACCATCATTACTTTTGAATGGGATGCTAACGAAGGTGATACCACTCAAGCGACCATCGTTGGCGGGTCCATGACCATCATTACATCAGAATGGGATGCTAATGAAGGTGATACCACACAAACAGCCTTTGTTGGCGGGTCCATGACCATCATTACATCTGAATTGGATGCTAGCGAGGGTGATACCGCCCAAACAGCCTTCTTTGGCGGGTCCATGACCATCATTACTTTTGAATGGGATGTTAATGAAGGTGATACCACTCAAACGACCACTGTTAAGGCCCCACACCATTGAACTTGAAAGATCCAACCATTCCTTTCTGGATCTGCCTCCGACTTTAGAGGATAAATAGACTGGATCTCGCACCAGGCTACCAAACGAGTCTGACCAGACTGGTCCCACCGAGTCTTTGAGCATGAAGTAGACTAGAGCTGTCATGTCGAGTCAGACTGCTGTGTGTCCCACTTAGTCTTTCAGCATGAACTTATGAAGCCTGCTAAGATGAGAGGCGAAACGTCTTCTAAGACAACCTGAACAGTCAAGCTGCTGTCAAGTGAATGCCCTGGGAATGTTTACTGGGTGCTTGAACAGTTTGCTGCCGGGAGAGGCTTGTCAACAGTGCAGTTATGTCTCCACGCCCAAGAAGTTGGCGAGTCGATGAATATAGATGCCTGTGTGTTGTTTGAATGTGTTACGTTAACAGATGCCGGTTTACTATACTTGACTTTATCTTTCCTTTCCTTTATAAAATTCATGATCTCCCCAAAAATGTGACTTATAGTCCAGTGTGACCTAGCTATACAGTATATGTTTTTTTCTCTTTCATTGTAATTTTTTTGCTGGTACAACTTACAGTATATAATAAATTAAGCATTTTCAAGGATTAAATTGGCTAAACCACATTTTTAGCTTCCAATCCGATCTGATTTTTTTGAATAGTCTTGTCAATCTGATACAGATCCCTTTTTTTAATAATGAGCTTATTTTACAAATACAGCATGAATTTGTGGAATTAAATATAGTTCTTGAAATAGCTTTTCAAAGCTTTTAAAAATAAAACTAGAAAAAATGCATTCACAAAATAACATGGTTATAAATCAATTTTTGGTGTGATTTTGAGTATATGATTTTTAAATTACTCTCTTCAACGTAATGGTAATTTATTGACAATACCTAAGCTCCCTGCACCATGACAGAGCAGTCCAGGCACATTGAGGGGGAATTACCTCTGTACCTACAAAGCCGAATATCCAACGTGATACTAATTTCGCCACTCTACACTGCTGATATATTTGTCCGCCGTGGAGTTGCGTATTTCTCTTTTTCCAGGTGGTGGGAGTCGAGTGACAACCAGCAAATCTGGACACCCTTAAAATGAACTAAAAGCAAATTTAAGGCATTCAAAGATATTGTGATATGTGATATGTGACACTGGTCACTAGGTGTCAGTACTGTTACTGTATTATTGGGTGAGACACACAAGCACCAAACATGGTCGCCAGAATAACAGGGTTTATGGCAGGTTTGAATGATCTCACAACAAGGCATTTCATGTCCCAAGAACCAGATTTGGCCGCAAAAGACTGGGTTGACTGGACGCCTGCCCTTGACCGCTGCCAAAATTGCCTCTGTAGGGTGGCTGGACTCACCCTAAAAGTTTGGGTAAGGTGCCTGGCCATCCGGGGAGAGCTTAGAGTAGAGCCGCTGCTCCTTCACATCAAGAGGACCCAGTTGAGGTGGCTCGGGCATCTAGTCCGTAAGCCTCTCCGAGACCTCCCTGGTGAGGTATTCCGGGCATGCGCAGCTGGAAGAAGGCCCGGGGCAGACCCAGGACACACTGGATGGATTATGCTTCACAGCTGGCCTGGGAACGCCGTAACCAAGCTGTAACTCCATCCCCCCAGAGCACCAGAACACGTTTACAGCAACACACACGGGCAGGAGTCTTATTTATATCTAAGATGTCTTATTTTCTCTTATTATGTCAGCTATGTTGGGTAATAGGAGTGTAAAGGTGACTATAGGGGTGTTATTTTATGTGTAGAGTGCTCTAACGATGTAAAAATCAAATGCTGTGAAATGAAAATATTAAATTTATAAAGAAAGAATCTGACTTTGCAAAAATTCACTTATCACAGCCGTGATTGGAAACGATAAACAAGGGAATATTGTATTTAGCTTTTCTATAATGCCGATACAATACTTAAAACGACACAATGTTGTCTTCATGGCGTCTAGCTTGTTGTTGTTGTGATCACCGTAGAGCGTCTTCACATGTTGTTTGGCAAGGTGCCTGGCCAGCGGTTTGCAGGCAATTAAGAGAATAACAGCTCGCGCTTTTCCAGCGGCTCCCATAACGGCTTATCAGCGGAGACATCTTGGGAAAAACAAGACGCTTACTGTGTGAGAAACGGAGCATCCCGGTAGGACAGCCTTCGTAACTACCGCAGCGTTTGGCGGGATAAGCTAGCACGCCGCTAATTAGTCCGACGGAGGAAGTTTTTTTTTTTTTAAAGGGGCTGCAATAAAACCGCTATTCCTTTTTATTGTCATCAGCCTGTTAGCTCAATGGGGAGGAACACAGCAATTAATACTTCCCTGCTAATCTCTTTCAAAACGCACGGCTTGCACTCAAACTGCCTTTTCACACCCGACGTTTGTGGGCCTGAAATCCAAGAAACTAATGTACTGTAGGTCAGTGTATCTGAGCAAATCATCCACATCCTGGCTTTTTACTCTAGATGCAAATTACTGTAAAAAAATATACCTCATTCAATCAATTTATGATTTATAATTTACACAGAAAGACACACCATAAACCTTGCAATGCTGCCTACACTCGGTGTGGTTTTCATCACACTTCAATTGCAAGTAATTCTACACTTGATCAAACTTACTTAAGATTTGTCAGATCAAAACACAATCTCTGTATAAGACTGATAAACGTGATGTCAGCATCCACTTCACTACTCCAATTCAGTACTTCTGAATCTGCACCATAAGCGACATGGGAGCTGTAGTTCTTTTTTGCCGTAGCAGCATCATTGTTTAGGCCACAAAATTCAAAGTAGCAGCTGACAGTCCAATACTGGATATTTTTCAAGATCGTTGAATGAATCACATGTAAAACACGGGACAAAGCTATGAGGCAAAATAATTTGTATCATCACTCTTATTTGTAAACCGTTTAACAATATTTAATACGATATCAGACAATGGAACAATATCAACAAAACAATTCCAGTGTAACCTTGGTAAGCGTAATTAATCTGTTCTCTAACCGAATCGATTTTTCCCATAAGAAATCATGTCAATCAAATTAATCGGGTCCCGAGAGCCAAAAATGTTAACAAAAACAGGTTTTTATAGTTTTGCATGCCGAAAACAGTAAAAATGCACATAATTAAATATATCAAAAATGAATGAAAGGGATAAATGAACATTCACACCGCCACCTTCGTGTTTGGCGGCCGTGGTAATCTTGCTGCCGCATCGTGTGTTCGGCAACAATTATCTTTAATACTCATTTAGAAATTTTTTATTCATGTAAAACTATAAAAACGTGTTTTGTGTTAACATTTCTGAGACTTTCGGTGTAACCGTGTTAGTTACCAAAGAACTACAGAGTCAGCCGCTGATGACATCATAGATGGGTGACGGAGATTACTTCAATTTCTGGTTTTGAGATTACAAATACATTAAGAACACTGTTGGATTGACATAGTAAATCAATAACACAACAACACGCTAACTGAAAAATGTACACAAAATAACTCCTGCATCCAAAGACCTTTTCCGTGGGTTTGTAAACCATATACCAGTAAAGTCATCTTTCGTTTACTGCAGTTAATTGGATCCTGTCCCCACCGTGATAAGTAAATCTCAGCCACATAGGATTCCTTATTTATAAATGGAATAATTTAGTAGCTACACCATAGGACACCTGATTACATAAATATGGTTGTTGTACAATTATTAGAGCCCTCTGTACATAAAGTAACACCCCTATAGTCACAGTTACACTCGCGTTACCCAATGTGGTAGACATGACAGAAAAGCAATGTAAGACTTAAGTACAACATGATAATCTTTGGATTATATTTGACTACTATTTGTAGGCGTTACATTATATTATATTTCGCCAGTCCAGGGTGTACACCGCCTCCTGCCCAAAGTCAGCTGGGATAGGCTCCAGCACCCCCGCGACCCTAATGAGGATACGCGCCATAGAAAATGGATGGATGGATATTATATTTCCATTATATACATTATGTACTATAATATGCATTACGAATATACAGCATGTGGGTTCTACTGTATATTATCTTATGCATATTTCTCTTGGAGATTAATAAGGTACCTACCTACTGTATTTATTCATTCATTCATTCATCCATCCATTCATCTGTTCATTCATCCATTAATTCGTTTGTTCATCCATTCAGCCCTTCATTCATTCATCCATTCATTTAGTCATTCGTTCATCCATTCATTCATGCATTCATTCATGCATTCATTCGTGGATTCATTCATTAATCATTCATCCATTCATTCATCCAGCCATTCATTAATTCATCGAGCCATTCAGTCATCTGTTCATTCATTCATTCATCCATTCATTCAGTCATCTGTTCATCCATTCATTCATCCGTTCATTCATTAATTCGTTCGTTCATTCATTCATTTATCCATTCAGCCATTCATTCATTCATCCTTTCATTCAGTCATACGTTTATCCATTCATTCATCAGTTCATTCATTCATTTGTTTGTTCATCCATTCATTCATCAGTTCATTCATTCATTTGTTTGTTCATCCACTCAGCCATTCATTCATTCATCCTTTCATTCAGCCATCTGTTCATCCATTCATTCATCCCTTCATTCATTCATTCGTTCAATCATTCATTCATTTATCCATTCAGCCATTCATTCATTCATCCTTTCATTCAGTCATACGTTCATCCATTCATTCATCAGTTCATTCATTCATTTGTTTGTTCATCCGTTCATTCATTAGTTCATTAATTCATTTGTTTGTTCATCCATTCATCCACTCAGCCATTCATTCATTCATCCTTTCATTCAGTCATTCGTTCATCCATTCATTCATCCTTTCATTCAGTCATTCGTTCATCCATTCATTCATTCGTTCATCCATTCATTCATTTGTTCATCCATTCATTCAGTCATCCCTTCATCCATTCATCCATGAAGTCATTCGTCGTTCATTCATTCATTCAGCCATTCATCCATGAAGTCATTCATCTATCGTTCATTCATTCATTCATCCATTCATCCATCCATCCATCCATCCATCCATGCATCCATTCATTCATTCATTTTCCCGCTTGAAAATGCCTAATTTTGGCCAAAAAAAGAAAATGTAAAATTGAAGGTGTCACAGATGAGGCAATATGCTCTGATATCGTCTGGCAGAAAATCCTGTGTGTACGGATAGAAATGGTATCATCGTGGTGCCCTGTAGGTCGTCTCCTGTTATCGCAGCATCCTTTCTAGTCTTTCGAGCATACAGCTGCTCCACGCAACAGCAAGCAGGCTCTTTGTTTAATCCACTGAGCATCCACCTTCCCCCGAGACTCTCCCAGCGGTGACTTGACCGGGCGTGCTTGGCCGCATCGCCATTGTCGATGTCTGCCTGGTGTGGACACGCAGCTGCCGGTAGGTTTTCCAGCTGAAGACCCCTCACAAACTCATCCGACCAGAACTACTTTCTGCAATTTCCCCAGCTTTTCAAAAGCTTCGGAGGGCCGGCACTTGAGGCTGCGATTGTGCTGAGTGTGATGGCGTTGAAAGGATGTGTGGTTTCAATCGGACCAGGTCACTGGTGCAGCCGGAGGCCGCAGCGGACATTCGAAAGAGCTGAAATAACACACCGAGTCATCACAAGAGACTGGCTTTTAAGCATGCCCGGTGGATCCTTTGGGATCGTTATGCAGTTTGGGTCGCAAGCCTCGGCATGACCTGCAGCGACTGCAGCGCCTGGAGCGACTCATACGGCCATTTTATCCTGATGCCTTCTGCAAAGGTTGCCATGGTTATCCAAGTTGTCTTCCATACAATCTCAGCAACCTTTTAAACTTCCACTCCTACAGACCGGGACCAACGATGTGCTTGAAAGTCACCGCGTAGGCCCTTTTGGTGAAAACGTTGGTGGATACACAGCAGGTTGATAGACCGTCATCTGATCTTGTTTTCGGGGATTGTTAAAGCAGGGGTGTACAACATTATATTTTCTTTATATATATATATATATGTGTATGTATATATATATATATATATGTGTATGTATATATATATATATATATGTGTATGTATATGAATATACATATATATGTATTCCACCATTTTTTGACACCTGACTCGCTATTAACATTGGCGGACACTTAACGGTAACATTGGAATAGTAGCATTTTGTCTGTTTTCATTAGTACTAACCTCTGTAAACACTTCGAGCAATCATATTAGCGCCGACATACCAACAGTAGCATATTTTGACAAACACGTTAGCACAGGGGTCGGCAACCTTTTGGGCTAAGAGAGCCACTGTGATTCCTGTCATGTTTCACTTTAAAATGTCAGCATAAAAATACACAAAACATTATAAAACATTCATTCTATTTTTAATTGTATATTTTAGATTTTATTCCCACAATATTTAAACTATATTCCCATGTTAATTTTTTAGCCAACCTAATATTCCAAAAAACTCGAAATTGTTTTGTTTGTTCTTAATATTGCGACATTTAAAATCGCATTGTTTTTACTCATATTGTTACTATTATTAAGTTTATTCTTGTGAAATGGTTTTCTCTTAATATTATGACTTTCTACTCGTGAAATAACAGCATTTTTTTATTTATTTTTGCTGCTTTTTAAAAAAAAAATTCCAATGTTTCAACTTTTCTCATAATTATGACTTTATTAGAAACCTTTTCCACAACCTAATTTTCCCATTTGGTTTTGGTTAGATTACAACTTACAGTTTTTCTCCAAATATTTTGACTTTATTTTTTGTAGAATTACTGCTCATTTTTCAGTTTTTGCTGTTTCCCTCAAGTTTTTTTGTTAAATTGTATTTTTAGATTGTGCCGGGGGCAAATTAATCACTCGGACGGGATACGTTACATATATTTGAAGAAAATACTAAATTCAAATAAATAACTGTTATGGTGTTTAGAAACTTCGGAGAGCCGTATGTGTTTTTTTTTCTCTCCTTTATTCGTTCAATTTGCTCCACACATTCACACGCAATGTCGGCCGTAGGAGCTCATACAAGCGGTTGTGAGCTCAAAAAATCAATTGTGCATAGTAGGGGACTTTTAATGAATGTGTACTGCATCACGTATATCATCTTAAAACACACCTCAGCTAGCGGCAAAAATGGAGCAAGCAAAGTGTGCTCCAGCCTGGAACCACCATGCCCTTAAAATCAATATTTAATGTTTATTTCAACTTGTCTCTCCCTGAAGTGGAGCAAATTGGTCGCCGGGCGCCGAGTTCGGGCTGGAAAAACAGCAGAGTCGGGTCGAATACATGAGTGCCGGACGCGCCAAGTCATCACTTTGCATGGGGAGGTGTGGTCCTGACACCAACGTGAATCTTCCAAAGCCGCTCACTGTTATATCCACATACATGCCAGCATTTATTTCAAATACATGTGGAGTAGTGTTCAAAATAACAGCAGTCCAACATGACTAACCAGATTTAGTATTGTTAGTATATTTTTATTGCTACATGGCAAACAAGTTACTATTAGGTGCAGTAGATTCTCATAAAACAAACAAGACCTCGCATTCATGATATGCACGCTCTAAAGGCTGTGCGATTGGGCAATTATTTGAAAGGGGTGTGTCACAAAAATAGCAGTGTGGCATCTCACTATCCGTGGAGATTGGAGAGCAAAACCAGAGACATGTGGGAGAAAACGGAAGACAAGTATACAAAATAGATAAAAAAATAACCAGAATGGCAAAGGCTCAGCCAATGATTAGCTCCAGGATGAGCAAAGACAGTCTGGAGTTACCTTTAAGTACTGTGACAGTTAGAAGACGTCTGTGTGAAGCTAATCTATTTACAAGAAGCCCCCGCAAAGTCCCTCTGTTAAAAAAAGGCATTTGCAGAAGAGGTTACAATTTGCCAAAGAACATATAAACTGGCCTAAAGAGAAATGGAGGAACATTTTGTGGACTGGTGAGAGTCAAATTGTTCTTTTTGGGTCCAAGGGCCGTAGACAGTTTGTGAGACGACCCCCAAACTCTGAATTGAAGCCACAGTACACAGTGAAGACTATCAAAATGGATCAAAGAATAACCAGAATGGCAAAGGCTCAGCCAATTATCAGCTCCAGGATGATCAAAGACAGTCTGGAGTTACCTGTAAGTAATGTCAAACATAATAGTAGTATTATTGAAATATAATATAACATTAATATAATAAATAAATATAATGTTGGTAAAAATATACTAATAATAGTGATTAATCTGGTTAGTCACATTGGACAGCTATTATTTCCAACACTACTGTGTTTGCTGGCTGTCAAGCGCATGCCAAAAAATCAGGTGGCGATATAACCCCCAACCAAAAGGCCGTGTTTGCATTGACGAGAGAAATCCCAACTTGTCTTTATTTGCAGATGATACCCTTTTTTTTCCAGACAAACCTGAATAATAACAGATACTTTCATTTGACTCTTCATGTCAGAGATTCCAAATTCCCGGAAGACGTGTTTGCGCGAGAAAGGCAGCAAACTTCACTGCATGTACGCATGTCAACAATTTGAAATGATGTCAGGAATGTGAAAGACCGGATGCTGGACTTTGGATTTTTGCAGGCTGGAAGGGCATACTTTGTAGTATGGGTGGATTCTGTATTCCTCCATCGGGATTGTGGAAGAAGGAACTGCATGTGTAACTGTGTAGGACTTGAACGATTAAAAAATATTTTCAAGGCTAAAGACAAAAGATTTCTACCAGCTTTGGGAGCCATATCATTATTTACCTAAAACCTTATTATAAGACAAATTCTGAATACGAATTGGGCTTCAAAGACAATTCCGTCCCATTCAACGGAAAAATACTCAAATTGTGAAAATGAAAACCAAAAATGCTGCCCAGAATTTTGAATGGACAGTACCGCCATGCAAGCGGTAATGTACCAAAATAATGGAAGCCAACCGCCATGTAACCAAAGAAGGAGAAGAAGAAGAAGCTGCCCTCCCATTGGTTATCTCGGTTAGCTCCCATCATCCTCTTCCCCCGGGGTCCCTAACGACGGCCAATCGCGGCGTCCGTTTGCTCATTGTTAAAGATGAAAATAAAAAAATGATAGTGTAAACTTTTGTATGTAATGACGTTACAGTACGTAAACTTACGTAGAATTTCTGCCATCTGTCAGTCAAAACTCAGTTCCCTCCTCCCACTCCTCCTCCTCCATCAAGCTCACTCAGCTCCGCCCGAAAAGGTAAAGTGTCATTATTATTATTCTTTTTCATTGATTGTACTATTTTCTCATTGTTGTTTTTAACATTCATGCACATGTAAATGATTATGTTGTTATTAATCAGTGGTTCTCAAATGGCGGGGCGGGGCGGCCCTGGCGGGAGTTCTTTAAATGTTAGTCCAGACCTGCCAACGTGTCCAGCATGCAATTTGACTCCTGAAAACTTGGTGGGTACAATATTTACACTTTATACGACTGTTTTCGAGGGCGCCGGAACGAATGACGCCATTTATATGCTAAATCTTGTCTCACAATACGAAAATTCCAAACCACGAAAACCCCTCCGGAAGGAATTAATTTGGTATCTTCCGTTGTTATTTGCTTTGTTTATTTTGTGTTTATTTGAATCAATGTTATGCTCATTTGTTATTCTTAGTTTGTATGATTCCTTATGTGCAATGTAGGGGGAGGGGGGTACGTGAAAAAGAGCTCAAAAGCAGGTTTTGTCACATCAACATAAAAGTTTGGAGGTCCAAATGCTTTTTTTAAAATGGTGTTTTTGTGGACGTAGCCTGAGAACACACGCGGCTTAACTTTGCCGTAATATTTCCCTCCGAGACACAACAAGTCCAAGAAGGAAAGCACTGCAAAGGCAACGGATTTAAATACGACCCTGAGCGGTCCGGGTGTGAATATTTGCACACAACCTTCTCACGCGGCACCGAGAGTGAAAACACAGCCTGTGGTTTTAGCTCGTTGTCTTTATCGTCTTGATGGAGCAGGGCTCGGGAACCTTGAAGAGAGCCATAAAAGCCACAAATGTGCACATGAAACACACCTAATCATGCACATTTTCAAGCGAAACCATCCATTTTCGAATATGATGTTTTAACAACATTGTCATACCGAAGCTAACCATTAATAGTGTACTCTGTATCTTTCTTTCTTTTCGCCGTCTTCTTCGTCAAAAGCTAGCAGACTGTTTGACGAAAGGAGGGAAGTTAACTTCTTCGCCTCTCAATGACCCCCAGTTTGCTACGCCATTATCCAGTAATGATCAGGTTTGGCGGTCCGGAAGATATCGGACGGACGGACGGCTGGCATTGGCTCCGGACACCCTCACTGCGGCAGGAATTTGACGGAAGGAAGGTCTTTAGAGTTGAAATTTTATTTTTGTTTTACTTCAAAATGTCATCGAAAAAATGAACGTGCATACGGTAGTGCTCCAAATAATAGCAGTGCAATGTGACTAACCAGATGAAGTACTGTTGTTAGTATATTTTCATTACTACGTGACAAACACGTTACCAGTAGGTGCAGTAGATTCTCCGAAAACAAAAAACAAGACCCAGCATTCATGATATGCACGCTCTTAAGGCCGTGCAATTGGCCAGTTAGTTGAAAGGGGTGTGTTCAAAAAATAGCAGTGGCATTCAATTGCTGATCAATTGAGTGAAAAAGCAGGTGTGAGTCAGGAGGCCCCTATTTAATGATGAAAGCAGCACTTCTTGAACATCATTTCTCTTTGAAAGCCTGAGGAAAAATAGGTTGTTCGAGACATTGTCCAGAAGAACAGCGTACTTTCATTAAGAAGTTGCTTGGAGAGGGGAAAATTTGTGAAGAGGTGCAAAAAATGTTTGGCTGTTCAGCTAAAATGATGTCCAGTGCCTTAAAATGGAGAGCAAAACCAGAGACACATGGCAGAAAATGAAAGACAACTATCAAAATGGATGGAAGAATGACCAGAATGGCAAAGGCTCAGCCAATGATCAGCTCCAGGACGATCAACGACAGTCTGGAGTTACCTGTAAGTACTGTGACAGTTAGAAGACGTCTGTGTGAAGCTAATCTATTTACAAGAATCCCCCGCAAAGTCCCTCTGTTAAAAAAAGGCATGTGCAGAAGAGGTTACAATTTGCCAAAGAACACGTCAACTGGCCTAAAGAGAAATGGAGGAACATTTTATGGACTGGTGAGAGTAAAATTGTACTTTTTGGATCCAAGGGTCGCAGACAAACTCAGAATTCCAGCCACAGTGCGTAGTGAAGACAGTGAAGCATCATGATGTGGGCATGTTTCTCCTGCTATGGTGTTGGGCCTATTTATCCCATAGCAGGGATCATGGATAAGTTTGCATATATCAGAATACTTGAAGAGGTCATGTTGCCTTATGCTGAAGAGGGCATGCCCTTGAAATGGATGTTTCAACAAGACAATCACCCCAAACACACTAGTAAACCAGCACAATCTTGTTCTGTCGTTATGTTATGGAGGGGCCAGCCCAATCCCCGGATCTTAATCCAATGGAGAACTTGTGGGGTGACATCAAAAATGCTGTTTGTGAAGCAAAACCAAGAAATGTTGATGAATTGTGGAATGTTGTTAAAGAATGTTGGAGGGGAATAACAGCTAAAAGTTGCCACAAGTTGGTAGAGTCCATGCCACACAGATGTGAAGCACTTATAAAAAACGAAATCTTAGTTTAGTCCTTCACACGATTGCCAAAATCTAGAAACAAAAAAATAGTTTTGAGTTTGTAAAGTCAACGGCAGACACTGCTATTTTTTGAACACACCCCTTTCAACTAATTGGCCAATCGCACATCCTTAAGAGCGTGCTTATCATGCATGCTGGGTCTTGTTTGTTTTCGGAGAATCTACTGCACCTACTGCTAACTTGTTTACCATGCAGCAATACAAATATACTAATAACGGTGACTCATCTGGTTTGTCTCATTGCACTGCTATTGTTTCCAACACTCCTGCAGTGTTCTCTTTTGTATGGCATCCCCTCCTCCTCTCAGCCGGCAATGTTTCTGTGGTGGTTACCAGCAAATGGTGACAGATAAATTGGCCTCCTCCATAGACTCTTGGTTTTATTCAGGCCCGCGCCGTTCATTAAATTGCCGCCCATTTGTCACAATCAGTCGGAGAGCTGCCCGGGCCAGCGCAGAAATTGAAAGCGGCGTGGAGTTATTCGGCTGCTGAGTGGGTAATGCGACTCATCTTTCTGTACGCTCCACATGCAGGGGTTAAAGTACAGCCGCTGTATGCAAGCAAAGTTCTAATACCAGAGATCAAAGGGGCCGCATGTGGGGAACACGAGGAAACATGTAATCATAAATATGTAAGAAATTCATACATCGAAATAAATATATAATAAATATTAATAATATAACACTAAGCATTCAATAAATGGAACAATAAAATAATATACTATAATACTCAAAGCATGCTATAAAATAAGTAAAGAGATACAAAAAATCGGATATTTTATTATTTCAATTAATTAATAGACAATTCAGTGAAATACATATCAAACATTATAATAAAAATGTCCATTTCATAGAGAGATTAAAAGTATAGTGTCATATTTAAATGAATAGGACATTTAATAATAGAATCAATTGAAAATAAAAAATATATACTCTAATACCCGTAGTAAAAATGTCATATAATTACATAAATATATACCAAAAATGTATCAGTTGTAGTTCACAGTTAAATGACTTGTTAGGCAACTTTATCATGAAATAAATTGAAAAATATAAAATATAGATACAAAATACAAAAGTACAAATGAAGAGATACAAAAAATCTGGTTATTTTTTACATTCAAATTTTTAAACAACTTAAATAAACGTAAAATTAAAAGTCTGTTATAGTAAAGATGGCAATTACATAAACAGATGTAAAAAACAAATGATATTTCATATTTAAATTCATATACAATTCAATAATATAAATTGAAAAATAAAAGCTATACTATTATAGTGGCAGTAAAAATCTCACTTATTTACATTTACATTAATTATTAGGCAGTTTTATGATTAAATATATTGAAAAAATATGAAAAAAATACACTTTACACTGTCATCAACTAATGAAATAAATACAAAGTCTTATTATATTTGAATTTGTAAATTAGTAAACTATTTATGAAATGAAATTGACAAAATATTTGTATATTATAGTAAAAATGTCAATTCCATAAATAGATATACAAACAGATTAGATTTCATAATTGAATTAATAGACAATTTAATAATATAATGCATTGGAAAATACAAAATATATGCGAAAATACCGGTAGTAAAAATGTCATATAATTGCATAAATATATACAAAAAAAACCTGATAATAAATCCCATTTAAATTAATTATTTGGCAATGTAACCATTAACTAAATAAAGAAAAAATACCATAATGGTAAAAATGAAAAATAAAATAATTAGTTAGATACAAAAATATCAGATTATATTTGATAAACAAATCACTCCGAATAAATAATTGCACAAATAAGAAATAATGCACGTTTTATGAGCAAATCGTTTTCTTCAGAAAAGAAAACAGAAAATGAAGTCAGGGCTGATGAAAATGGGAAAAAGCAGATCTAGTATGTGTAGATTTCGCTTTCAAAAACTTTTGACAGGGTAATTGTGTGATCAGCCCTTAAGCCGATTTAAGCCTGAGGCTGAAAAAGCAACAAGAGACTGCACCATGATGAAGCTACACCTTCTCTAGTCCCACTGATACCGAAGAAAGTCTGCTTTTAGGGGCTAACTCGGTTTTGAAGCCTCGGTGGAGGTCTGCGCTGCTGTCTGGTTGTTTTTTGTCTTTTCCTTGCCGTAGACTCACAAGCGCTCGCTCTGGGCGCGCACGGGAACGCTATTGATTGTGAGGTGCACGAGATGCCACCGGGATGAGCGATGAGCATTGAAAGGATGGGATTGATGAGCGTGCTGCTCGGGAGGGGGGGCAGTTTGTCTTATAGCCTGCAGGGAATGCTGTCAAGGACCACAAACCTTTCAAAGTCCATCCAAAAGTTCTGGCTGTCACAAAGTTTTACATGTTCATTTAAAGCACCGGAACTTTGGAAGATGCTCTTTCTTCCCTAGTAGGGAAGTAGGAGTCTGGTAAGGTACAGGCTGAGATTGAGTTCTCCTCTCATTCCGTGTGGAAGTGGTACATTTTTGCATAGGCTAACTAGTTAGCTCAGGAGCTTCCTATGCTAGTGGCATCTGTCTTTTGTCCTTGCGGTGATCCTGTAGCATACATAGAATAACAGAGTATAAACATGACTATAGGGCAGCAGTGGGGGGGCCACACAGGGTTTAAAAAGATTTGGCAGAGGCGCCCTCCATATGTAGGTGGTCGTCAAACAGAAAGACATACTTGCTCATGGTGCGATAAAACGAAAACACAACACATCCACAGCAAGTTACCGCCTCACGTACTGTATATCAACTACTACTACTAACAACAAAGGCGCTAAATGTAACACGTAGCTTAAAACTGTTATTTCCAAATTTCCGCAAGGCATGCTGGGTAGTCCACGATAGGAACTACGAACAACAAAACGTTACGTTAACTCCTCATTGTTTTCTTCTCTGACGACCCCCTCAACATATTTTGCCACTAAGACAAAATGTTGGGAGAAAGAGTACCACAAGCTACCCAGCATGCCTTGCGGCGGGAATATATGGGTGTTTTTTTGGCATGGCTATCGCGCTTAAAACAGGAAGTGGGAAATGACCAGTGGGACTGGTGTGGTCCTTGAGCCGCAGTTTGCCCACCCTTGATCGATGGTGTTATTTCATGTCTGCTCATAATGTCAAAACCCGTTGTATCAGTTTCTCAACATTGATTGCTGTATGCTAATTGAGTTCGTTGGCCAATAGGGCTGACGTTTTTCCAGCCTGGAAAGTCCGCCTAGCAACATGTGACTCTGGGGGCCTCGCTCTCCTGACTTGATGTTTGTGTGGAACTACTCCAGCAGTCCAAATGTTGCATAGATGCACAGCTACCATGATAAACATGTTAAATGGATGAACGGACCATTATTATCTTGGTATTCATATTTCATAGTGCACATTGTGTGCTCTTCAATGGGGTTTCATAACAATCATAAAACGCCATTTAAGAGAACGCTGATGCAACAATCGGCAAGGCTGCTTCTTTCCAGCAATCTTCCCACTTTAGACTTCTTTAGTCCCAGCCTATATTCTTAGATCTTCTCTTTCTTTTGCCGTCGTGGCCCACTTCCATGCAGAAGCTTTGCCAAAAAGTCCGCCATAAATCCTGCACGATGCTTGCAGTGCAAAAACAAAGCAAAAGCCCCTCCTGTGCTTTTCTGACTTGCCTTGGATTTTGTTTGGATGTGCTGCTGGAGCCCCCCAGCTCAGTGCAATGCTTCAAGCTGCCTCTCCCCAGCAGAGGGCGCTGGGCTCAAGTCAGGAAGGATGTTCTTGTTCAGACTCTCAGATGGCTGCCACACCCTGACTGGAGATGTTCATCTTTTGTGTGGCATTCCCAGACTGGGTTTATTTGGGGCACGGCCATTCTAACGTGGTTTTGCATCCATCCATTATCGTTCAAACGTGCCTGTTGTCATCTCGGAGGCTCTGTTTTGTGGCGATATCCCGTAGGTTTTTTCTTCCCTGCTCCGTTTTTATTATTTGTTAATGTAATTTGTCAAAAACCCTCTCTAGAAAGCAGAAAGTTAGGATGTGAAATAATCTGAAGGGTTGCAAGCAACATGGCATGCATCATGCACCGAAAATGTCCCAAATAAAATGTAATAAAACAAATATTGTAATGCTGCAATCCCTCCTTTATTGAGGTTAAACCCGAGTCACCTGATTTTTGCAATATTTCCATAGTTAGAGCATAGAACACCTGTTTACAACCTTCTAAAGATGTTTTTAACACTATTAGAGCTCTCTGGACATAAAATAACACCCCTATAGTCACCTGTACGCTCCTATTACCCAATATAGTGGACATAATAAGAGAAAATGAGACATTTAAGACATAAATAAGACTTGTGTGTTATTTTAAATGTGTTCTCGTACTGGGGGGCGGCCAGTAAGTGACCTTTGAATGCGTCTTCTGAATGCCTTATATTTGAGCTCACGTCTCCATTTTTTGTACAATGTTTTTTTAACTAAAAATGGGTCTTATTTAATTGAAAAACCACATGACATATTAATATTAATTTTAGAATATTTAATGTTATTATTTTATTTAAATGGTTTTGTGTTATTGACATGTGAAGCTGCAAATGTTCAAGTGCAAAGTGTGGGGCGGAGGACTAGTCTAATAGTAATAATAATAATAACGGTGATAATTATAACCATATTAATAGTTTTAATATGATGATGATAATAATAATAACAACAACACAAATTATAATAATGATAACAATATTGATATTGATGTTAATGATAATGATGATAATAGTATCATAATGATAATAATGGCAATGTTAATAATAATAATAACAATAATAATAATAATATTAGTGATAATAATAATGTCAATAATAATAAATCATAATGCTAATAATGTTAATGAAATTTATAATGATGATGATAATGTTAATGACAATACTACTACTACTACTACTACTACTACTAATAATAATAATAATAATAATAATGGGAATGATTAATAATCAAATGTCCAAAAATTACACTTGTGTTTATTAATAAAAAAGAAAAAGTAGGGGCTTCTGTAATAGTAATAATAATGACATTAGTGATAATAATACTACTACTAAAAATAATAATAATAACAATGAGGATAATTAATAATCAAGAGTAAAAAAAGTAGACTTATTTTTTAAATGTAAAAGGTAAAAATGTACATATTAAGAAATGTAATGCTGGCATGATGAAATCTGGACTCAATTATGCAGTTTCTCAAAACTGACAAATAGAAAATGTGCCAATAATTCCAAAAGTGATCAAGCACCTATCAAATCTTGTGTTGGGAAAAAAATACATTTATATTTGTATATGTTTTAAAAAAATGAGAAAACATTTCTATGATAATAAGTTAACTTAAAGTAGGGAAATTCAAGCGGGCATGAAAATCCTGTGATGAATTTTGCACATCCATCCCTCTCCCCTTTTTGATCTTTCCATTCTGCCAACCATCCAGCCACTTTGTTTTGGTGAACGAAAACTTCACGTCCACCAGTCATTACCAGTTCAGGCGTCTCTATGAAGTGTTTTTAAGGGATTTGCAGTAATCATTCCCATTCCCATTCCCATTCCCACTTCCTTCATGCTGCTTTCTCATCGCCGTGCTTCCAAAAAAAGAGCCCAATCAATAGCACATCACTGCCATTGATTTTGCACCATCAAGCGCCCACACAATCAGGCTGGGGGGAAACCAGGAAGGATATTTTTGGCACATTTGGAGTTTTTTTCCGGTCCAATTTAGAGTCAAAGCCTCCTCTGCTTTATTGTTAGGACTGCAGCTTCATCGTCGTCATCATCGCCGTATAGCACACTCCTATCATCATCATCGTCCTTTTGCGAGAGGAAACTGGCTAGACTGTAATGCGGGATGCTCGTCCGCACTCCTTAAATACCCCGAACAAAAAGACACTCCACTCGTTCGGCCCCGAACCTGCTGTATGGGCGTTACTTGGAGACAAAGGGCAAGCAGATAACGTGTCCCACGGACAGACGAAGGAATTACATGTGATAGTTATTTTTTTTAAGTGTCTTTCCTGCACACAGACGCACGTCAGACCGGTCCTTGGAGCCTCCCCGGCGCCGCACGCCCAGGGAGGAGAGAGGCGCATCGCGATTGGCTCCCTCCCCTTCTCTCGCTTTCCCTCCCTCTCTCTCTCCTCATCCTCTCGCTTCCTCTTTACCGCGCAACGGCGAGCGGAGGACCAGGCATGCTCGCCCCGGCCAGAGCATCTCCTCCGAGGCGGCATCAAACTTGATTGCACACACACACACACACGCACGCACGCACGCACGCACGCACACACACACGCAGCGTGGGTGCAAGTGCGCGGCCAAGACGGCGCAGCGCGGACACGGTCCTCTCCCGGCGTCGTGGGCGCTCTCCGTGGTGCTGAAAGTGGAAACTCGCGGAGCCGATCAACTAGTGAGGGAAGAGGGAAGAGACGCTGAGCACACTTGGCAGCTTCTTGTGGGCTGTATGGTCCTCTGGAGCGGCGCACAGGTAAATGCCTCACTAGGAGATTGGAGATCCATACGGGTCCTGCTACTGCGCTCAGATTGCTGTGTCGTCTCTCATGCATGCATTCATGCAAAGCGTGTTTGGGAATGTTCCGCTGTGAGGACCGGGAGAGGAGTTCACCTTTAAGGGGTGTTGACCTTACACGACACCCCGCAGGCAGCCTGTTGGTGTCCCGGGACTCTGTTCCCCGAGAGCCTTCAAGGGGTTTGAGATGGAGATGTTTATTTCGGGGTGCATAGAGTCAAAACAAGCTTTGGTTATTTGTTGGTTTGTTTTGGGGCTGCTCTGTGGGACAGGACAGGGGAGGAGAATCGGGGTGATTCTGTACGCAGGCATAAGCAGATTAACAAACAAAAATATCTATTTTGGGGGGAAATGCAGTATTGTTACAAAATGTATTTGGAGTTATAACATTTTAAAGATTACAACTTTATTCCCATAATAGTAGAGTATTTCTAATACAAGGAACAAAAAGTCATTTTATTACACAATGTAGTTGGAGTTATACTTTTTTATTTAATACAACTTTATTCCCATAAAAGTGCAATTTTATTGTGTCATTATTACAACTTGTAAACATTATAATAGAATATTTCTAGTATAAGGATCAAAAAGGCATTTGTTGCCAGGAACAATGCAATATTATCACACAACGTCTTTTGAATTATGAGTAAAAGAAATACTTCTTCATTCCCATAAAAATGCATATTTATGGTCCCAATGTTATGACTTTATCCTTGTAAATATTATAGCATTAGAATATTTCTAGTATAAGCAACAAAAAGTAATTTTCCCAGGAAATATGCAATAAGTACTTATAAGTTCTTTAAAAAGTACAACTTTGTACTATAAAAAATGCATTTTTATAGTCCGAATGTTATGACTTTATCCTTGTAAATTTTACATTATACTATTTCTAGTAAAAGGATCAAAAAGTCATTTTTTTGGCCAGGAAAAATGCAATATTTTCAACACAGTGTAGTTGAAATGATAAAGTTTAAATAATCACAACTTTATTCCCATAAAAATAAAATGTAATTATTTCATTGTTGCAACATGTAAACTTTATAAAGTTAGAATTTTTCTAGTGTAAGGATCAAAAAATTATTTTGTCTCAGGAAAATGCAGTATTATTACACAATGTATCTGGAAGTATAGGTTTTTAAAAAATTTCAACTTTATTGTGATAAAATGCAATTTTATTGTCTGAATGTAATGACTTGTTCCCTGTAAATATTATACCATTAGAATATTTATAGTATAATGAACAAAAAAGTATTTTTCCCCAGAAAAAATTGCAGTATTATTACACAATGTCATTAGAATTATGAGTTGTTGTTTTTTTACTTCTATTAATTACTTCTTTATTCCCATACAAATGCATTTTTATTATCTGAATGTTTGCATTTGGAATATTTCTAGTATAAGGATCAAATGGTTATTTTTCCCCTGGAAAAATGTGATATTATTACACAATGTAGTTGGAATTATAAGTTTAAAAAAATGCAATGTTACTGTCTGAATGTTATGACTTTAAGTCACTTTAAGTATTATATATAAGAATATTTCTAGTACAAGGGATAAAAAGTCCTTTTTTCCCTGGAAAAATGCAGGATTATTACACAATGTAGCTGGGATTTTATTATTATTTTTAAATGCAATTTTATTCCCATAAAAATGCAATTTCATAGTCTGAATGTTATGATTTTCCATCCATCCAATTTATATACCGCTTATCATCCATGTAAATATTACAGCATTAGAATTGTTTGTAGGGTAAGGAACAAAAAAGTATTTTTCACAGGAAAAAAGCAGTTATTATAAATGTAATCGGATTAATACGTTAAAAAAATACTTACTTATTCCAATAACAATGCATTTTTATTATCTGAATGTTTTGACTTCATCATTGTGAATATTCTAACTTTAGAAATTTCTAGTATAGGGAACAAAAAGTAATTTTTTCCCAGGAAAATGGAACATTTTTGCACAAGGTAGTTGCAATTATAAGTAAAAATACAACTTTATTCCCACAAAAAATGCGATTTCATAGCCTGAATGTTATGACTGTCATTCCACTATTGTTTGTGTATTATTAACACTTTCTTTGCATAACAGCTTTAGTCTTGCAATGTTATAAACTTTATTCTCACCAAATTTTGGCCAGAATACTCCTTCCAAGTCGAGAAAAGTGGTCTTTTTTAGTGCCCCGTTTCATACTTGGTGAAGGATCTTTGAACTTCAGTCCTGCTCTCATTATTATTATTTTTATTCTAATTGTTTTTCATATTTTATTGCTGTTTTTGTCCCCCATGCTGCTTTTAACGACTGCTACTACTTTGTCGCTCGGCCGACCTGTGACAAAAGGCTTCACTTGCAACGATCTCGATGCCTCATTTGCTCTGGCAGTGTGTGTGTGGGTGTGTGTGTGTGTGTGTTCCATCGCTGTTGTGTGAATGTCACAAACAATGACTGTGCTCATTTAAAACCAGAAACACTCCGTTTGTGTTACGGCAGTTACGTAACTTCTCCAACTCCAACACGTTTGTATTAATGTGAATGCGCTTTTGACGTGTGTCCAAAGACAAATCAAATCAGTCTGGGTTGAAAAACAAGATGAAAAAAAGAATCAGGGAAAGAAAAATATACATCTTATAGCTTCGGCAGGTAAACTGCGGCCCGCGGGCCACACCAGGCCCGCCAAGCATCTAAATCCGGCCCATCGGGCGTTTCTAAATTCCGTTTTTGAAACATTTACCATGGAAAGTGTAGCCGGCACCATAACAGGCGGTGCTTTTGTGGCACGCTCGACTCCCCGAAATAATCAGATGCAACCTGTAGCTTGTCCCGCACATGTCTTTCCCACCGCAAGGCATGCTGGGTAGCCTGTGGTACTCGTTTTGCCAACATTTTGCCGTGTTGCTCGTATTTTTGCCTCACGGCAAAACACCCGATATCCAATGTTTTATTGTTCTTAGTTCGTGTTGTTGTTGCCGCTGGACTACCCAGCATGCCTTGTGGGCATTTGGATCTTCTGTGGATGTGTTGTGCTTTGGTTTCGTCGCACCGTGAGCAAATAAGTTGTGTTTGATGCCAGTCTCCTCTAAATGTTTTAATTTGACGTGGTCCACGAGATAAAAAGTTTGCCCACCCCTGTCCCATACGGACTGTTTCTGCACGCGAGTGGACCTTCCTGCCATCTCGTCTGATGCTGTAGACACTTTGGAGTGTAGAAGTTGTGGGAGAAACAATGGACCCGCTGTATTGATTTCGCTGTCCATTATGTTGGCTCCTCTTGGATTTTAGGGGGATTTGGGGAGAAGTTTTGCAGTCATGCTGTTGGCTGAAATCCTGTCTTTGCTCTCCTAATTGGCCTGTTCTCCAGGGTAAAAACCAGGAACAGTACTCCGTTACTGACAAATGTGCTTATTTGTCCAATTTGTCTTCTTTCAACAATGTTTGCTGTAATGACGGTCAAACTCAGTGGGGTCCAAAATGCAGGATTTTATACTGGCCTAAAATAATTAACAACAAAGGTAAAAAATAAACAAAACAACAACAGCAAAAATAGAAAAATCTGCAGCGATTTTACAAGTATGAAGGAAAAAAAACCAAGAAAGTCATAATATTTCATTATTAAGTCATAAATATTAAGTCATATTTATTTATTAGGAGTTTTATTATTATTATATTATTTTATTTTTATATGTATGATATATGTACACAGTGGAACGAATTCCCCGGGATACGAAAATACCGTTCTTATTTTTTTGCTTCGGCTTACAAAAATCTATTAGCGTTACGAAAGTTTGTTTTTTACCAAAACTCGTTTTTTTCGGAATTTTCCGGATTTAGCGTATTTTAAGGCGCATGCTAAAACATAGGCCGCACGGTGGATGAATGGGTAGCATGTTGGCCTCACAGCAGGTTCTAGGTTCGAATCTCCGTTGGGCATCTCTGTGTGGAGTTTGCATGTTCTCCCCGTGCGTGTGTGGGTTTTCTCCGGGTACTCCGGTTTCCTCCCACATTCCAAAAACATGCATGTTAGCTTCATTGGCGACCCTAAATTGTCCATTAGAGTATGAATGTGTGTTTGTCTATATGTGCCCTGCCATTGGCTGGCGACCAGTCCAGGGTGTACCCCGCCTCCCGCCCAAAGCCAGCTGGGATAGGCTCCAGCATACCCGCGACCCTAATGAGGATAAGCGGTATAGAAAAAAAATGAATGAATGCTAAAACATACGGCCTAGAAAAAAGGCAACAGAAGTGAGTTGAACTTTATTCTACTATGGAACAATACACTCCCTGTATTTGTAATCCCTCTTCTCCCACAAATCCATCTTCTGCATCTGATTTGAACCGCTGGGCAATTTTGCCGTCAAACATGCCGGGTTCCGGTTTCCTTTCGTGAAAGCTCGGTAAAAGGTAAGAAAGGTATTAAAGGTAAGAAACGTTCAGAATTTTAACTCCATATAGATTCTATTTCAGCTTTTATTATTACATTACACTTGTATTACAATACTTGGTATTTATACAGTATTAAATGTGCGGAACTGTGTTTTTTTCCATTGTATGCGGCCTCTTCCGGGTCAGCGGAACGAATTAGCCAATTTTCATGTTAAATGTTGTTCGGGTTACAAAAAAAAATTGTATCCCGGGGTTCCACTGTATATACAACGAGTACAAAATGATGTAAGAAAAAAGTTGAAACATTCAGAAAATGAAGAAAGCAACAGCAAAAATGGGGAAAAGGACACAAGTTCATACCAACAACATGCGTTTTCACAAAGCTGAGGTTCTGAGCATAATTTATCAAAGTACCCGAGTGGCATCCCAAACCCTCTACAAGCAAACATTCACGCCTATATCTTGCCGCAGCTGGTCTAGTCAACATCGGCATCATCCTGCATGCGGAGGAAGGCGGTGTGCAGGTGCCATGGAGGCACACTGAGTCCCCGCCATGACGCTCAAAGGCTCCACTCACTGCCTTCGGACACACTGCCTGCCTTTGACGCGTCGGAATTGGCCTGGAGGCGGATGCCTTCATCCTGGGACCGATGGGGTGTATTGGGTGTTGTTGAGCCTCCAGATGGTATGTAGACGCAAGAGGAAGAGAGCGGTCCAAGCCCAGCTGGGGGGTGCCGGCGGTGGGGGGAGCGCTTGTGGGAAAGGCAGATTTGGACCACGGTCTTTGGAGCTGTGTTCACACTTACGGTTTGGTACTCTTGCTTGGACTAAACAACATTGTATGTGATGGCTTTTGGGTTTCAGGACCAAAAGGCTGCCCAGGAAGGAACATTCCGAGTTTTGTTGTTTCGTAGTTGCTCTTTCTTCTCTTTAGCCTTTCTTCGTGGTTCTTTGGACTGCTTTTCACACACTTTTCATTGCTAGGGATGAGTCGGATACCCGTTTCGGACGTGTATCCGTTACGGATAATGCATTTTTGCAGAGCTCGTCATTATCCGTTATCGTGATGAAAAAAAATCCTCACCGGGCAACTGCTTATGTAGTCACTCTTCGCGCTCTGTGATTCCCTAGACAGCCTCTCACTCTTTCACACACAGACGCAATACAGACAGTGACTTTCTGCTTGCTTGGCTTGACTCCGGCTCATCCTCTCCATTTTGCTCTACTTCCGTTTATTTCATATTCCAAGTCTGTTGGTAAACTTGTTTGTTTCGTAACGTACGCGATGCATTGGACAAGCCAGAGTTGAAAACGAGTGTAAAGTCAGTCGGAAGACGTTGCTCGTCGTACTGAACGCGGTGCTTTTGAGGAAAGTACAGTGGACAAGGCTGACAGATTATTTCCCTTGTTGCCATCACAGACTTAACGGGCATAGAAAATGGTTGACAATTTTTTCCCAGTTTGATATGTAATCCCATTTAAATCCTTCTACAAAGTTTGGTTGTAATAGCAAGCCTATCAATAAAGTTATGACATGACGCCGTATCTGCTAAGTCACAATCCTCCGAGGTAGTCAACATGGAGTGGAGTGATGAGGGAAGCAGTGATTTGGGATGTTTGTGTCCCCTGCAAGTCGCGTTTGGAGGTTTGAAGCAGTCGTACGCCAGGAACACGAGGAGGAAGACGTTTCCAGTGATGACGTTGCGGAGGAAGAAAATAAGAGGAGGAAACAATGACTGGCAGGGTGCCATCTTTTCTGTTTACATACGCATACGGTACATGTACATCATTCAAACGCAAACATCTATAAGCTGTCGTTACCGGTCCAAGTTTTGACTGGCTCCTTTTTTGAACGCTTGCAGATTTTCTATTCATGCCAAGCCATAGAATGTATTTCTTTTTTCTTGTATTTCTTTTTCTTTTAAAGTGCCAACAATTTCAACGTGTAGCTCTGACTATTCTCCAGTCACGGCAAAGAAGGAGGAATTTGGGCCAGATGCTCTTAAGTGCGTCGGATCAGCTGGAAATGCATCGTACCGCGTAGCATCCTTTTCTTTTGCGTTGCGGCGAGTGCCTTTTGTGCAGTTTGGACCTGCACAATAAACCATTTTTTCGCAAAATCAATTAAAACCACGTGAGAAGCACGGTACGCATCCGTCTGCGGCAGCTCTGACGTCACGTGTCGGAAATTGTCGAGCGATCCCGATCATTCCGAGCGCGTCGGACAATGCAAGTTGGTCTGCTGGGGTTTCTTGTCATCAAAATTGCTCAGTAAAAACACGATAAAGGGCTGTGAAACCAGTTTCTAATTGGTTATTTCCATTAAAACCCTCCTAAAATTTACATTAGATGCATTTGGCAAAAATCGCCTTTCGATGCCCTTAAGCCCCGCCCATTTATAGCTAAACCACACCCACTTCTGGACCTTGCCCCGCTCACTCAGTGTACAGACACAGACAGACAATTTAGACCAGACCCAGATAACGGTGTACTGCCTCATCCCTGTTATTTGCTCCCAGGATTTACTCTTATCCAACTTCAAATTAAAAGCGGCACATTGGTGGAGTTTCTTCTATGATGTTTATTTATAGAGCAAGTAGAGCAAACGAGAGGAGTGAACGAACCCCATGTATGGCTTATTAATGCATTTGCAGTACTCAGGTACCAGTACAAAAAAGTGTTCCTAGAGTTACAGTTTCACTGTAAACCTCTACATTTGTGCAGCAAGGTATGCGAAAATGCTGAAAATGGAAAAGAAATGACCTTACGTCATCAACGAGGGAAAGAGCCCATAGTCATATCTAAGTGTTAGCCAACTGCGATTGTGCTACGTACGTAATCCGTAGTCGTGTGGACGCGGCCTAAGAGTCTCCCTTGATGTCGTGTTGACCGGTCCGGGCTTTTAGCTGGACGGCTAGTGCAGTAGGTTGGATATGGAATCATTCATTCAGTCATTCGTTTTCTATGCCGCTTATCCTCATTAGGGTCGCGGGTATGCTGGAGCCTATCCCAGATGACTTTGGGCGGCAGGCGGGGTACACCCTGGACTGGTCGCCAGTCCATTGCAGGACACATACAGACACACAAACATTCACACCTGTGGACAATTTAGAATCGCGCCTACAGATGCAACATTTCAAAGTATCGAGCCAACAGTTACCAGAACTGTCTCTGTTGGTCTTGCTGGTCAAGTTTTGTGCCCTTCTGGAAATGAATCCAAAGACGTTCCAAACTTTGGGGGTCCGATGTTAGCCAACTCTGCTATCTTGGGCTCGGCTGCACGCACGGCAAGCTATGGAACGTGCCCGACAACCCTGTCCCCGACAGCGTTGCTTCTCTGGCGATACGCGGTGCATTAGTCTCCACTATCCATTCATCCAAAGATTCATGGCTGACATCCCTGATTGTTACCAGCTCGTAAAAGCACAAAGCGCTTGTAAACTATACTTTTGATGGGGGGAAGTCGGGGTGCAGAGGAACCACCGCTTTAGAGCTGCTCAGCCGTTCTTACATCGGCTTTTTTGAAAACCGGCTCATGCCGATGCCACGGGTTCCAATGTACAGCGCAGATCAAAAGTTTGGCCGCACCTTCTCATTGGGTGGGTTTCCTGTATTTCCATGACTGTTTACTTAGTAGATGCTCCCTATGAATGAACAAAAACCAAAAAAAGTCGGCCTTTTTTCATTGCTTCATGAGGTAGTCGCTTGAAATGTTTTTTTTCCTCTTACCAGGTTGACCTTGTCTGGGTTGCTTAGTGGAATCTCTTGCCTTATCAATGGGGTTGGGACCATCAGTTGTGTTGTGCAGAGGTCGGGGTTGATACACAGCCGACAGCCCTATTGGACAACTGAATTTAAATTATGGCGAGCACCAATCAGCTCAGTCAAGAGAAACGAGTGCGGAAAATTGCAACGGACTTTGACTGTGTCCCCAAGTCAATGAGCGGGTCCAAACCTTTGGCCCATACTGTGTTCGTGGCTGTCCTTTGGAGCCCAAGTGAAGCGAACCGCACCGGAGCTCAATTGCAAACGGAGCGAGACTCATTCCTCCAGCGGAGCGTCCGTCTCGGGCCGAACACAAGCAAGCCGGCCGACCCATCCGGCGTGGCTGACATGAAACGTTAGTGGCTGCCGTCTTTCCTCGGGGTGTAAGCCTCCGAGGCGACGGGGTTTTTCGGCAAAGAAGCTCTGCCGTTGTTTGCCTCTGCACTCGGGTGGGTGCAACATGTTGCCGGCAGGAAATAAACCACTTCCTGTTGCTAAGTGCTCGCTGCAAACCGGTCCTGACTGATGGCTTTTAAACGGGGATCGAACGTACAATATCGTTGCCATTTAGGGTCACGTGATATCCTGACTCGAGGCGGACGGATACACAATTGTCTTTTGGGAATATAATGCCATCCATCCATCCATTTTCTGTTCGCTTAGCCTCGCTAGGGCGAGCCGGAGCCTATCCCATGCTGACTTCGGGCGGGAGGCGGGGTACACCCTGGACTGGCAGACTGGGAATATAATGTCCTGTACATCCATTGATTGATACTTTATCTTGTCTACATTCTATGTGTCAATCGAGCCATCATTCTATGCACTATATATTATATATAGTATATTATTATACATAATATTATAATAATTATTGTAATGCTTTTAAATGTAACGTATTATAATTATTATATATTTTTATATTATATATAATATAAACTATACTGTAAGAGTGTAATCACTTTGGGGGTCCACAATTTTTGCATGAATGTTACTGCCATACAAGTGCAAAAAGAAGTGAACCATGCTTGATGTTAGGACTTTTTAGGGCGCCTTTTTACGAGCCGATGACTTATGCCATGTTGAAATGAATGATGTCATATTTGATCTGCGCTTGTCTGTATGTTAATTGTACATCCTTGCGTTAATGTAAAAAAAACCCCAAACCGCATCAGGCAGTGCTGAATGTGCATGTATTTAACATCATTGAATTCTTTGAAATAGTAGTCCCCGCCCTCCTTCCCTCCGTGTTCTAAATCTGAATGAATCCTTCTTTTATTTACACCACACAAGCGGCGCATCTACTTCCCAGCCAGCTTAATGTAATAAAAAAAAATCCCCCCCCCCAAGCCCGCCAATGCATTTAAACGTGTATTTTGAAGAATTATCTTGCAGACGCTGCCCACCTCGGTCACTAGTCACGGCGCTTCCCACCGTGCGCGTGCGCGTGTTGTGTTTGCATGGGGGGGGGAAAAAAGTGTGGGAGGGAGATGCAATGAAAGAGAAGATGAAGGAGCTGCAGAGGATGCAGAAAATGAAAGAGAAGCAGACGTGTGTGTTTGTGTGTGTGTGTGTGTGTGCGTGGGAGGGAGTATGAAAACTAGAAGATGTAACCTGCGCGTGTGTGTGTCTGGAGGGTGACCCCTGACTGTGGGTATGAGCTGTGAGCGTGATATGTACGCAAGGAAACATCGCACTCCGTGGAGAACCACACCGAAATGATGCGGCTTAATGAGTTCTGTTTTTTTTTAAGACAAGCATGTCGGCCATTTTTGTGAGGTGTGCTGAGAAAGGACCTACCCACCCAGCAAAGTTAGATGAAAAAGACGTCATTGGCATTAGATTGGGCTGAAAAGGTGAAAGGTAAAGAGGCGTCTTCATAGAGACGTCCCATTTCTGCCCAAATCTGGTTGGAAAGCGTCTATTTTTGGGCTATGTATGGACTAAAAACTTCAGCGTCTATTTCTGGGCTAAATCAAAGCAATGGCAGACCAGATTCGGCCCAAAAAACATCGTCCAGATGATTTATGTTCAGGTGGAATGGATGTCTTATCTACCACTTTCATTTTCATCTTTTTTCCCTTTCTCTACCTCTTTTTATCTAATAAGCATGTTCTGGAGCAAAACCAAGCGTAGTGTAATGGTGCGAGTGGTTGCAAATCGACCCTTTTGCAAATTGTTTTATTCTAACAGCTGTGAAATTCATCTCGGAGTCCCAAGGACCGTTTGCAATTGAATTCAAATGGAAAAAATTACAATGCCAGCGCTGGAGAGAGATTGGCGGCCAGCGAAGGGTTAGCAAAGTCCAATTGATCTCCGACAAGGAACTTTTTTTACGATTATGAGTCGTTGCAAATGTTGGGATCGACCCTATTGCAGATTATTCTATTCTGACAGCTGTGAAATTTATGAAATTACAATGCCAGCACTGGAGAGTGAAGGTTTAGCGAAGTCCAATTTATGATTTCTATCAGAGATGTGGTAGACTGGGTGTAAACTTCCCTTTATGAGTTGTTTGGGATGTCACTTTGCTAATTGATGAAAAATTGATATATCTATAAAGCAAAAACAAGTTGAAAAGACAGCATTAACATACGTAAAAGGTATAAAGACGACGACCCCAAACCTCTAAAATTGGTTGAAAAGCGTCGATTTTCGGCTATATTTGGACCAAATCAGTCGGACTGAAAACTCTGCTCAATTTTCAATGTCTGTTTCTGGGCTAAATCAGGGCAATGACGGACCGGCCAGATGTAGCCCCCCCCAAAAAAAAACAACATCCATCACGTGCTGCGGTTATCGTTCTTTTTAAATGTATGATCACACATGGTCGATAACCATACTTCATAAACCTAATAATGATTTTATCAGTGACTCTCATGCCCGCCATGTTTGCGGAGTGTATTGTTGCGGCACGTCCGCCATTTTTGCGGAGTGTATTGTTGCGGCACGTCCGCCATGTTTGTGGAGTGTATTGTTGGGGCACGTCCGCCATGTTTGTGGAGTGTATTGTTGCGGCACGTCCGCCATGTTTGTGGAGTGTATTGTTGCGGCACGTCCGCCATGTTTGTGGAGTGTATTATTGCGGCATGTCCGCCATGTTTGTGGAGTGTATTGTTGCGGCATGTCCGCCATGTTTGTGGAGTGTATTGTTGCGGCATGTCCGCCATGTTTGTGGAGTGTATTATTGCGGCATGTTGGCCATGTTTGTGGAGTGTATTGTTGCGGCATGTCCGCCATGTTTGTGGAGTGTATTATTGCGGCATGTTGGCCATGTTTGTGGAGTGTATTGTTGCGGCATGTCCGCCATGTTTGTGGAAGGTGTTGCAGCATGTCGGCCATGTTTGTGGAAGGTGTTGCAGCATGTCGGCCATGTTTGTGGAAGGTGTTGCAGCATGTTGTGAGTGTATCACTGTGGGCCCAAACATGCACTTAAGGGCCAGACATGAAGTAATGGTTAACTCTCCCTACAAGCTCTCTCGCTGTGGCTGTTCCACGCGGGAAGCCTTTAAGTATCTATATTTTTAACAGAAAGAGATAACAAACTGGCGCCGGCTGTCGAGATGTAGAACTTTGCCTCTTGTTTCTGTGTGGGGAGCCGTTAAAGAGCAGGAAGAGAGCAGCGAGTGGTCTTTTCATCCCGGTGATGGAAAGGCGCATGATCTGCACTTTGATCACCATGAATTATTCCTATGCTCGGCTATAAATATGGTCTGTTTCCAGCAGCCACACTCCCGCTCTGGCTTTCCCTCTGACGCAATCTGTGCTCCGTGTGGCGACACAGCCGCTCTGATTTTGTCCCGTGGACTCTTTGTCTCACGCTTTATTTAAAAACCAGCTTAGAAGTGGAAGATGCTGTGTTGTCTAGCATTTTACCCCATTTGGGTAACGCTGTGTATTCATAAAGTTCACCGTTTTGCTTCTTCTGCCTTTTCCCCATTTTTGCTGATAGTTTTATTACTTTTTTCAAAAGTTAAAAAAAAAAATCATCTTTCTGTCATCTTTCTTTCCAAATTTTTCAACTATTTCAACTTTTTTTTGTAAATTCTCCTCTCATAACCAGGACTTTATTTCCGTCATATTTTGACTTTATTCTGATAACATTGTAACTTTCTCCACAAACAAATTTTACAAACAAATACAACTTTGTTTTGTTTTGAATTTTACTCATAATATTATGGCTTAAAAAATTAGTAATAATAGTAATAAATTATGAATTATAATTTACATTACAAATATAAATTATTAATTATTATTAACTATTAATTACTTTTTGTAAATTTCTTGTAATCAATTATAATTTACAACAAAAATATAAATTATATTTATAGTTAATGTTTGTATATTTTCTTGTAATATTATGACTTTATGCCCATAATATTTTGTAACATTGTTATAACTTTTTCAGCAATATAATTTTGAAAACTCACACATTTGTTTTGTTTACATTGTTATTCATAACTTTACGACAAATTATAATAATTATAGTAATACATTAATTATAATCTACACAGAAATTATCAAGTACACATGTTATTATTTAATATTGTAAATGTAATTATCAATAAAAATAAAACTCAATTCACGTTTGTCTTTGTTTGTCTATATGTGCCCTGCGATTGACTGGCGACCAGTCCAGGGTGTACCCCGCCTCTGGCCTAAAGTCAGCTGGGATAGGCTCCAGCATCCCCGCAACCCTAATGAGGATAAGCGGCATAGAAAATGAATGAATGAATGAATTCACGTTTGAAAATTTCCTTGTAATATTATGACTTTATTATTATTATATTTTTGACATTTAGTTTATTTTGTTGTGATTGTTACTCGCAATAATACAACTTTAAAAATATATTATAAAAATTTTAATACATTACAAAATATTTATACAAATATAAATTAGAATTAAAATTAATTAATATTGTAATATTATGACATATTTCCATAATATTTACACTGTGTCCTTTTAAAAAATTAGACATATATTTTGTTTGGTTGTTAATATTTTGACCTAAAATATATACATAAAAGTTATAAAAATAAATGAAAAATCAGTTTTAATTTACAGTAAAAATATAAATAATAATTGTAATTAACAAATCCTTGTGAATTCTCTTATAATAGTGTGACTTTATTCCAATAATTTGACTGAAATCCAATAATATAACTTTTGCCCCTCATTTTATTATGATTTTAAGAAATAATGGTTTTTATTTGTAAGTTAATGTTACTGAAATTACATGTATCTTCCTCCTAATGTTATGAGTTTCTTTTTGTAAAATCCCAGCTGTTTTTTTCCATTTTTGGTGTTAAATTGTACAACAATTTCAACTTTCTACTTGTAAATTTTCTTCCCAAAATCATGACTTTTTCCCCCCATTGTATTTGGACTTTATTGCAATAACATAACGCTTTCTCCTCATTTTATTATGGCTTACAAATGTTATCTCATATTTCAAACTTGTTACTAAAATGACATAATGTTTCCTCCTAATATTTTGACTTTATTCTCGTGTTTTTTTTCCATGCCTCCACAAACCATGGCGGGTTGCGGAGGTGTCGTCCATACAGGGTTTGTGTGCATGTATAGCAGAATGGTGGATGATCAGAAGGCGTGTGATGTGAAGGGAACAAGTCTGATGAGAACATGGAGGTGGTGCAAAAGAGGCGCCGGGGGCTGTGCTTTAGGAACAGTCAACAAAAGCGTGCACGTGTGCGAGCCACAGCATCCCCCTGGGACGCCGGGTGCTGCTTTTCTTAGCATCCTCCCTTCTCACACGCCTCACCGTTTTGCTGATTTCCGAATCCGGCTAAATCCTGCCTGCCGACCCTGCCCGGGAAAAAAATGGCAAGCTATCACCTCGGACGGCAAGGAAAGGTCAGACCTTAATTATTCATTCAGGATGTCAAACAAAGCTGTTATTTAGGGATGGGAGGGGGGACCCAATGAATAATTCACACGGTGGATTCGCTTTCCTGCCGCGGTTTGGGAGCGTCTCACCTCCACCTCTGACGTTCCTGTGCTGACCTTGAAGCAGCAACATGGCGGCAAACCGCAATCACTGTCCTGCTCAACTGAAAGACTGAGCAGGTCATCAACACTGTTGCCTAGGGGTGCACACTCTGGCGTAATCCTGGTTCGGCGCCTGTTTTTGAAGGTCACGTTCGGTTCATTTTGGGTGCAGTCGGGGAAGAGAAAATGTAGAGCAAAAAGACGTAACAACAAATAATAAAACAGTATGCCTTGTCACCTGTACAGTAGTGGTGGAAATAATAGCACTGCAATGTGACTGTTATTAGTGTATTTGTATTGCTGCATGGCAAACAAGTTACCAGTAGGTGCAGTAGATTCTCAGACCCAGCATTCATGATATGCACGGGCAATTGGGCAATTAGTTGAAAAAGGGGGGTGTTCAAAAAAATAGCAGTGTCTGCCGTTGACTTTACAAACTCAAAACTATTTTGTACAAACTTTTTTGTTTCTAGGATTTGGCAGTCCTGTTAAGGACTAAGCTAATATTTAGTTTTTTAAAAAGTGCTTCGCATCTGTGTGGCATGGACCCAACCAACTTGTGGCACCTTTCAGCTGTTATTCCCCTCCAATATTCTTTAACAACATTCCTCAATTCTTGGTTTTGCTTCACAAACAGCAGTTTTGATTATTGCCATCAACACTAATAACCATTATACTTATTAACCAATTTTTAGGATGCATAAAAATAAATATACTGCACAGTAAGTCCAATATAACTGGATTTAGTGTTACGAAAAAGGGGTGGGTGTAAAAAAGCTTGTCTTCTTCGCACCCCTTTCGAGCCAAATTGTTCCCTGTGTATATGTGTATATTGATTATGTTCTGTTCTGTGTATTTTGTGTGGCTCCAAATAAATAATCAATTAATCAATCGATCAATTTTGTTGGTTTGGAACCAAGGTTTTGCTTGTTTACTAGTGGAGAAACATGCCCATATCATGGGGCTTTCACTGTCTTCACTGTTATACTGTGACTTGAATTCAGAGTCTCACAAACTGTCTGCAGCCCTTGGAACTAAAAATACCAATTTTCTCTCATCACTTTCATCGCTCCACAAAATGTTCCTCCATTTCTCTTTAGGCCAGTTGATGTGTTCTTTGGCAAATTGTAACCTCTTCTGCACATGCCTTTTTTTTAACAGAGGGACTTTACGGAGGATTCTTGTAAATAGATTAGCTTCACACAGACGTCTTCTAACTGTCACAGTACTTACAGGTAACTCCAGACTGTCTTCCTGGAGCTGATCATTGGCTGAGCCTTTTCCATTCTGGTTATTCTTCCATCCATTTTGATAGTTGTCTTTCATTTTCTGCCATCTGTCTCTGGTTTTGCTCTCCATTTTAAGGCACTGGACATCATTTTTGCTGAACATGTAGCATTAAAAATATACTAACAAAAGTGGACCGCTATTATTTCGTACACCACTGTAAATCTGTAATCTGTAATCTGGTACAGTAATCCCTCGTTTATCACAGTTAATTGGTTCCACACGAGTAAATTTCCGCAACGTATGATTACTTATATTGTGTATATACTATATGTATGTATATATTGTGTATCTATAATGTTTACAACATTATAGATAACCGTTTTTAACATAATTCAAGCCCCGTATACATAAAAAAAACACCCCTATGGTGACATTCATTCATTCATTTTCTATGCCGCTTATCCTCATAAGGGTCTCGGGTATGCTGGAGCCTATCCCATCTGACTTCGGGCGGGAGGCGGGGTTCACCCTGGACTGGTCGCCAGCAAATCGCAGGGCAGACAAACAAACATTCACACTCTCATTCATACCGATGGACAATTTAGAGTGGCCAATGAAGCTAACATGCATGTTTTTGGAATGTGGGGGGAAACCGGAGTACCCGGAGAAAACCCACACACGCATGGGGAGAACATGCAAACTCCACACAGAGATGCCCAACGGAGATTCGAACCCTGAACCTACGGACTGTGAGGCCAACATGCTACCCAGTCATCCACCGTGCTGCCCTATTGTAACATGTACATACATATTACTCAATACAGTAAACATAATAACAAGAAAATAAGTGTTGCTGTGCTAGGGATCATTAGGGATCATTTTTAAAACCTGTGATTAAAGCTTGTTGTTCCGGCGCCCGAGTCTGGTGCTTGTGCATCTCACCAAATGTTACAGTAACATTACTGACACCTAGTGACTAGTGCAGGATACTTCATAGCATCACAACGTCTTTGAATGCGCCTTCTGAATGCCTTATATTTGTATTATTTTTGTATTGTAGTTCATTTAGCCATTTTTATGCTTGAAAATGCTTAATTTGTCACAAATTATTTGGTATTTTTGGAAAAAAAATAACAGCATGAAGAGTGATGACAGTAAAGCTTTTGTAATTGCTTTCCTTCGCTGGCTAACAAGACGTGTTAATTGTTGTGGTAGAATCCAGGGTTATACTGCCTTGCTTTTACTTTGAAGCCTACTTTGCACTAAACAGGAAGTCAATATGGATGGCTGTTATTGGCCTTGGCGCATTCTAAAAATACTGTTAAACAAGAAAACATCAAAAAAACATCAAAAATGGAAAAAAGAGGGGTAATTTATTAATTAAATAATATTATACAGTATACAGTATCTTACTTTAATATTTGGTAAATAAATCACAGACATAATTAATACAAAAAAATTATGAATCATTCAAAAAATAAAAATAAAAAATAATGATACATAATAATAATCCCCAAAAAATATGCATACAAATTCAAAATAAATAATAATGATGATACATAATGATAATTAAAAGCAAAAATGCATAAAGAATAAATACGAAAAATTTAACACTATTATGAAATACCAAACAAATAATAAAGTTGCAATTTGAGTAAAATTAGGTTGGTAAAAAAAAAAATACAACAATGAAGCAGGGATAAACGGAAAGGAAAAGAAGAAAGTCAAAATATTATGAGAATGAAGCCATTACAAGAAAAGAGGTACAAAAAGAAAGTTGAAGTATTTGTTAAAATAATGAAAAGCAAGCGAAAAAGTGTAAGTTAAAGCCATGCATGCTAATTGTACGTCTTTGCATATCTACGTGGCTGGGTTTAGAAAACATAAAAGCGGCCCCCATTCTTTCATTTTTCAGCAAGCAGGCCTCGTGGAAAAGTGAGGACACCCGTTAGCTAGACGGTAGTTGTGTAACTGATGTTTCTTCACGTTACAGCGCTAACGATGAGGTCAGCATTAACGAATGCAAATTCATAGAAATCACCCATAAGTAATAATGGTCATGGACCCTGCTAACGATGATTGTTTGGGAGGTATCACCTTCATTAGCATCCCCTTCAGATGTAACGATGGTCATGGACCTCGCCAGCATCGGTTGTTCGGGCGGTATTTCCTTCGTTAGCATCCCATTCAGATTTAATGATGGTCATGGACCCCACCAACGATGGTTGTTTGGGTGCTATCCCTTTTGTTAGCATCCAATTCAGATGTAAGGTTGGTCATGAACCGTGCCAACGATGGTCGTTTGTGTGGTATTGCCTTTGTTAGCCTCTCATTCAGAAGTAATGATGGTCATGGACCCTGACAACGATGGTTGTTTGGGTGGTATTGCCTTTGTTAGCATCCCATTCAGAAGTAATAATGGTCATGGACCCTGCAAACGATGGTTGTTTGGGTGTTATCACCCTCATTATCATCGCATTCAGATGTAACGATGGTCATGGACCTCGCCAACATTGGTTGTTTGGGTGGTATCGCCTTTGTTAGCATCCCATTCAGATGTAATGATGGCCATGGTTGTTTGGGTGCTATCACCTTTGTTAGCATCCAATTCAGATGTAAGGTTGGTCATGAACCGTGCCAACAATGGTCGTTTGGGTGGTATTGCCTCTGTTAGCATCCCGTTCAGAAGTAATGATGGTCATGGACCGCGCCAACAATGGTTGTTTGGGTGGTGTCATCTTTGTTAGCATCACATTAAGAAGTAATGATGGTCATGGACTGATTCGAAACCAAGGTGGCTGTGCATTGTTTGTTTTTTAGATGCTAAAGTTCATGCTCTGATGAAGCCTGCTCGGATGAGAGGCGAGACGTCTTCTATGACAATTTGAACAGTCGATTGAATGACCTGAAAATCCCAAACAGGAGTTTTTAACAACAGAGTTTTCAAACTCTGGCTTTTCCTTGGCATTATCTGAACTGCACTGTATGTGCTTACTGAGTAGAGGTAGAGTACAACTCGGTCCGCCTCTGCATGGTGTATTACCAATAAATGCAGCGTTACACCCCCACTGTTTACAATACAATGTGTGAGTCAGGTGCCAAAGTCTGCAGATTAGTGGTATTTTACAACAAGTTATTCTGCTTTTTCACCCGCGGCGTGTTTGTGTTTTCCCTCCGCTGGCCACCGACAATTGCTTTTAAGCGGCTTTCCGACGATGTCGGCGCAGTTTTATTGCCGCCGAGAAGGCCAAATCAGACATTAATGCTATTAAAGTGCATTAAAGTGAGGAGCGCGAGTGTAACGTGAGTCACTTCCCCGCGAGGATTACAGCGAGGAGGAGGAGGAGGAGGGAGAGCGTTCATCGTGTTCCCCGGGAGGCAGCGTGAAGGAGGTGGAAAGACGGATGATGGCGGAAGACAAAAGCGTGCGACGCACCCTGTGTGACAGACAGTCTCCATCACGCCGCAAGAAAACAAAAAAATACACACATTTCCGCACAGTACAAACGTCTGGGCAGCCTACAAGCGTGTTTGTCATCGCCGCGGCGCCGTCTCCCTCACACCTGCACTGCTGCTGAGGGCAAAGGTCGGCGTTATTACTCTGCACTTTCTGAGGAAATGATGCCGAAAAATGGGGGAATTCTGGGGGTGCTTTAAGGTGTTATTTAATGCGTATTTATGGTACAAAAGCACTCAGAGATGATTTAAGCTTCGGCCGGGCGCCACAAAATGCTGTTTTTTTTAATTTTTGCGCATGGAGAGTAGCATCCTACGCGCAAAATCTTGAGGCTGCTGCGGCTGTTGCTTCATCCGTACAGCCAAGGCCTGACCCTGCATTCCTTGACTGGTTCTGCACATGCACACTTTTTTTTTCAGTTTATGAGCATAATAGTCAATAACCGCGCATATTTTACTGTATGTGCTATACTGTTTCCATGCCCTTAATGACGCTTATTAAAAGACCAGCATTCACCGACCTCACGCAGCTCATTAGCGTATACGTCATACCCGGTAAATATAAAACAATATGCATTTACACAGGAATGAAATATAAGTATACATTTACATATACAGAGCGTCCCAAAAAATGTATACTCACTTTGATAAAATACATAATAGTAAACTAGGTCACTTTGTTTCATTTCCAACTACTGTTTTGTACTGTTTTTATCTTTTAGGTATGCCCATAAAAAGTAGTCTAGTTGTGTGAGGTCTGGTGAACATGGAGGGTATTCAACAAAACCCCTCCGTCCAATCCTCCTGTTTGGCAAGATCTCAACAGGGAATGATCTAACATCGCGGTGGTAGTGTGGGGATGCCTTACTTGATGAGATCTTGTATAGTAACCTGTCAGTCAATCCTCTGGGATATTGATCTGGTCAGTTAAGTAGCAGAGGGGGTTGTTAATCAGTTTTAGCTGCTTTGTTGTTAATGAACTCAACAACAGATGCATCAGAGGGGCAACCATGAGACAGACCCCAAAACAGGAATGGTTTTCCAGGTTAAGGCCACTGATTCCTCATCTTTTTTTTTTTTACTGACTGACTTTCTACTGCTGTAGTTTTTCATTTGGCTTGGATCAACATCTCTGTTGATAGCATGGTGCGCTACCTGTACACTACAGAGGTTGCACAAGTAGTGCAACTCCTCCCTGATGGCACATCAATACATACTGTTGCAAGAAAGTTTGCTGTGTCTCCCAGCACAGTCTCAAGAGCATGGAGGAGATTCCAGGAGACAGTTAGTTACTCCAGGAGAGCTGGACAGGGCAATAGAAGGTCCTTAAACCCTCAGCAGGATCAGTATCTGCTACTTTCTGCAAGGAGGAACAGGGTGAGCACTGCCAGAGCCCTGCAAAAGGACCCCCAGCAGGCCACTGGTGTGAATGTATCTGACCAAACATTTAGAAACAGGCTCCGTGAGGGTAGCCTGAGGGCCCGACGCCCTTTGTGGGCCCTGTGCTCACTGTCCAGCACCGTAGAGCTCGATTGGCATTTGCCATAGACCACCATAATTGGCAACTTCGCCACTGGCGCCCTGTGCTCTTCACTGATGAGAGCTGGTTCAACCTGAGCACATGCGACAGACGAGAAAGTGTCTGGAGATGCCTGACCTCGTGGGTAGAGTCTGCAGGCAGATGATGGACGATGTATTGGGTATCGGCTTTTTTCAGCCCCCAATATCAGAACAAATGGAAATGACAAAGACAATACAATAAAAGCAATGACTACATTTGTGTACTTTGGATTACTGATTATCTTTTTATTTCCAACCGTTTCCATTTTGGCACTCGTGCGACTCCCTAGGAGATCTAACCTGCAATTAAAGCCTGTTGCTGTGGATCGAGTCCGGTGCTTGTGTGTCTCCCCGGACTTTACAGTAATATTACTAACATATTGCATCTTTGAATGCATCTTCTGAATCCCTTAGATTTGCATTTTAGTTTATTTGGCCATGTTGTATTTGAAAATGTGCTTACATGTGCATTTCTTTGGACTATCAATTCAAGCAGGATGATTTATGAATATATTTTTGGAAAACGGTGATAGAGTGAAGTCGTGAAGAGGCGAGGGATCACCGTAGACCACTTCAATGTGCATGGTTGACTGATGCTGTGGAAGCGTGTTTGTTTTCCTTACCAAGCCAAAAATAAAGTGCCTAACAAAGTTTGTCGGCTGTGTTTGCCCAGCGCCTCCTCCCTGAGTCACCACCTTATCGTGGTGGAGGAGTTTGCGTGTCCCCATGATCCTAGGCGCTAAGTTGTCGGGGGCTGTCATGCCCCTGGTAGGGTCACCCATGACAAACAGGTCCTAGGAGAGGGACCAGACAAAGAGTGGCTCAATAGACCCCAATGATGCACAAGAACAACGGACTTTGTTTTCGCTTGCCCGGACGTGGGTCACCGGGGTCCCCCTCTGGAGACAGGCCTGGAGGTAGGGCTCGATGGCGAGCCTCTGGTGGCAGGGCCTGCACCCATGGGGCCTTGGCCTTGGTCCGATTCTCAGCTACAGAAGCTACTTGTCGGTACGTGGAATGTCAACTCTCTGGCGGGGAAGGAACCTGAGCTGGTGCATGAGGTGGAGAAATTCCGTGTAGATATAGTCGGACTCACCCCAACTCACAGCAAGGGCTCTGGAACCAGTCCTCCTGAGAGGGTCTGGACTTCATTCCACTCTGGTGTTGCCGGCAATGAGAGGCGACGTGCAGGCGTGGCAATTCTTGTTGCCCCCCAGTTCCAAGCCTGCACGTTGGAGTTTAACCCAGTAAACGAGAGGGTAGTTTCCCTACGCCTTCGGGTGGGGGGACGGGTCCTGACTGTTGTTTGTGTTTATGAACCAAACAGCAGTTCAGAATTCCAGCCCTTTTTGGAGTCCTTAGAGAAATTACTAGAGAGTGCTCCCTCGGGGGATTCTGTGGGTGACTTCAACGCTCATGTTGGCTGCGACAGTGAGACCTGGAGAGGTGGGATTGGGAGGAACGGCCCTCCTATTATTAACCCGAGCGGTGTCTTGTTACTGGACTTCTGCTTTTGTCACGGATTGTCTATAACCCCATGAACACCATGTTCAAGCATAAGGGTGTCCCCATGTGCACTTGGCACCAGGGCACCCTGGGCCGCAGTTTGATGATTAACTTTGTGGTTGTGTTGTCAGACTTGTGGCCACATGTTTTAGACAATCGGGTGAAGAGAGGGTCAACCGATCACCACCTGGTGGTGAGTTGGTTCCTGTGGTGGGGGAGGATGCCGGTCAGACCTGGCAGGCCCAAAAGCATTGTGAGGGTCTGCTGGGAACGTCTGGCAGAGTCCCCTGTCAGAAGGAGATTCAACTCCCACCTGCGAGAGAGCTTTGACCGTGTTCCGAGGGAGGCAGCGGACATTGAATCCGAGTGGGCGATGTTTCGTGCCTCCATTGTCGATGCGGCTGATCGGATCCCAGAACCCGTTGGTGGACACCAGTGGTGAGGGATGCCCTCAAGCTGAAGAAAGAGTCCTATCAGGCCGTTTGGGCCCATGGGACTCTGGAGGCAGCTGACAGGTACCGGCAGGCCAAGCAGTCTGCAGCTCTGGCGGTCGCAGAGGCAAAAACCCGGACATGGGAGAAGTTCGGTGAGGCCATGGAAAACGACTTCTGGATGGCTTCAAAGTGATTCTGGACCACCATCCGCCATCCCAGGACGGGGAAGCAGTGCACAGTCAACACCGTGTATGGTGGGGACGGTGTGCTGCTGAACGGTTTTGTGCACATTAAAATATATATATTTTTTAAATAACTGTAGGTGGAATACTGAAGTACACAACCATACCTTAGTTTTGAAAGCATTTAAGCGACTAGTAGCGTATACAAGCAACAAACTCTCAAATACAGTCTTCAAATATTAATCAGCATATGAATCTTCCACCCACACCCGTTCTTTGGGAGAAATGACACCAACGTTAATTATCCCGGCATTCACAGTACTGTAATTATAACACATTTGCAGGCGTCAGTCTCCCGACCCGGTCAATAGCAACGCATCGACCTTGATTGTTATTTAATATTTGTCGTCAAGCGATCAATCGGCGTGCGGCCGTCATAATGACGCCCGACGCCGAAAAAAAAAATGGATCAATTCATGTTTCGCTTTAGGACTTTAATGACTTGCAATGGCGGCCCTCTTTGACCCTGCAGGCGCTTTTCTCTCTGCTTACCTGCAAGGAATATATTCACAGTGTGGGCTTTCCACCAGGAACATAAGCATATTAAAAATGTACACTCCTGTATATATATATATATATATATACTGCATATATATGACGCACAAAGATTAAAGGATGAGTGCTTATTGAACTGCGAGGCCAAGCACCGAGAGCACCTGTGCTCCCGGCTGGCCCCTTCACTCCAGCTTTGATGTGGTCAAGGTCCAAACTGTGCTCCGAGAGGCTGAAATCCTTCTTGCGGTTCATCTGCGCAACAACAATGTGGTCTGCAAAGCCGGGAGAATCCCTTGGTTGGTGATTCTTTTTGCAACGAGAGCGGAAAAGATGAACGTCCTTAAATGGGCATGAAATCAAAGCCTATTTGTTTGAAATGATGTCTTCATCTCAGTACGGGAGATGTAATTAGAGCAGATAGAGGAGGTCAAGCTGCCATAGACTGTCAATCATCCCAAACAATAACGTGGACCGATGGAACGCCAAAGCGCACGGCGAGACAATTATTTCATCAGCGCAATCAAAAAGGCTGGAAACGGAAAGAAAAAAAGGTCTTTTGAAATTGAAGTTGATCATCAGCCTCGATGAGCCATTTGCACGAGAACCTGCGTGTCAAACGCCCGCTCGTGTCGTCATGCACGCGTGGCCGCCCTCGAAGGCGGCCGGGACGACCTTGAGGATTTCAATTTGGCTGCGCTTCTTTGCGGCTCAATTTTGACCTTGAGATGCTGCGAAGTGAAGCACAAATGGATTTTTTTCATTCCGCCTATGAAAAGTTTGATCCGCCTTCACGTCTCCCTTTTCAGGTTTTCAGTCATTTTCTTCTACCAGCGTGGGTGTCCTGGGAGCTTGTGCGTTTTTTGGGTTTTTTTTTTTGCTGAGTCAAGGTTTCAATGAAGGAAGGGTTTTTTAGTCAGCTGAGATCTCACAAGGCAGGTGTTGGCTTCGTGGGAGGTGTTGGGAGCTGACATGGCACCCTCGCTGTGGCTGCTCAGCATCCTACCCTGGACTCCTCTGAAAAAAGAATCATCAATAAAAAAATATTTTCTTCTATATCTCAGTTTTATTGGTTCCAGAACCGACCGTGATTAGTGAACATCACAGAAAACCGGTTTACAACCTTTTATATACAGTTTTTAACATTATTAGAGCCCTTTAGACATGTATAACACCCCTATAGTAACATTTACATTATAACCCAACATCAGTATTGGGGTGCAATCTGTAGCTTGTACAAAAAGCCATTCAAACACACAAACAAACCTACAAATATCTAAGTGCAATACCCTTGCCAAAAAACACCCATATATTCCTGCCACAAGGTATGCCAGGTAGCTTGTGGTACTCTTTTTCTCCCGTTTGTCACACTTTTGCTAGATTGCTAAATATGATGAGGAGGTCATTGGTAACATACTTTTTTTTATTGTTCAAAGTTCATATTGTTACTGCAGCTGGTCTTCCCAGCATGCCTTGCGGGCGTTTACAAATAACAGTTTAAGTGTAATTTTTGGCAATTGTGGTTGTGGAAAATGTCACGTTACGAGAATAAAGTGAAAACATTTCGGGAATAAAGTCGTATTTGGAATAAAGATGAACTAGTTGGGAAAAAATTTCAGAAACTGAAAAAATCAGTTACTTTACGAAAATTAACTCAAAATATTAAGAGACAAAAGTTGTATTTCTACTAGAAAAATATTGTTTTAGTAGCACGGAGTTGAAATATGTATACTAATAATAATAATGCATTTTATTTGAATAGAGATTTTCAAGAAGATAAAAACCAAAGGAGGCTAAACACAAACCAAGCAGAAAACACATTAAAGTATTACAAAACAAAGCTAAAAACTAAACAAGACACAAAGACAAGAAAATTTAACATTAAATGCAAAAATAATGGATTTTTTTTTTAAAGTTGGCGCCGCAAAAACATATAAAGTGTTAATTTGGAGAAAGTTTGTTTGGAGAAAAAATTTCAATATGGGAATAAAGTCAAAATATTATGGCAATAAAGTGAAACTATGAAATGAAAAAAACATTTAAAAAAACGATGCAAAAATGTGAACAAACAAACCTACTGCACCGTGTGTGCATAGGAACAAATACCTAAGTGCAATACCCAATAAAAAACAGCCATTTATTCCTGCCGCAGGGTATGCTGGGTAGCCTGTGGTACTTTTTTTTCTCCCAACGTTTGTCACAAAAAAACAGGAGGTGACGCCAAAGCTTCAGGGTTGAGTTTCAGCTCGGCGCGGCTGCCGGTGTTACGGATTGTTTTGCCCGCTGTTCCGCTAATCGAGTCTGGTGCTTGTGTGTCTCACAGAACATTCCAGCTACATCACTGACACCTAGTGAGCAGTGTAGAACACTACACATCATTGACGGCATCTCTTGAGTGCTTCTTCTGTTCTGCCTTAAATGGGCTTATTTTTTAGACTGGTAGGCCGTTTTTAACCACCCAACTGCACGATTTGTTCATGTATTTTGGAAAAAAGGCCGAATTCTGAACGCAACGTGGCGAGGGATTCCTTTGAAAAATAGAAAAGACCGATTAAGGAAGCTGCCGCTGCACTTGGCACGCAGCGAATCACACAACAAATGCATTCAGTCCGCCGGGACTGTGACCAAAACATCGTAGACACTCCATCTTGAACTGTGCTCTGCAGCAGAGCACAGAGGGTGGTATTGATTGGCAAAACAAATTGCAAAGAATGCACACAAAACAAAAAAGCGGTATGGATTTGCACAGTCGTTGTTTGCACGCGGCCCCCAAAAGACGCCGCAGCGCACGCTTGGGGCCTCCGCCGGAAGGACACTTTAACGACGAAGTCCCCCCCCCCTCCGGAGCACCAGAGTGCAACGTGCTGAACGGATGTTGAACCCCGCTGGCGTGAGCGCCGTCTGTCACACCGACACGTCATCCCCGCCCGCGTAAACGACGCCGGCGGTGACCGTTCGTTGGCATCGTCGACGCGCTCCCGAGCACGGAGCGGCGTTGATGCGGATTAGCATGAGAGCAGGATCCCAAAATCAATAGTTCTCCTCCAAAGTTTGGACGGAAGAGAAAGCAAACAAGCAAATGCAATCCAAACACAAACAGCAGAACGGAATACAAAACTACTGCAAGACCGGACATAAGAATACTAATACTGATACTACTGCAACCAATTATAACAGCAGTAATAATCATAATAACAATACACGTCTGACGGGTGAGATGGTGTCTGGTTTTCCGACCACTCGTCTTACTTTTTATTTTCATATCGCCACCGAGACTGCTGGAACAGGTGGGCGACGGCCCGTAACCACGGCAACAAAGCCCCGAGCTTTAAACTAGCCTTGGCAGCTAATCCGGCTACAGCAAAGCGGTCTTATCAGTTCTTCCTGTGTACAGGGCTTGATGGCAGATGAAAGATTATTAGGAATTATATTAGTAATGATACGTAAAAAACACCTTTTGACCGGGTTTTGGACAGAGTAATGTGTTATAAATATGGGATAATTAATTAATAATATATTACATCTTTTTTTTCCGTGTTTTTTTTCTCCGAGTCGAAATGGTAACACCACCTTTACTGTATTTATTCATTGGGAATTTGTGATATTTTCATATATACTGTATATATATATATATATAATTTAATATAATTTATATATCTATATTTTCGCTTATTTATTCATTCATTCATTCATTCATTCATTTTCTATATCGCTTTTTGTCATTAGGGTCGCGGGTATGCTGGAGCCTATCCCAGCTGACTACAGGCGGGAGGCGGGGTACACCGGGTACGCCCTGGACTGGTCGCCAGTCATTTCATTAAATTTTTGTTTGATTTTTTCTCTGATCATGTTATAAGACTCTCCCCAAAATGTTCAAATTCATGTTAAAACTTTTACACCTAACTGTTCAGGGATAATTAGGGAATATTTTTAATATGTAATATATTATTTAAAAATATAAAATATTTTATTCTTAAATATATAATATATTTTTAAATAGATCAGGTATACGAATTAATATATTTGGTGTACAATATTGTATTTATTTATTTCTGTTTCGTTTAAATGTGTTCATTTGTCATATTTTGTTTTTGAAACTACAGCATTGTATACACAAGTATTCATTTCTTCAGCTTTCCCTTTTACTCATTTATTTTCAGAAATATCGACTCCCGCCAAAATGTGCAGGATTCAAATTCTTGTATAAAATGTTTAAAATTTTTCAATTTGATACATTTGCATTTGCGGTATTTGCAGTGAGCAGTTTTCACCTGGCACGTAGTATTCCGCTTGAGCCGCATAACAACCCCCCAGCGTGTTTGTTTCTATATAGTGTATTGCAATTATTAACATTATTTGCTATTCAGTCCGCTTTCCCAGTGGAAAGAATGGAAAGTTTACATGTGCGTGCACAGACACGTGTCTGTGATGATGGGATGTTTTGCAGCCGGCACTTGTGTATGCTGGGCGGGATGCGCAGGTGGAGGACAGAGGTGACCTTTTCCCACCTGGATGCCCTTTTCGTAGCTTCAAATACCAAGGTTAGATTTCAAATACCAAGGTTAGATTTCAAATACCAAGGGTAGATCTGGGCTCGCAGCGCTGCCGGTTTGATGTGTGAAGGACGCTCATACGGCACTGCGCTTTATGTCGCGTTTCCTCCCTCGGACAACCGTTCGGCGTCCGCGCAAAGATCAAGTATGACATCAATGAGTACGTACGCTGAAGTCGTACCGACGCAGCCAAACGCGCCTGAATAGCAGCGTGACAAATAAAGTTGACTTGGTTCAGGTGTGATTAAGTAAATACGTAAAATGCAAATATGAGGCATTCCGAAGACGCATTCAAAGACATGATGTGGTATTCTTCACTGGTCACTCGGTGACCCCTAGGCAAATTACTCACCGCACTGTTGGCTGAGACACACAAGCACCAAACTCGATCGCCGGAACAACAGATTTTATTGCAGAAATGGAATAATCTCTTGGGTGATACCCGCGTTAAAGTGATTCTAGGGGTGTTATTTCATTTCTGGAGGGCTCTAGTGACGTCAAAACCCGTATTTAGAAGGTCGCAAACAGGTTTTCTATGTTACGGAAAATATTTGATTCATGGGTAAGGACTCGGGTCGGGTCTGGAACCAGCTAATCGAGTTCTTCAACTTGTTTGGAGCCCGTTTAGTTTTTCAGTACACGTCTCGTGGGGTGGTCAGTTTTACAAGGTCACTTGAAGGCACCTCAATGCCGCTCAATAATTTAGTTAATTCCTTCGCCTCCAGTATCAACATTAAGTTTATTATAAAAATAAGGACTTCTACTCCTGAACTCCAATGATTCAAAACATGCACCCCTGCTGCACCACATGGTGGCGCTGTCACAACCATACAACCAAGTGCTACACACAACCCAACTCTAAACTGTTACTACCAAACGCCCTCAGGGCATGCTGGGTAGTCCCAACGGCAACAACAGTATGAACTATGAACTATGAAACATTGGATATGTAGATATAACACTGGAAAACTGCGACACACAAGCCAAAAAGTTGGGAGAGAGAGTACCACAAGCTACCCGGCATACCTTGCGGCGGGAAAATTAGCGTGTTTTTTTGTGTGGGTATTTTGCTCAAATATTTATTTGTATGATCATACGGTGCAGCGAGTTTGGTTGTGTGTTGACATGCTGTGTTGTCTGGATGGCTATTTTGTACAAGCTACCGATTGTGTACATCGTGCGTGCCAAATTAGCACTGCGAGTCATATTACTGGCTACCCTAGGAGGGCCTGATGTGGGCCCCGGGCCGCAGTTTGCCCACCCCTGCCCTAACGTGTGATCCCCAGGAGTTGGACTGACTTGAAATGTCTGTCCAAAAAACACCCCAGGGTGTTTATCGACGAATCACCAATCACATTTAGCGGACTGACCAGCACCTTTCTGTGATTGGTCGACGATTGTTTTTTCACTCTTTTTCAACAATGCCAACATGGGTTTAATTGCAGCGTAGGCTGAAAACAAATACGGCATCCACAAAGACAACGGCGTGCTTAAATATGAAAGCAGCAATGGAAGAAAGATTTAGAAATGAAGTGCTTCCCTCTTTGGAGTCCCGTAATGATCTAAAATAAATACAACGGGAAGCTTGACGGAATTAACAAAGCCTGTTGTGAAGTGTTTTCCGTGACCTCCTGCTGACAGAATGTGTCAGTGAATTGAACGGGTGGGGGGGGGGGGGGGGGACAACAACAATCAACAGAGATGTTGCGGCCTCATTTCTAATTTATTTACATCCAGACTGAACGCAACATGTTCACGTGACGCTGCAGCCACCATGTCAACATTGGAAGCCCAGTTGAAAAATGGCAAGAATTGACATTTTGCACAAAAGAAAACGTGAGCTTTTTGGGGGGGAAATGCTCATTGCATAATCCCTATGTGGGGCATGAACACACACATTTCTACTTTCTGGCCATTCTGAAGACATATGTGGTAACATGTACTAAAATGATAGTTGCTTTATTAATGTCCAAGAGAAATACAGATATGAAAAGTATCAATATAGCACAGTATATGATATATATATATGAGAAATTTACCTAAATTGTATTATGCTAATGTTAGCATGCTAACATTAGCAAGCTACATTTACATTTACAACATTTAGCATGATAGCACCAAATGTATCTGTAAGTATGTCTGTACTTATACAAATAGCGAAAAAGGCTACTATGCTAACATTAGCATGCTAACATTTAGCATGATAGCACCAAATGTATCTATAAGTATGTCTGTACTTATACAAATGGCGAAAAAAGCTACTTTGCTAACATTAGCATGCTAAAATTTAGCATGATAGCACCAAATGTATCTGTAAGTATGTCTGTACTTATTAAAATGGCGAAAAAGACTACTATGCTATCATTAGCATGCTAAAATTTAGCATGATAGCACCAAATGTATCTGTAAGTATGTCTGTACTTATACAAATGGCGAAAAAGGCTACTATGCTAACATTAGCATGCTAACATTTTGCATGACAGCACCTAATGTATCTGTAAGTATGTCTGTACTTATACAAATGGCGAAAAAGGCTACTATGCTAACATTAGCATGCTAANGGTTGACACGCCTCTACAACATTGCATGGAAGTCAGGAACAGTACCTCTGGACTGGCAGACCGGGGTGGTGGTCCCCATTTTTAAAAAGGGTGACCGGAGGGTGTGTTCCAACTATAGGGGGATCACACTCCTCAGCCTTCCTGGGAAAGTCTACTCCAGGGTGCTGGAGAGAAGGGTACGACCGTTAGTCGAACCTCGGTTAGAGGAGCTGCAATGTGGTTTTCGTCCCGGTCGCGGAACACTGGACCAGCTCTACACCCTTGCAAGGGTACTCGAGGGTATGTGGGAGTTTGCCCAACCAGTCTACATGTGCTTTGTGGACCTGGAAAAGGCATTCGACCGTGTCCCTCGTGGTGTCCTGTGGGGGGTGCTCCGGGAGTACGGGATTGATGGTCCGCTTCTACGTGCCATTCGGTCCTTGTACAATCGAAGCAGGAGCCTGGTTCGCATTGCCAGCAGTAAGTCGAGCTTGTTTCCGGTGAACGTTGGCCTCCGCCAAGGCTGCCCTTTGTCACCGATTCTGTTCATAATCTTCATGGACAGAATTTCTAGGCGCAGTCAAGGTGTTGAGGGAGTCCAGCTTGGTGACCTTAGGATCTCGTCTCTGCTATTTGCAGACGATGTGGTCCTTATGGCCTCATCAGGCTGTGACCTTCAGCGTTTACTGGAGCGGTTTGCAGCTGAGTGTGAAGCTTCTGGGATGAGACTCAGCACCTCCAAATCCGAGGCCATGGTTCTCAGTCGGAAACGGGTGGACTGTACCCTCCGGGTTGGGAGTGAGGTCTTGCCTCAGGTGGAGGAGTTCAAGTATCTCGGGTTCTTGTTCACGAGTGAGGGAAGGTTGGAGCGTGAGATCGACAGACGGATCGGTGCAGCATCTGCAGTAATGCGGTCGCTGTACCGGACCGTCGTGGTGAAGAGAGAGCTGAGCCGGAAGGCAAAGCTCTCTGTTTACCGATCGATCTACGTTCCCACCCTCACCTATGGTCATGAGTTATGGGTCATGACCGAAAGAATGAGATCGCGGATACAAGCGGCGGAAATGAGTTTCCTTCGTAGGGTGGCTGGACTCACCCTAAGAGATAGGGTGAGGAGCTCGGCCATCCGGGAGGAGCTCAGAGTAGAGCCGCTGCTCCTTCACATCGAGAGGAGCCAGTTGAGGTGGCTCGGGCATCTAGTCCGGATGCCTCCCGGGCGCCTCCCTGGTGAGGTGTTTCGGGCATGCCCAGCCGGGAGAAGGCCCCGGGGAAGACCTAGGACACGCTGGAGGGACTATGTCTCACAGCTGGCCTGGGAACGCCTTGGTGTCCTCCCGATGGAGCCGGAAGAGCTCGCCGGAGACCGGGAAGTCTGGACTTCCCTAATGAAACTGCTGCCCCCGCGACCCGGACCCGAATAAGCGGAAGAAAATGGATTGGAATGGCAGGGGAAGCTTTTGGAGCTCTACTTGTGAGAACCTTCTTAAGATCCATCAGTGCAAAATGTAAAATCTTGCAAAGTTGTGCCTGGGCCTAAGATTCTGATCAGCAGTGTGCATCTTCTGGAGGGACAACACTCACACAGTAACTCCTAACTGCAGTGTAATTCTAAATCGGGTATAATAATTAGAATTACTTCCTCTTCAGTGGTGATACCAGCTCAATGTGGCGTCACTGAAGCGTCTCCTCCGTGGTTCTCGCGAGCAAATTGCACCCCCAGCGAAAACCGCCATTGGCTTCATTATAAAGTAACTAAATGGAAGGCATGCAGACGTGTTCAATCGCCCTGAAATGAACGCCACATGAGTCGCAGGTGTACAAAGTGTGCAGAAAAAGTGACGCACGCTCGATGGAACGGCGACACCGGAAACAAAAAATAAAAAAGAGCAGACAATTGAAGCGACTTCTTCGCTGACCTGAACACAATGTTACGTGATCAACATTGAGTCCCTCGGCGCACATGGCGCTTCCGCGCGCGCTGATGTACGTCTCGTTTGTTGTCGATTGTTGCTTCTGTTAGACTCATAACCGCAAACAACACCATTGTGTCACAAACGCTCACATTTAAGACGCTAATGACTGCTGCCCAGTTAGGCCTCGGATAGCTGATAATGGAGATAGATGCTTTAGTTGAGACAGTGCATGATATGCTGCTTGCTGCTACTGAGACCAACTGTATGCTAAACAAGTCTATGGCCCGCATTAGCTCGTATACGTTGTTCATTTTGCATTGCAACGCTGCTGTAGTCACGTGACTCTTTTTGTGCTTTGTTTGGCTTCGTTTCCTGTTTTGTGCTTTTATTTTGTATTTGTCTCCTGTGTTGCCACTGTAGGCAGTGCCTTTACGTTCTTTGCAGTGATGGAAATTTTGGCTCGGCTCACTAAAAAGAGCCGGCTCTTGCGGCTTCCACATGGCACCTCAGAATGTTAATGTCTTAAAATAATTAACGACCAAATTATATTGTGTAAAATGAATGACTAATGTAAAAAATACATGTTTGTTATTAACATTGTTGTTAACATTCTATTATAGTATGTTCGGGACCGACACATCACCGACATTATTAGTGTTCAATGTTAATAATATATATAATAATAATAATAATATTAGAGCCCTGTAGATATAAAATAACACCCCTATAGTCACCTTTACATTCCTAGTATTCGATGTTTACGCCACATTGCAGCTCTTATGCTGCAGGGACTCGGGACGGCCGCTAGTTAGCGAGCTAAAAAAGGAACGTAAAAGTACCACCTCCACACGTAATGGGAGGATAACTTATACTTTCATGCAATAATGTCGAACATGTCCCAGTGTTTTGTGTCATTTCAATACTACACGTGACTTGTATTTCAATATGTTTTGAATAATAACGGACCATAGCCTGCCACAAAACATGACTTGTTAATTTCTGAAAAAAAGTAATAGAGCAAGGCAGTGATAATCGAACCACGATAATGCAAGGGATGACTGTATTTCTCATTTACATTTTCAGCTCATTCAGCACATGTTGGCTATCTATCAGGACTTTTCGAAAAATTAACTGCCATTTTATATTTTCTGTGAGTATTTTCCTATTCAGACTGAATGTCTGTCATTTTCCTTTACTGTAGCATTCCACTTATTTAGGGGTCACTAACCTGTTGATCACAAGCTGCTAGTAAATCTTTGGGACTTTGCCGGTTGAATACGAGAGTATTAGAAAAAAAAAAGTATTATTACATCAATTTCCTCCCATCCCGGAGAGTGAGCAACAGGTAGACATTTCAACCACTGTACAAGCCTTTCCCAAACTACAGTAGTGGTTGCTGGGTCGATCCTCAGTTCGATGTGATTCGATTTGAACACATTTCTAGGATATTTCTACATCTTTTTCTTCGACTTTTACTTTTGGCAATAGTCTCCATCTATCCCATCTTATGCATCTTCTTCTCTCACACCAACTACCTTCATGTCCGCTTTCACTACATCCATAAACCTCCTCTTTGGTCGTCCTTTAAGCCTCCTGCAAGGCAGTTCAAAACTCAGCATCCTTCTACCAATATATTCACTATCTCTCCTCTGGACATGTCCCAACCATCTCTGTCTGGCCTCTCTGACTTTTTCTCCAAAACCTCTAACATGTGCTGTCCCTCTGATGTGCTCATTCCTGATCCTGTCCATCCTGGTCACACCCAAAGAGAACCTCAGCATCTTCATCTCTGCTACCTCCGGCTCTGCCTCCTGTCTTTTCCTCAGCGGCTCTGTCTCTAAACCAAACAACATCGCTGGTCTCACCACAGTTTTGTACACCTTTCCTTTCATTTGAGCTAAAAGCATAACGCATAAAGCTAAAAGCATAACGCATAAAGCTGAAAGCATAAAGTTACAATATCAAATACAAAACCTTGTGTGAAACCCAACAAAGAATAAAGATGTGCCATTTGAAAAAATAGGTTTGAAAAAAGTTTAATTACAAGAAATGAAATCATTATGAAATCAAAATATTTTATATAAAATAATAAAGTAAAGACACTATGAGAAAAAACGATTCACAGCAATATAGTTTATTTATAATAATGATTTATCTAAAATATAGAAACATAAAATAAATATCAATAATATAATAATGGTACCACATGATATTTTTAATACACAAAATCTAGCATATCATATCATATAAAACATAGAAAATGAGCAAAAAATTTCAATGTAAGGGGAAGAAAATCCATATTAAAATATCTTTTGTCACCCATAATACAACTTCAAAGAGAGGCTGCTTTTTCCCTAAAAACACGAAATGTAGAATATAAAATGCATGTTGGGGGGCTCAGTGATCTTAGGTGAGCTTTTAGAAATCTGTAATATCTCAAAAATGAAAGCAGTACAAACATTCATTTCCTCTGCACAAAACAGCACAAACGAGGACGATCAAAATGAGACTATTTTGGTTTCATTCAAAGCATGTCGGGGGGCTGGTTTTGTAATATCCAAAACTATAATCATTAATATCTCAAAAATGAAATCAGCACAATCCATCCATTTTCTTCCGCTTATCCGAGGTCGGGTCGCGGGGGCAGCAACCTAAGCAGGGAAGCCCAGACGTCCCTCTCCCCGGCCACTTCGTCCAGCTCTTCCCAGCGGATGCTGAGGCGTTCCCAGGGAGACATAGTCTCTCCAACGTGTCCTGGGTCTTCCCCGAGGGCTCCTACCGGTTGGACGTGCCCTGAACACCTCCCCAGGGAGGCGTCCGGGAGGCATCCTAACCAGATGCCCGAGCCACCTCATCTGGCTCCTCTCAATGCGGAGGAGCAGCGGTTCTACTCCGAGTCTCTCCCGGATGACAGTGCTTCTCACCCTATCTCTAAGGGAGAGCCCAGCCACCCTGCGGAGAAAACTCATTTCGGCCGCTCGTACCCGCGATCTTGTCCTTTCGGTCACTACCCAAAGCTCATGACCATAGTGAGGGTAGGAACGTAGATCGACCGGTAAATTGAGAGCTTTGCCTTTTGGCTCAGCTCTCTCTTCACCACGACAGATCGGTGCAGAGTCCGCATCACTGCAGACGCTGCACCGATCCGCCTGTCCATCTCAGACTGGAACTAGCTTCTGTAGCCAAGAATCGGACCGCCAAGGCCTCTGCCTCCGGCCGCCACCCAGCTCTCTTTGCACCCGACCCCTTTGGCCCCACCCACTGTTGGTGAGCTCATGGGAGGGGGGACCCATGTTACCTTTTCAGGCTGTGCCCGACCAGGCCCCATGGGTGCAGGCCCGGCCACCAGACGCTCGCCATCGTGCCCCGCCTCCGGGCCTGGCTCTAGAGGGGGGCCCCGGTGCCAAACGTCCGGGTGAGGGAAAACAAAGTCCATTGTTATTGTGCATCATTGGGGTCTATTGACTCTTTGTCTGGTCTTTGTCCACTCTCTGTCTGGTCCCTCCCCTAGGACCTGTTTGTCATGGGTGACCCTACCAGGGGCATGACAGCCCCGACAACTTAGCTCCTAGGATCATTGGGACACGCAAACTCCTCCACCACGATAAGGTGGTGACTCAGGGAGGAGATCAGCACAATCATTCTTTTTAACTTCACAAAGCAACACAAATGCTGCACAAAAAAAGGGTACTCTTTTGGTTTCATTTGGCGTGAATGGGGGCCGGATGAACTTTGGTTGACCAATAAAAAACTTTAGTAACTCAAAAACAAAAGCAGCACAAACCTTAATTTAAATTGCACAAAACAGCACAAATGCAACACAAGCAAAAGAGACTATATGACCAGAGTTTTGCACGGGCTGGAGGGCCAACTTCAGTATTTCAGCATGCGGCACTCAGTAGAAAAGAAACTGCATTAAAAGCACGTTAAATTGTAGATGTTGATCTCATGTTAAGTGGGACTAAACTTGGGCCCAACTGACCTCTTTAGCATCACGTGTCTCCCTCCCTTCGGAACCCAATCATCAGTAGGGTTCTCCGTCGTTTGTGCCGATTCGTGCTGGCAAGCGGCCATAGATCCCAATCAACTTGAAGAAGAATGGGAAATTTACTCGCCGCGAGACAGGCGAAAAGCACGGCGGGCGTCCCCCGGAGACGGGAAAGTGCTTTAAGAGCGGTTTCCCTCGCCAATAATTCATGAAGTCAGCGGCTATAAATCCTGAAGCATTTGTCTATAATGTAAATTACAAACACATCCAGCTGACCCCCATTCATTTCTGAACCTTGCAGTCAGCGGGCTAGTCGGGCCCCACAGGACTGTTGGGAAAAACGCTTGAGCTCTGCCGTGCTGCCTTCATGCGTCCTGGTAAAACTCGGGGTATCCCACAGTTGGCTAGCAGTGCAGCATTTTGAAAATATGATGAAATGGCAAAAAGTATGGTTGAAATGTTTCACACGTTGAAAACACCTAAGTTTAGGGTGGGGTTGCCCAAACCTTTCGCCAAGGGCAGCATACGGGAATATAAAAAGATGCTGGGAAGGAGGCCACTTTTTATATTCTGTCAATTAAAAGGGGACTTGCTTTTTGGGGGGGATAAATCCGACCGGTCTGTCATTGCCTTTAAGACAAATAGAAATAGACGGGGAAAACTGGGCCGAGTTCAGTCCGACTCACAATAGATTGCATGTACGCTAGAGTCGCGGGGGTGTGCTGAAGCCTATCCCAGCTGATTTGGGACGGGAGGCGGGGTACACCCTGGACTGGTTGCCAGTCAACTGCAGGGCACGCATGCACGCCGTTCACACTCAGGTTCATACCTATGGACAATTTCGCCATGCATGTTTTGGGAATGGGGGAAGAATCCGGAGCACCCGGAGGAAACCCACCCATGCACGGGGAGAATTTGCCGCCACGCTAACCATTCAACCACCGTGCGGCCAGTCAACACTGTCATCTTTTGCTTTTCAACCAAATCTAAGCGTCGGTTCAATGTATGGTGTTGATTAGGGGTGCGAGGATCCGTTTTAGCGACGCTTCGATTCGCGCCACAATCGGCGGTTTCCGATTCCATTCAAGGACGATATTGGTTCATTTACAACGATCCGATCCGAAACCATTCGGGGACCTTCAGTCGATTCCGTAACTTTTCAGCCAAAAAATTCAAGCAGTCAGACGGTGCAACAAATAGTGGCACACTGGACGGTGCAGGGGAAGTTTCCGGAATTCCCTTTTGCAAGAGAATCAGTCTGCAGGCGGCGCTGCGTCTATTGCAGTCAACACTGCTCTCTTTGTAATGTTCCTGGTGTGGTTTAGTCCGTATCAGCCTCTTTGCTGTTTCATTTAAGGCCTCCGAGCGCACTCGCATCAAGGACTACTCGATCGGACTCTTCTCTGAACCGGAGAATGAATGTAATCGGTGCCTGAAGAAGAACAGACGACGTGTTGACAAGAGAAAAAAAAACACACTCTTCAGCTTATTTGTTCTCTAAATCTTGTTGGCTTCACTGAAGAAAGAAATCCGAGGAGTTGCACCATCTCCCGTTCGCCCGGTTCTCCTCGACTCCGCCTCCAATGCCGCGCTGCATGACCCCGCCCCACCTAACGCTCGGTGGAAACGTTTCCCGGCGTCTTGCTTTGTGATGGCGGGACCCTTGCGGGCGCTTTTACGCGTCCGGAAGGCGCCGTCAGGCTTGGCGTTTGATCACGTCAGCGCCACCAAAATCGAGACAAAGGAGTTGCGCTTTGAACGCGAGCCGGCGCTCCCCCATTAATTAATAAAGCCCGCCCGGCAGCGGTTTTCGTGTCTTTTATTAGCCGACGCGCCGGCGCTTTCACTGACGCTGACAATTGAGTGGGAATGAAAATGATCCTTGGGCAGGAGCCCGTCTTTGCGGGGAAGCGGGAGGTAATATAATTCATTTCATTGAATATAATGTCCATTTGGTTTAATGTCATTTTTGATCTCGCCATATCGACACACATACTGTAGTGTATATGCACATATTCCATTCCATTCCATTTTCTTCCGCTTATCCAGGTCCGGGTCGCGGGGGAAGTCCAGACTTCCCGGTCTCGGGCGACCTCTTCCAGCTCCACCGGGAGTACACAAAGGCGTTCCCAGGCCAGCTGTGAGACATAGTCCCTCCAGCGTGTCCTAGGTCTTCCCGGGGGCCTTCTCCCGACCGGGCATGCCCGAAACACCTCACCAGGGAGGCGCCCGGGAGGCATCCGGACTAGATGCCCGAGCCACCTCAACTGGCTCCTCTCGATGTGAAGGAGCAGCGGCTCTACTCTGAGCTCCTCCCGGATGGCCGAGCTCCTCACCCTATCTCTTAGGGTGAGTCCAGCCACCCTACAGAGGAAACTCATTTCCGCCGCTTGTATCCGCCATCTCGTTCTTTCGGTCATGACCCATAACTCATGACCATAGGTGAGGGTGGGAACGTAGATCGATCGGTAAACAGAGAGCTTTGCTTTCCGGCTCAGCTCTCTCTTCACCACGACGGTCCGGTACAGCGTCCGCATTACTGCAGATGCTGCACCGATCCGTCTGTCGACCTCACGCTCCAACCTTCCCTCACTCGTGAACAAGACCCCGAGATACTTGAACTTCTCCACCTGAGACGAGACCTCACTCCCAACCCGGAGGGTACAGTCCACCCGTTTCCGACTGAGAACCATGGCCTCGGATTTGGAGGTGCTGAGTCTCATCCCAGAAGCTTCACACTCAGCTGCAAACCGCTCCAGTAAACGCTGAAGGTCACAGCCTGATGAGGCCATAAGGACCACATCGTCTGCAAATAGCAGAGACGAGATCCTAAGGTCACCAAGCTGGACTCCCTCAACACCTTGACTGCGCCTAGAAATTCTGTCCATGAAGATTATGAACAGAATCGGTGACAAAGGGCAGCCTTGGCAGAGGCCAACGTTCACCGGAAACAAGCTCGACTTACTGCTGGCAACTCCCCAGCAGAAACTCCAGAGAAAAACAAGGTCTAGCCCCCCTCAAGGAATTTGGTTCCAGAGCCCAAACTGTGGGTTGAGGTGAGTCCGACTATATCTAGTCGGAATGTGTCCGCCTCTTCCACAAGCTCGGGTTCCTTCCCCACCAGAGAAGTGACATTCCATGTCTCGAGAACCCGATTTCGCCCGGACACCCGCCCTCGACCACTGCCCAAATCACATTGCACCGGACCCTTACGCTTGCCCCTGCAGGTGGTGGGTCTGCGGGGGGGGGCTGAGGCCCCGGTATCCCACGTCCGGGCGAGGTGCGGTCACTCCTCTTGTTCTTCTTCAATAGGGTCTTCTGAATCACTCTAGCCCGTCACCTAGATCCTGGCCTTGGGAGACACTACCAGGGGCATAAAGCCCCCGACAACATAGCTCCTAGGATCACTCGGGCACTCAAAGCCCTCCACCACGATAAGGTGGTGCTTCACGGAAGGGCACATATGCACATGATGTAAACTTGTCTGTCCATTCGCAGACACACCCAAAGGAACCATCTGAGAGCGCGCCCACACAGACTGCATACAGCTACCTTAAAGACGGAGCAGGAAGAGCCACTGGAGTTGAAATAAGTAAGCGTCTACAATCTCCGCAGCCTTTTCAAGTTCAGGCAGGCTTAGTTACAAAAGAACTTGACACACGGCGTGCCGTCATGTTCCTGGGATGGCACGAAAGCAGCACATTTGATGTCGGCCGAGTATGGGGAGCGTATTTGCATATTCATATCATGAAGGCAGCGAGTTCGTGCGCGCGCGCGTGTGTGTGCGTCCATCTAGCCGGAACGATGTTGGAATGCCTCGACTTTATTTCAGGGGGGGCAGAGTTATTTTTGCTGAATGTCTGCACGGCGCTAATTTGTCTCACTTCACGGATTATTGCTCACAAATTAAATCGACTAAAGAGTGTTTTATGCCAGTTTAGACAAATAGATGCCGGGTGGAGCGAGGCGGATCGTGGTGTTGACAGAGCAAATGTTGGAAATTGAGCTTCGGAGAGGCACATTTTGTCCCCCCCTGAAGCTGAAGTGGCTGTTTTCGGTGCTGAAATCCAAAGTGCACCTGCAGGAGATTAACACAGACGGCACAGTGCAAATGTGCGTGTCAAACAGATTTGGATGTCGCAGGATAAGCCGGGGTAGATAATGGATTGATGTATAATTGAAACAACAATATGGGAAAAAATATTTACTCCAAGGCGAAGTGAGATTTACCGTCACGAACGCAACACGACACCAATACTACACCTAATGTTTCCTTAAATACTACAAATAATAAATATTATTGTTAATAGCTGTAGAGTAATATACTCCATTCTTGCAAATATACTGGTAAAATATACATTATTTGAAATAAAAGACTTTATTGCGCTAATTCAACTATCTTTACCGTCCAATGAAAGTCAATGCGTCCATTTAACTTTTAACTTCTTGTTTGTGCTTTACATTTTTTCCAAAAGTCCCAAAATGCGGTGATATATGCTTATAAACTCACATATATATCACATCTTGTATTTATCATATTTATCATAGTGAATATATTGGTAGAAGGATGCTGATCTTTGAACTGCCAGGAAGGAGGCCTAGAGGAAGACCAAAGAGGAGGTTTATGGATGTAGTGAAAGAGGACATGAAGGTAGTTGGCGCGAGAGAGAACATGTCCGAACCATCTCAGTCTGGCCTCTCTGACTTTACCTCCAAAACCTCTAACATGTGCTGTCCCTCTGATGTGCTCGTTCCTGATCCTGTTCATCCTGGTCACACCCAATATATATACGTATTTATCATATTCCTTATACAATGTTTTTTTATTTATTAAATATTTTATATCAGCAGTTGTAGTAGCAGTAGGAGCGTATTTTACTTCATGTAATTAATGGTAAAAATGAAAAAAATCCAAATTTGGTCAATAATGCATTTGTAATACGTGAATATAATTATAACACAAAAATAACAGATGGTCGGACATTTTCCTTCAGAATTTTTTGGTAGACGGCAGAATACTTTCATGGCAGATGTAATGGGACACACACCTTACAAAAAGTTGAACTTTAAGTTATTTTTCCCAAGGCCTTGGGGATTGTCAAGATGTTTTTTGGCAAAATTGAGACGAGTCTTAACGTTCTCTTTGTTTAGCAGTGGTTTTGGTCTTGGTACTCTGCCATAGAAGCCATTTTTGCCAAATATCTTATTTATGGTGAGTCATGAACACTGAAGCAAGTGAGGACTGCAGTCCTTTGGATGTTGTGGAGTCTTTTGAGACCTCTTGGATGAGTCGTCGCTGAGCTCTTGTGGTAATTTTGGTTGGTCGGCCACTCCCGGGAAGGTCCAGCACTGTTCCATGTTTCCACCATTTGTAGATAATGTCTCTCATTGTGGTTTGCTGGAGTCCTAAAGCTTTAGAAATGGCTTTATAACATTTTCCAGGCTGATAGAAATTAATCTCAGTTTAGGTATGTTTAATTATTGTATCTGTTACTGTAAATGTATTTGTTTATGTATCACATATGTGCCATAGTTGTTTTTCAAATGTATTTTATGAAGTCAATAAGTACCTAAAATTGTGAACTTGTTACAAATTAAAAGAAGAGACGTTTTAGAAGGGCCGTAATGTGTGAACCTGTGCTTAAATGGTATAATTTTTGCACAATTTGAGGCGTTAGCAGATCTTGTTGGATGTGCTGCAGCTGTTGTATGCAAAGTGATGTGGGCTCTTTTTGTGACGAATGAAGTTCCCCCGGGGCACCTCCTGATCCAGCATTGCTAATAATACACTCGGCCTTTTCGCCAGTCACCACTAACGCGGTCACGTGTGCTTATGCCATCTTTCACCAAAAAGAAGTAGGCCTCGCTGTACTGCTCTGCTAATTGTGCTCTTTGTCTCCCCTCGATGTGGTCCAGAACCTTCTCTCGCAATGGTGTGGGAGGGGATGAAGCGGATGATGGCTTTGGATTCTCTGTTCGGACGGAGGTGGAAGCTGTCCTGCTTCATCTGGTTTCTCCTGCTGTTCGGTGTTGGAGGTGTGCTTTTCTTCATCCAGCTGCAGAACACGCCAGGCACGGTGCCCCGCCAGGGATACGGTGAGTTTGGCTCATCGTTAGTTCCACTGTTAAAAGCTCCTGATGTCTCAATCGTAGACTAGATCATCTCTGGGGTGTGACGTACACACTCACGCATGACGTCAACACGTCTGTCAGTCCATTCACATACAGGTATACGCATAATGTCAACGTCTGTACGCCCGTTCACGTGCGCACATCATGACTATATCCCCGTCCCTGCAAAAATGCAAACATGTACGTCCATTCACGTACATATGCAGTGTAACTGCCCGTCCACTCACGTGCAGAGGAAATGGAAACACTGTGTATGTTTGTCCATTCACGTACACAGCGTGAGCACAGGTCTGACCGTTCATATGCAAACGTAATGCCAAAAATGCCTCTCCATTTACATATACTGTACGCAAATGTAATGCAAAATGTGTCTGCCCATTCATACACACACAGAATGTGAACATTTGTTTATCCTTTCACATACAAGCATAATCTAAGCATGTAATCTAAACAAATTGAAAATTTTCTGTATGTTTGTTCATTCACATAAACATACATGGTAAGCGCAAGTCTGTCTGTCCATTCACATACTAGCGTAATGCAAAAGTGTCCGTTCACGTATACTGTACAGAAATGTAGTGCAAAATCTGTTTGTCCGTTCATATACACACAGGTTGGGAACATTTGTCTGTTCTTTCACATGCTGACGAATTGTGTAAATACTGTGTATGTTTGTTCGTTCACATATACATACAAGGTAAGTGCGTGTCTGTCCATTTACATATACTGTACACAAATGTAGTGCAACATGTTATCTAAACATGTTTGTCCATTCATATATAGACCAAATGTGAACATTTGCCAATCCCGTCCCATACAGACATTATCTAAACATGTCTGTCCATTCATTTATACACACATTGTATAAATATGATATGATGCAAACATCTGTATATCCATACACATACACACATATTGATATCTGTTTCTTTACATATACACATGATGCAAACATGTACTGTATACTGTATGTCCATTCACATACACACATAATGACATCCGTTTTTTTGCATATACACATAATGTAAACATGTACTGTAGGTCCATTCACATACACACAATGACATCTGTTTCGTTGCATATACACATGATGCAAACATGTACTGTAGGTCCATTCACATACACACAATGTCATCTGTTTCTTTGCATATACACATAATGCAAACATGTACTGTATGTCTATTCACATACACATCAATTTAAATGCCTGGGCCCTTATTCAAATGTCCGTCCATCACCATACATTCATAATACAAACATGTCGGTCTGTTCACATATACCATACACAGATGTAATGCAAAATCTGTTCGTTCATTTAGACACAGAATGTGAACATTTGTCTATCCCTTCACATACACAGAACGCAAACACGTCTGTCCATTCACATAGTAGACCTTGGTTCCCTTAAAGCTCGAAGGAGCAGATGGCAAATTCCCCCCGTGGCGCTCGCCCTGCCCCGGTCTTTTTTATCCGCCCCCCCCTTCCTTGCATCGATCGCTTTGTTTCTGGCCAAAGCAAATTCTGATGAAGAAGTGCAGCGGGGGGCCTGGGACAAAATCAGCTCCGGCAGCGCGGTTGTGTTTGGACAGCGCGGTGAGTCGTTAGCAATATCAGAGCGCCGTCACTCACGCTCCTCTCTGGAGCGGAGCCACCCGCGTCTAATCGTGGAATGTCCCCGCTGCTGATATCATCTCCGATCGTCGCATGACGCACGCTGACGCGGTGTCGGGTGGGCGGAAAGAATATCGTTTGAAAAGCCCACTTGGGCGGGGAACCAAACTTAGATGGATGTGTGTGACGGAGAAAGCACGACAGGTGTTGAGGATGCAAGCGCATGTCGCAGGAAGACACCACCGAAGAAGATGCTGTGAGAAAGCGCTTCCACGCCAGCGCTCTCCATCGGTTATTTTGTCAGGCTGAAGCCGCCTCGTGTGGTGGTTCACAGGAGGCCGGATGCGGATATGCAACTCACACCGGCTGCCAAAAACCCCACAAATGTGGTCGCTGCTGACGTTATGACTGACAATTTCTAGCAAGAGTAATACAACAGCAACGTTCGCATTTCAGGTCAACGGCGCGCTGTTGTTTGTTTTACGTTCAAGTGCATCACTTGGTCGAAAACGCTTAATTCAACATGTCCGACTTAGCAGCTTCTTAGCAGTAACTGAAATATTTGATTTTTTGATCTTAACTGGTCCAATCTTTATGTTTAATTCAAGTGTATGCATGACTCTGCAATATACCTTCACAAATTCCTCTTTAATGCACATTGGACATTTAATAATGCATTTTTTTTTTTTTAAATGACACGAATAATTTTGTAGGGGAGCTGCTATACTCATTTTTGGGCCTTTGTATTGAGTTGTGGACTCCTATCGAGCAGATAACCCGCACTGAAAGCTTTCTAGATCTTCCAGACTCTGCGTCTTTTCCTGCAGTGTTTCCTGCCTCCCGCCCAAACGGTCTGTCTAATTTACTCTGCCGAGCCCACTCCGCTGTGATTGGTCACACACTCCCAAAGACTTCCTGACAGCTGCCGAACCCCACTACCTAATTCTGGCGGCACAGGAGTTTGATAGTAAAAAGCAACTTATCTTGCTTAGCTTGTAATTTGCATGCATGCAGGAAGCACTCCCTCCGCTCCCTGCATGCACGCACAACCACTTACTTACACAAAATAAACACATTTAGGACGCCGATCAGGTCTTACAGCTTGCTCTTCTGACTCTTCAACGCGTCCGACTTCAGCAGCAGTTTGGCGGATAGTCTTTCTTCATATTAGCCCATGTTTAGTTTTTTTCCTCCTGGCCGGGAATCAGCAACTCCAACCACTTCTGCCTGATGCTTGCCTGTTTAGGAAAGCTAAACAAAATGATCTTTCCTTCACACTAAACCATACATTTTCTGGTAGCCTTTGCTCAACATGGTAAAAACACGGTAAGATTTTTGACAACACAGCAAAGCAGAGCGGGGGCAGGGCAGGCCTACAGCGTGTACCTGGGCATGCCCATATAAGGAAATCTGGGTTGTGTGACGTCAGTGGAACTGTTGAAAAAAAACACAGCCGAGCCATACAAAACTGTTTTCAGGGCTCACTTCCAAATGCGCAATAATTATTTCAATAAAAGTGTAACATAATACTACCATTTTTTTCAAATGCAACTCATTCGTCATTCATATGTAGATAAGAACGCAAATATTCCATATGTCCAACCTATATGTCTAGAAAGTTACTGACAGATGTGGGCCAAAGTTCCTGTTGTCAAAAATGATTTCAAAAAAGGTGTCAGTGAAGCTGCTCACGCCAACATCCCAGCAGGCCTTCTGCCTCCGACATCCACCCACACGCTCCTCGGAACAGACGTCGCAGCAAGGTCTCCGCGAGCTGCCATAGCCAAAAGTCTTGCCCAAAAGTCTTGTTAATCTCCTATGTGGAATCATTTGGTAAAGAAAATGTCCTTTTCAGACATGTTGAATTGTGTTGCGGTACCTGTCAAATATCTAGTAAGCATGAAGCCAAACTACGACCCAAGCGCAGTTTTGACAGTGTGACTCGTGGCAAGTGTTGGGAATGGCCCTTTTGCAGATTCCTTTAGTCCTAAATGCTGCAAAACGAGTCTCGGAGTCTCAAGGACAGTTTACAGCTCAATTCAAACCGGAGTAGATACAAACGATTGCAATGCCAGCGCTGGAGAGAGAGATTGGCGACCAGTGGCTACGTTTACATGCATACATTACAGATAACTGGAATATTAGCAAGAACCCATGTAAACACCAATAACCCTTTTGAAAAACCTGAATATCAGCCTTGGGTTACCTTTTGTAACCCGAATATTGGGTCTATCGGGATACGCCTATCGAAAGGAATATTCATTTGTGTTCTGTGCATGTTCCATTTGAAAGGAATAACTACTTGTAAACCCATCCACAACGCCACACTTTTGGAGTGAGGAGGAAATACGTCAACTCCTTAGTGTGGTTGAAGACGAGAATTATGTCTTTATAGAAGATAGAAGCTAATTTCATAAAGACTCCAGAGCAAATAAACACTGTAAAACCCTCAAAACAGTTTACTACAATCGTCTTTTTTTCCCTTTCGGCTTATCCCTTCAGGTGTCGTCACAGCCAATCATTTGCCTCCATCTAACCCTGTCCTCTTTCACTACATCCATAAACCTCTTTGGTCTTCCTCTAGGCCTCCTGCCTGGCAATTCAAAACTCAGCATCCTCCTACCAACATACTAACTATCTCTCCTCAGTCTGCCCTCTCTGACTTTATCTCCAAAAAGCTCTAACACGTGCTGTCCCTCTGATGTGCTCATTCCTGATCCTGTCTATCCTGGTCACACCCAAAGGGAACCTCAACATCTTCATCTCTGCTTCATCTCAGCTTTGGCTCCTGTCTTTTCCTCAGCGGCACTAGACCAAACAACATCGCCGGTCTCACCACAGTTTTGCAGAACTAAAACGGTTTACTACAATGGCAAGTAATAAATCAGTAGCTTAAATCCATTTACTGTCCCTTCTCTCTCCCCCGCCATGGCGCGCTCTCTAGCGCTCACTCGCTGGGACACATTTTTCTTCTTCGGGTTTGCCTTCCATTAATGAAGAAAGTGAGAGAGAATAGTGTCAAGCACTGGTGGTGGATCCGTACCAGCACCAAAGCGCAAACAAAGGCGACCGCTACCGCCCCAGGCTGTTGATAACCCGCCACCCTCCTGTTGTCGTTGCAAATGACAAAATTGCATCACGACGCTCACCGTGCGTTGTCCGTGCGTCGCTGTTTTGATTGGAATCTCCTGATTGATTACAATTACCATGCGTACAGGAATATGACACCGGAATATTGACGGGGTGCTAACGTAGTCAATGGAGTTTTAGCGAATTCCGCCGAGGAACTCTTTTAGAATTTGCCTCACTGAGGTGGTACGAGTGTAAACTTTTTTTAGTTGTTTGGGAAATGCTCCGTTCAGTTGGAACAGCTAATAGCTGGCATATCTAGACACTGTGTGTGTGTGTGTGTGTGTGTGCAGATAAAAACAACCGGGGTGCATTTATTCCAAGTGAAAGTTCTTCTGAATGTGTAATGTCTCCGTGGTAGTCAAGCATGTTCCTGTACTTAAAGCAAAGTGGAAAATATTCCATTCCTAACCAAGCGTGCAACTTCACATTTGAGGGTGTCACTGCGAAGTGCAAAGTCAGGTTATTTTTTGCATATCCTGGGAAAACGGACTCGTGTGACTAACAAAGTGGAGTTTTATTTGCTGTTCCTTGCAGCGTTCTGTACGTTACGCTGCATGAGCCTGGCGTGACGTGCACATGCACAAGCAAAAACCAAACAATAACTACAGGCGAGGATTAGGTTGACGCCAGCAACAAAACTACATTCAGTTTTTTGCTGACACGGCACACTTTACTCTATGTGTAGTAATGAGGCCTCACGTAAAGCTACTTAAAAATCCCGACCCCATACAGTTTACAGTGCCGAGCTTTTGTAGGATGTGTTTATTCCACGAATTATTGGTGAAAAACCTTAATAATGCCCATGGGTTAGCGCGCCACTTCCTGGTTCACATAACATGACGTGAAATGCCTCTATTGTACCGTTTTTCTTCGGGTTTTGGTTCTTGGGTCATTCAAAAATGAAAATAAGTCCACTAAAAGAGTGGAGTGTGTGTTTTTTTGCTAGCATTGCTCTAAAAATTCAATTAGTCGTACAGGACAGGTCAAAGGTTTGGAGACCACCATCCCATTGGACGCATTTGCTTTGTTCTCTTGACTCTTTACATTGTAGATTCTCACCAAAGCCATCGACACTATGAATGGACCATCAGTTGTGTTGTGCAGCCCTACTGGACAGCTGCTAGAACTCAAATTATGGCAAGAACCAATCAGCTGAGTCAAGAAGAACCAGCGGCCATCAATACTTTAAGAAATGAAGGTCAGTCAGACTGAAAAATTGCAAAAAAAAAGTCTCCATGTGAATGAGACGCTGTGTCCAAACTTTTGGCCTGTACTGTACAGGACCCTGCCATTTTCAGTCTGGGGCAGCGGAGGGGAAAATCGATTTTCATTTTTATTTTAATGAGTTAAATAAATGATCATGGGTTAGAATTCGAAAGGCGTAGGATTGAATAAGTTCAGCTTTTTTCCACTCAGACAGGTCCAAGCCTAGAGAGGGTTGTTTCACTGCGCCAAACTGGACGGTCATTGGATAAATGCTGGGGTTTGTCCCACCCATCGGATGCTCAGCCTCTCTGGGGTTCTATGGGAAAGTGGGCTGGCCCGGACGCTCGGCTTCTGCTTGATGATTGGATGATCTATCTGATTGACAGTGAAATGAGCAAATCAGCGACCTCGAAGCACAAACATCTACCCGAGCGTTTTATCTACCTGTCTCTCTGGAATCGGAATTGAATGGAGGAACCGGAATTGCTGGGATTCAGTATCATTTCCAAAACCCTGAAGTGGTGAATATTTCCACTTGCCGCTTATTTGGCCGTGCGTTCAGACGAATGTCATACCAGGTGTTTGTCGGCATGTAAACATCGACGCCTCCCCCCTCGTAATTTCTCAGCACGGGATTTTTTGCCGCGTCGGCACATCCTTTCATGTGGTCGGCTGGAATATTTGGAAAAAAAGATGCGTACCGTCGGCTAAATGATTCATGAGAGGCTCACAGAGAGCTAGCTACCGTGAGCGGGCGCTCGCCTGGAGCCACGATGCGCAAACCCCCCCCGGCAGGGGGTGATGTTCAAGCGAGCCGAGTTTACAGCCAGTGTCAGCCTTTATCTGCTTCCTCCTCATCCTCCTCATCATCATCCACCTCTTTTGTTGGCCGCTTTCATAACCGGCCGCCCCGCCTAGTACAGCGCGGCACAGCAAAGGTCGTAACACGGCGGCCGTTTAAAGCAACAGTACGGGACGATTGCAGTCTAGAAAAAATCTCACTATCAGGACAGTATGCAGTGTCTGCCGTTGGCGTGGCAACCCCTAATCGCATCTACGATGTAGATGGACCAGCCAGGACGGCTTCTATGGGGATGTTTCTACAGTAAGCCAAGAAGTTTGACGGAGTATATTTCAGGATATATTAGCTCGGTGCTGTAGGTGTGATGCTGCTCTGATGCAATTCTTTTTTTCGCCATCTCCTAAAACGGACTTTTTCCCCTCATCCTGTTGCCACTTTTTCTCGTAATATTTTGACTTTATTCTCGTAAAAATTGCGGCTATTTCTGATTTTTTTTTTTTTCAAAATTCTGCTGTTTTAAAAATGAAAACGTTCCGTTACGTCTATATATTATTCAGTACAGTTTTTGTTCGCTTTATATTACAATTTTATTCTGGTCAAATTGCAACTTGTCATATTTTTACTTTTTTTCCTGAAATGTGTTCTTTTTTCCCCCCACACATTATTCTGTTGCTTTAAAATATATATATATATATATATAT
>QODF01000015.1:769285-832841 GCA_024372805.1 Oostethus manadensis
TATATATATATATATATTTATATTTATTCTTCTTTCTAAATTTTCTGCTCTTAATATTATAATTTTATTCCAACTTTGTGCCCCTAAAACTACATTACATTACATACAACTACAATTTTTCTCAAAATATTTTGACTTTATTCCTGTAAAAATTGCAGCTGTTTATTTTTATTTTTTCCAACTTTTGCTGTTTTAAAAATTAAAACGTCACGTTACGTCTTAATAGCGTCTTTTCAACTCAGTGCTAAATATATTATTCATTATTTGTTTGCATAATATTATGAGTTTATTCTTTTTTTCCCTAGAATTTTGCTTTTTTCCACACATTATTCTGTTGCTTTGAAAAGAAAATCAAATATTTGACATTTTTTCTTCTTTCTAAATTTTAATTTAAAATTATAATTCTTTAATTATTCTTGTAACATTATGACATTTGCCCCAACCTAATTTGCCAAAAAATGCACTTTTATTCATTGTTTTGTTTATTTCTCATATTACTTCTATTTAAAAAAAGTTTTTTTTCTTATTTCAACTCCATGCTACTAAATTGATCATTCTTGGTTATAATATAAAGTTTATTCTTGTAAAATTGTGACGTCTTTCCCAGAATATGACTTTTTTCTCAATATTGTTTGACTTTATTCCTGTAAGAATTTTGCAGTTTTTCGCTGTTGCTTTTCTAAAATCATTTTGTAAATATTTCAGTTTTCTTCATGTAATAATATGATTTATTTTGTAATATTTTGCCTTAATACCACTAACAAAAGTTTTTTCCTACCCTCATCTTCTAAAAAGTACATCATTGTTTTCTTAAAGTCTCAGAATATTAAACAAAATTTTTTTTGTGATATTTCTTAAAATTTGTGCTACTAAAATTCAAATCACACATTTTTTGCTGATTTATTTATATATTTTTTGGGGGCTGGATTACCACGTTTGGGCACAAAATGTGAGAAAAATCTATCGATTCCTTTGCTTGTTTGCGTGTGAAATTGCAACTTTTCATGACCACATTTATTCCCAAAAGCAGGCTTCGCTACGCATCTACGTCTGTGTTTTACCAGTGTGTTTGTTGTCAGCGAGCAGGCTATCCTGGCACGATGTCTGGCTGGCTGACCATCTACGGCTAACAGAACAGATCATATTCAACCCTAAGAGGTTGTTTTGTACTTCATGTAATGAAAATGTGCACTGAAATGAAGCACCCTGTACGTGTCCACATGCATCCTGCCAGAAGCTACACGGGCATATTGTTTCACGCTCCGAGGTAAAATTCGATCCCCCCTCCAGAGGTCCACTAATCCCTTAAGCCTTGTCTGTTTGCATAGTCCAATTTAGCCGTCTCTTACTGTAATTAAATTGTGCTGATGACCTTCTGAGCAGCGTTTGAATGAAAAGCCTGAACGATGCTCGCCCATTCTTCCAAGTGCAAAAGCTCCTTTAGCAGCAAAGCCCGCTTGTGTTGTGTTGCTGGCACGATCCTCGCTATTCCCTCCCGAGCCGGAAGATCGTTGCAAAGCAATACTGGGCCAGCCAAGTCCGTCGCAAAACCCTTAAATACAATTTTCCTCTCACAACAAAGACAAAGGAGGGATGGGGTCTCCTAGGAGCTAAGTCAAATCCTCAAACAAAGAAGAAGTGGTGCATTTTCCCATCTTATGTCAGGATTAGACATGCAGGACTGGGGACAATAGCTCCATTGGGACAGAAACGCGAGCGGAAATACTTGTTTTGATGTGGATTAGCGCCAACGTGGAATGGGTTCTTGACACGTGTGGTATCCCTCCATTACGTTTCAGGACAATTGGTTGTTGTTTTCACGTCATTCTGCAAAATGATTTTCATTTAGGATTTTTGAATACTTGTAATGTGATGTAACACATGTCATTTTAAATATAATTTTAAAAATGTAACGCCAAATGGAGTTTTTTCGGTATTTATCTATACAGAAATGATTGGTTATTGTTATTATCAGTTTGTAAACAAATAAAAATACCTTGAATTTGTGAAAGGTAGTTTGGGTGTCATCATCGTTGCTGCAAAATTTCATGGAAATGTGAATTTTTGCCACCCATGATTTTATTAATTTAATTCATTTACAAACTACTATTTATTTAAATGTATTATTAGTAGTACAGGGTATCTTTGAATATATGCTAAAATGCATAATGCATTTTAATATTCAAAATCTTTGCAAAAATACAGCGGTGTAAAAAAGTGTACACGAATGCCCCAGATTTTGTTTGAATTTTTGTTACACAAAAATGTTTCACACCTCAAGCAGTTTTAAATATTACTCAATGACAACTGAAAACAAAAAGCAGTTTTTACACAAAACTTTTTATTTGTAAGGGAGGAAAAAATCCAAACCCATACGGCCCTGTGTTAAAAAGTGACCCTCCCGAGTTAAAACATAACCTAACAGATTTATTGAGATCTGTCAGCCTGGAAAAGGTTCTAAAGCCATTTCTACATGTTTCGGACTCCAGCCAACCACAGTAAGAGCCATTATCAACAAAACAAAACAAAAAAAAAACAGTGGGGAACTTTCCCAGGAGTGGCCGGCCAACGAAAATTACCCCAACAACGACTCATCCAAGAGGTCACGAAAGACTCCACGACAACATCCAAAGGACTGCAGGCCTCACATGCCTCAGTTAAGATCGGTGTTCATGACCCCACCATAAGAAAGACACTGAGAAAAAATGGCCTGCATGGCAGAGTTCCGAGGCAAAAACAACTGCTGGACATAAACAATATTAAAAGCTCATCCCAATTGTTCCAGAAAACATCTTGATGATCTCCAAGACCTTTGGGAAAATAGTGAACATTTTGGAATGTGTGTATCCCATTGCATCTGGCGTAAAAGTAAAGTCGCATTCTAGAAGAAGATCATAGCAACAGTAAAATATGGTGGTGGTAGTGTGATGGTCTGGGCTGTTTTGCTGCTTCAGGACCTGGAAGATTTGCTGTGATAGATGGAAGCATGAATCTGCTGTCTACCAAAAAATGTCCAGCTGAAACCAACTTGGGTTCTGCAGCAGAACAACGATCCAAAACACACCCGCAAGTCAAGAAAAACAAAATGAAAAAAGAGTGCTCCAAAATTCCTCCACGGCGCTGTAAGGGACTCATTGCAAGTTCTCAAAGACGCTTGATTGCAGTTGTTGCTGGTAAGGTTGGCCCAACCACTTATTGGGTTTAGGCTAAAATTGCTTTTTCATACAGGACCATGTCGCTTTGGATTTTTTTCTCCCTTAATAATAAAACGTTTCCTTTAAAAACTGCATCTCGTGTTCAGCTCTGTTGTCTTTGATTAGTATTTAAAACATTTAAGTGTGACAAACACGCAAAAACATAAGAAAAGACTGTATATACACCACTGTATATTATATTCTAATATACAAAATAGAGCAGGGGCCTCAAACTTGCGGCCCGCGGGCCTTTTGCAGCCCGGAAGATGATATTTTGCGGCCCCCACCTTAATATAAAAGTTTAATGTTAGTGCGGCTCTCGGGTTTTATATGAACGGCACTTTTTACGGTGCTGTGTGCGGAGCTGACGAACAAACCAGTCACGGTGGGGTATATGGCTCTCAGGGGTGTGACATCGACCGGGTTTGATGCAAGCAGAGAGTCATTTTTCAGTGAATGAAAAACTCATTATTAGATTGGACTTTTTTTTGTTTTATGTCATTTAAATCGAATGTGCCCCGAGGCTGCCTCCAGTGGCCCCAAGGTAAGTTGAGTTTGAGACCCCTATTCCTGTATTGTGTATTGCTAGAATCGCACATGACTATACATATGATTTGTGTGCCATGAAGTGTTACGGGATTGCCTGGAAAAAAAGGAAAAACCAGGAACGCTAGCTGAAAGTTTTTCCATACGTGGGTATCAGCTGCCCGCATCGCTGTCTCGGTGGCGTCACAGACCTGGGTCGTGTCAATCGGATTTAGAATGGAGGCGCTTGGAGGTCTCGGGCTTTTCCATTAACATTAATGCCCGCAGTTCTGCCATCGGAGCGTTGCAGCCTAATCTCATTTTCCCTGCCATCTGATCCTGCTCACCAATGACGCCGATACGCCAGTCATACAATTACATTTGCCTGCTTTACACAAGTACACTTTCTCATGCTCTCCGCTCCATTACCAGAGTGTGTTGTATGCTTTCCGTTACACTCTAATTCCGATCCGTCTGACCTCAGGGTCATTGGACTTTAAATGATCCACTAATTGGCAAAAAAAAAAAAAAAAAACCACACAATAAATAATAGAAGTCATGCAGGAGCACATATCGTGTTTAATGGTTCCGAATGCGAACCCTTTGAAAAGCTGTTAACGAGGGCCGTCGCTTCGTCTTGTCGGAGACGCTCGTTAGCGACTGCCGGAGTGGCGTCGCGAGCACGCTCGTCATTGTTGTGCGGAGATGGCGGACGTGTCGTTAAGTTGCTCTTAGCAACAAGAGGAAGACGGTGCAGGGAAAGCCTTTCTGTTTTGCTTGTCTGCTACCTGGCCAGATTCAGTACAGTATCTCTGAAGAGTCCCGGTCTTTAAAGATGTTGCCAAGTCCAGTCCCAAGTCATCAAAGTCGTGACTCGGGTAGGTCAAATCCACACACCTGCTTATTATTATTACATTGTTGTTATTGACATACCAGACTTATTGTTCGAGATATCCCGTAGACGTGTTCAATGTTCAATATGCACACCGGCCTCCAACACCACGCCGTACCAGGGAGGGTTGGGGTCACCCAGTCAACGTCGTCAATGTCCCTGCGGCTTATTCATATTGCGGCATTTTGCGGTCTTACTGTATGTACGATCTTTGGCTACCGTTTCCTTCGCTGGGTCGGTAAAAACAGCAAAGCACTCCTGTCATTTTGGGGATCTGTGACTAGCAATGCACTCTACAATGTCAGTTTTTGCAGCAGGTCATTCAAAACATCACATAGAGGATCTTTGACTGCCATTCTCCTAGCAGGCGTCCGGCAGCATTTTTGCTGTAGGTTGATAAAAACAACAGATTGCTCCCTCATATAAAGAGTCTTTGACTAGCATTTACACTGTAGGTTCTCAAAAATGGCAGAATGCTCCCGTCATAGAGAGAATCTTTGGCCAGAGGTTTTGCAGTAGGTCCAAATCAGCAGAGGGCGTCTGTCATTTGGTACATCTGTGACTAATGGTTTTGCTAAATGTCCTTAAAAACAGCAGAGACCTCATGTTATATAGAATATCTTTGACTAGTGTTTTTGCTGGAGGTTGTTAAAAACAGCACATACCTCATGTTATATAGAAGATCTTTGACTAGCGTTTTTGCTGGAGGTTGTTAAAAACAGCAGAGTGAACTTTGTATATATGATCTTTGACTAGCGTTTTTGTCGGAGGTCCTTCAAAATAGCAGAGATCTCATGTTATATAGAAGATCTTTGACTAGCTTTTTGCTGGAGGTTGTTAAAAACAGCACAGACCTCATGTTATATAGAAGATCTTTGACTAGCGTTTTTGCTGGAGGTTGTTAAAAACAGAACAGTGCACTTTGTATATATGATCTTTGACTAGCGTTTTTGTCGGAGGTCCTTAAAAATAGCAGAGACCTCATGTTATATAGAAGATCTTTGACTAGCGTTTTTGCTGGAGGTTGTTAAAAACAGCAGAGTGAACTTTGTATATATGATCTTTGACTAGCGTTTTTGTCGGAGGTCCTTCAAAATAGCAGAGATCTCATGTTACATAGAAGATCTTTGACTAGCATTTTCGCAGCAGGTACTTAAAAACAGGATCTTTGACTAGCGTTTTGCTGAAGTTCCTTGAAAACAGCAGAGACCTCATGTTATTTAGAAGATCTTTGACTAGCATTTTCACAGCAGGTACTTAAAACCAGGAGAGTGCTCTTGTCCCGTAGTGGATCTTTGACTGGCGTGAATATGTTGTTTGAATGTATGACAATATTTATGATCATATCATTTGTTGGGGTAAAAAAGTGAAGGCAGGACATTGACAGTCCACTTTATCCAAAATAGGAATAAAATGTCAACCTAGGAAGATGATCCCTCAGAGAGATGAGCTCCAGGGTCCGCGACAGATAATTACCGTCCACTTTCTCTGTTACCGTCCTCCATCAGATCAATCGGCCGCTGCGAGAATTGATCACCAGCCGCTTGTGTTGTATCGGGGCGTTTGACCGCCATCAATCTCTGAGCGCAGACGCGATCAAACGCGTCTGTGCTCAGAGTTGTCCAGGATAGCAGCGGGTCAAAGTCATGTCTCTGAACGCAGCAACTAAATGCATCTCTTTCATATCGTATGACTGCTGCGCCGGGATCGATAGTGCCCGAGCGCATGAGAGCCCAGAGCTACGGTCTGAAATAAAAGTGCAAACAGCCTGAAATAACTCCTGTGTGACTAATTGAATCCCAGCAGGATATATTGGATTTGCAGTCGCTCGGCCCAGGACCGCCGCGGTCCAGAACACAAGCTGGAGTTTTATTTGGAACGTGTTCACTTCTTCCGTTCTCGTTGTACTTCGCCGAGCAGAAGCGGTATCTGCGTCTTCTGTCTCTGTTAGCTCCACAAAGCAGTTCCAAACGTTGCTTTATAGATTTGAGCAGTGATAAATGTGCCGTCCTTGCAATTAAGCCTCCAAAGCCGTATTGCAATGCAATGCAATGTTGTGGCGCGTCAACCAACACAGTCCCCCAACATCCAGAGCCTTGAGTTAGTCGAACCTCGGTTACAAGAGCTGCAATGTGGTTTCCGTCCCGGTCGCGGAACACTGGACCGGCTCTACACCCTTGCAAGGGTACTGGAGGGTATGTGGGAGTGTGCCCAACCGGTCTACATGTGCTTTGTAGACCTGGAAAAGGCATTCGACCGTGTCCCTCGTGGTGTCCTGTAGGGGGTGCTCCGGGAGTACGGGATTGGTGGCCCGCTACTACGTGCCATTCGGTCCTTGTACAATCGAAGCAGAAGCCTGGTTAGCATTGCCAGCAGTAAGTAAAGCTTGTTTCCGGTGAACGTTGGCCTCCGCCAAGGCTGCCCTTTGTCACAGATTCAGATCATAATCTTAATGGACAGAATTTCTAGGCGCAGTCAAGGTGTTAAGGGAGTCCAGCTTGGTGACCTTAGGATCTCGTCTCTGCTATTTGCAGACGATGTGGTCCTTATGGCCTCATCAGGCTGTGACCTTCAGCGTTTACTGGAGCGGCCTGCAGCAGAGTGTGAAGCTTCTGGGATGAGACTCAGCACCTCCAAATCCGAGGCCATGGTTCTCAGTCGGAAACGGGTGGACTGTACCCTCCGGGTTGGGAGTGAGGTCTTGCCTCAGGTGGAGGAGTTCAAGTATCTCGGGTTCTTGTTCACGAGTGAGGGAAGGTTGGAGCGTGAGGTCGACAGACGGATCGGTGCAGCATCTGCAGTAATGCGGTCGCTGTACCGGACCGTCGTGGTGAAGAGAGAGCTGAGCCGGAAGGCAAAGCTCTCTGTTTACCGATCGATCTACGTTCCCACCCTCACCTATGGTCATGAGTTATGGGTCATGACCGAAAGAACGAGATCGTGGATACAAGCGGCGGAAATGAGTTTCCTCCGTAGGGTGGCTGGACTCACCCTAAGAGATAGGGTGAGGAGCTCGGCCATCCGGGAGGAGCTCAGAGTAGAGCCGCTGCTCCTTCACATCGAGAGGAGCCAGTTGAGGTGGCTCGGGCATCTAGTCCGGATGCCTCCCGGGCGCCTCCCTGGTGAGGTGTTTCGGGCATGCCCGGTCGGGAGAAGGCCCCCGGGAAGACCTAGGACACGCTGGGGGGACTATGTCTCACAGCTGGCCTGGGAACGCCTTGGTGTCCTCCCGGTGGAGCTGGAAGAGGTCGCCGGAGACCAGGAAGTCTGGATTTCCCTACTGAGACGGCTGCCCCCGGACCCGTTTAAGCGGAAGAAAATGGAATGGAAGTTGAAAGAGTTGGTTAATAAAAACAGAAAAAATTAGCTGCAATTTGAACAGAATAAAGCACAAAGTCGTATTGTAACGAGAAGAAAAGTCAGTTTTGCGAGAATAAACTTTTAATAAAAACAATAAAATTCGTTGAAATATTACGGAAAAAAAACGTTGTTTTGTCCGAATATTATGAGGAAAAAAGGTTTTGGGGGAAAAGGGGAAAGGTTCTTGTATTTCGGGAATGAAGCCAAAATATTCGAAGAATAAAGTAAAAAGTCTTTTACTTTACGTCTTAAAGAATCCAGATGCATGATCCAGATCCTTTGATCTGACAAGCGTACTTGCAAAAGTTTTAAATGACACCACGCAATAACGATGATCCACATCCCCAGATCCGATCAAGAGTTAAGGTGAAGCTGCCGTCTTTCATGTTTGTTGGGTTTTTTTTTATCAGCCAGCCGACAGCTGCCATGCGGGCTTCGGTTTGTTTCAGAGAGAGCGGACAGCTTTAAGCGACAAGTTGACGGGAAGGCGCCTCCCATCCCGTGTCGGCCGTATCAGAGGCTAATACCTTCTTACTCCGCAGTCCGTTGCCTTCTATTCATGTCGTTTTTAATTCCCCACACCTTTTTCCCGGTGGCTGGCGTCAGACAAGAAGATGGGATGAGCTCCCCGGGGAGGTTAAAGATTGGCTCGGTTTGCGTCGCGACCTTTTTCTTCCCCGGCTTTTGTGCGTGCGCTTTCTCCCCGTCAACGATGCGGCGTTTTCCGGTCGGGGAGATAAGCATCAGCCAGCGGTCTACTCCACCGACACCTCCGATTCCCCTCGCAGTCAGCAGATTACGTTTGAGGAGATGACAGCTTGTTATCACTTTGAATAGCGGCAGGGCTTAAGTCCTTTGTGTTGTTTTGACCGGGCCGAGGGTGCAGGATTCAGCAGCCCGGGTCACTTATTTCCTGACGACTTCCTTGGCTGTGAATGGGGCCACTCTGGCTTCCACTCTTCTCGTCTTCCTAAAAAAAAAAGCACTTTGTGGAGGGATTACAGCGATGGAAGCTTCAGCTGTGAACAGTGATATCCATTCAGCTTGTCTCCCCGGCAGACGAGAGGAAGACGGGTCTGATTTCATGACGGCTGCACCCGCGTCAGTCTGCAGGAAGGTATCCTAGTCGGGAACGCTGCTGTGAAATCCCCTCGGAACCGTCAACACGGACAGTTTTAACATTACCTTCAAGAAAGGTACAAATATATACTTAAAAAAATAGCAATATATTTTCTACGTCACACTCTGCTGCACTCTGTGTGCATGCTAGCGGCCCCGCCTCCACCCACTCAGACAAAGAGACTGTCAAGTCTCTGATCTAGTTGTTGACTGTTTACACGGTGGTCGCGTGCAGCAAACGCACCAGAAATAAATGCACAGAGTGGATCCGCTTCCCGCCTGTTGGGAGGCGATACAATATATTGAGGCCCGCAACGTTATTGAGTTCATTTTCATTTATTTTGTGATGAATTTTTTAGTTTATTATCATCCCCGGCGTGGTGCCCACAAGAGATTTTTTTTCTGAGCAAGAAATCTTGCCACGTTTTAATTTTGGGAGACCCTCAGTCTGTACAATAATCCTTTGCCACTTTATGCTGCGAGTTTTAGGGCTCAATTGCAGTTGGTTCAAAATATATTGATAAGTCATTGTGGTTTAGTGGTTGACTACAGCATATTATTAATAAAAAACATGCATATGTAAGAAAATGTTGCATATTTCTCCCTATAAAGCATTTTCAAGCATGGAAATGGCTAATGGTGCAATATGTAGTGTTGCACTGGTCACTAGTTGTCTGCTGGACAATACTTATATTATGTCTTATTAATGTCTTATACTCAATGTCTCACGTTTACTGGGCAATACAAGTGTAAAGGTGACTGTAGGGGTGTTATTTCACGTCTAGAAAGCTCTAATATTGTTAAAAAAAACATATTTAGAATGTTGTACACAGGTTTTGTACGGTCTTGGATGTTCTTTTACTCATTTTTGCTGTTTGTTTTTTAATTTTCCATATATTTCAACTTTCTTCTTTGGTAATTTTTTTTTTCAGAATATTTTGACTTAATTCCCATAATATTTTTACTTTATTCTAACTTTTTACCCAACCTAATTTTATAAACATTACAAGTTTTTTTGGTTTAGTTTTTCTTATAACATTTCAACTTTCTTTAATTAAAAAAAAAAAAATCTTATAATTATGACTTTATTGCCATTATTTTATTTACTTTGTTTGCATAACATAACTTTCTTTGCAACCTAATTTTCCCAAAAATATTACAGCAAAAATGGCCTTTTTCCTTTAATATTTCAACTTTATGCTACTAAAATGACATTCTTTCCATATAACTTTTTTCTCCCATTATTTTGACTTTATTCTGCTGATTTTTGCATTTTTATTGATTATGTTTTACTTTTATTGAAAAACGTTTATATTTTTGAATGTGCCGGGTAACACTTAAAAACGTAGCCCACAGATACCCCTGGGCTAAATGAACGACAATATTCCGGAGCCGCAAAGTCGCGATATGTACTGGTAACTGGTCAATAAGTACTGTCCAGAAACAGGAAGTAAAAAAGAAACAGCAAGGAACACTAACATCTTATTTCTGTCCTATACTCAATGTCTTATGGTAATACAAGTGTAAAGGTGATATAGGGGTGTTATTTCATGTCTAGAAAGCTCCAACATTGTTAAAAAGCATATTTAGAAGGTTGTAAACGGGTTTTCTATAAAAAATAAATTAATTGGGACTCCGACTTCACGGAAAGTCACTTATCACGATCGGCTCTGGCACCAATTAACCACAATAAATGTGCAATTGCTGTACACTACTATAAGAACTGCTCCAAGAATGAAAACTACTTCCCGATTCACACATGGCTCCGTTTACAATCCGCCATGGTTTCAACTGGCTGAGACTGACCCGTGTTGCGAGAAACAAGGGACTAGCTCTCCGAAAACATCGGGGACTGTGGGAATTTGCAGGCGACTTTGCAGCAAAACGGGCCCTGAGTCGCTCGTTTGACAAGCGGACCTGGCAACCCTAAGACTGGCTCAGCCGTGAAGCGCTACGCCTGCACACTACGCCCTTATCCAGCCGGAAGACCAGCAGTTCCCGCCGACCGCCTGTCAGTTTGTTACTTTCCACCATGTTGCTGTTAATGATACTCATTACCTCAAAGATAGGAAGGAAGGTAGCTACTTCTCCGAGATAAATTCTTATCCCCAGGAGATCTGCACAAATGTCATATGAACAGATAATGACGACATACAACAACCTCGGCAAGGCGGGAGCCATAAGAACATGCAAAAGTAGAATAGGAATAAATAGTGAACAAATTTGTGTTTGGAAAAGCCACAAGGAAGGAGTGATCTTCTCAGTCTGTCGGTGAGGCAGGACAGTGATAGTAATCGGCCACTGAAACTGCTCTTCTGTTGGGAGACGACGCTGTGCGTTGGATGAGGCGGGTTGGACTGGAGGAAGTACTAAAATGCCGATGTTTGGATTTGAGAATCGCCTTCAAGGCATAAAGATTCGGTATCGGCGGTATCGGCATTACAGTGTTGATCCACACCAGTTGAAAAAAACCTAACTCGGAGCACAAAGATACACTTTCATTTTTCTTTTTGTTCCTTTCATGGACGTGAAATGCGTAATTTGTACATTTTCACATCCACACCTTTGTCATCGGAAATGGGAACGAAAATGTTTAGCGTCTCGCGAGTGCTCCTCTCTTTCGGAGCGACCTTGGATTGCCTCACAACGTGTGTCAGAACATGAATGGACTCTTTGATAGAGAATCTTGCTTCAGCTCTCCTCGGTGAGCAGGTGAACGCCGGTGGAATGGCCTTGAACGCTTGCTTTTTTTCTTCAACAGACGAGCAGTTTCAGTGGCAGATTACTATCACTCTCCTGCTCCCCTGACAGAATGAGGACATTTTTTCTCCCCCGCACTGCGAGACTTGTCGACACAACAGAAGGGGAGCAATAAAAACACACACAGGACTGGGCTTTTGAATTGATCTATCTATAAACTAGCTGGGTGGTTACTACCCCTGCGTAGCTCCTCAAGTTTAGCACAATGTCTCCTCGACTGTATAATGTGGGAGGAAACCAGAGTACCCGGAGAAAAACCCCATGCACGCACGGGGAGAACCTTCAAAGTCCACACAGAGTTGCCCAACGGAGATTCGAACCCTGAACCTCCTGACTGTGAGGCCAACGTGCTACCCGCTCAACCACCGTGCGGCCATTGTTCTGTTCAGTAGCTTTAGTGGTTAGCGCGTTGGCCACGCAGTCAGGAGATTTGGGTTTGAATCTCCGTTGGGCATCTGTGTGTGGAGTTTGCATGTTCTCCGCAGCCACGGGCTGGGATGGCATGTAGCAATTTCTTTTTTAGCTATGCAACATGTGATTCTGCGAGGACAGCCTCGCCACAGAGCAGAGCAAAGACCGGCAGCGTCCGTGATTAAAGTCTTCAAAGACATTTTTCCCCAAAAATCAGGCTCCCTGTTGGATCCGCCAGGTGCTCCTGGCCTCGCTCTGATTCGCGTGCTTTTTGTTTGAATGTTACCCAGTGTGGCGTCATGGAAAAGGGCAACCTGAAAGGCCGCCTCCCCCTTTAAACCAGCACCGGCAGGATGGCGGGGACGCTCGCTAGGCTCGTCGGCGCCGCCAGAAAGCGCATCTTCAAACTATGGGCTCTCCTGTAGTTCAGTTTTGTTTACACGGCTTAATATTAAAATGATTTGACGTCACCCCCCCCCCCCCCCGCCCCGTTCCCATTGGACTCTCTCTCCTCCAAGACAACAAAGAGACAAATGAAGAGAGCTGATTTGTACTGAGAGACGAGTTATTCTTAATGCGGGGAGAGGCGCTGAATAAAAGATAGTAATGTATTCCTTGTTTATCCTTCGTGCTTCCTTTCAACTGCTTCCCATCCCCTCGACGCCGTGAGCACATCAGTTTCAGACATTTTCTCGCCTCACAAACTTTTCCACTTTTGGATGAGATTTGTATTTGTTTCTGGCCCAAATTCATTCGTTAACCAACGAGACTCTAACTTGGTGCCATTTTGACGAGTAAATTAGTGGTAAACGGGTGTGAAGTCTGAACCGGGCCAAAATCCAATTTTCGGAACTGAATTAGAACTTGAGTTGACTCCACCCCACAGGATGTTAAATTGAACTTGAAATGCGGGAAGCGGAATGAGATACTTTTAACATACATTTTTCTTCCAAATGGAAGTAATGGCACTACTCAGCATACTTCTTAAAGGGGACCCTTTATACTGATTTTCGGGCCTCTGCATTGAGTTCTGGACTCCTATAGAGCACCTACACACGATAACCCACACTGAAAGCTTTCTAGATCTTCCAGACTCTGGGTCCAGGTACGCCTCCCGCCGACCCCCACTCTGCTGTGATTGGTCACACACCCCAAGCGCTCCCGAGGGCTTCCGGACAGCTGCCGAATCCCACTTCCTAATTCTGGCGATACAGGAGGTGATAGTGAACGGTGATTAATCTTTTTTAAATGTCGGCTTTTAACAGCTAGCTGTGAGTGAGGTTGGAATTTGCATGCATGCAGGCGACACTCCCTCCGCTCCCTGTATGCACGCTCTACAATGCTACACACACAACATCACGTCCACAAAATAAACAGTTAGGAGACTGATCGATTCTAACTTACAACTTGCTCCTCTGACTCTTGGCGTCGGACTTCCACAACAGTTTGGCGGATAGTCGGCCCATGTAGCCAAAACAGTCAGGAAATCAGCAACTCCAACCACTTCTTCCTGACGCTTGCCTCTTTAGGAAAGCAAAACAAAATTAGCTTTCCCTCACACCCAAACAAACATTTCCTGGGAGCCATTGCTCAAGGTGATAACACGGTGAAATTCTTGGCAGTAATGAAGCAGAGCAGGGGGAGGACAGGCTTACAGGGTGTACCTGGGTATGCCCATATAAGGAAGTTCATGACATCAATGGAACTCGCCTGCAGAACCACCCAAAACTGCTTACAGGGCTCACTTCCAAATGCACAAACCTTAACATCTGACATGTTTGCATCGTCAAACACGATCACCCAGATTTATGGGTCAGAAAAGAGGAAAAGCATAATAGGTCCCCTTTAAATGTCAATATTAAAATGCCATATTGTTCTTCATTGTTCTTAGATAATCCATTTTCTCTTAATATATATTCTTATGAAATTCCCCTTCAGACTTGCAGTCAACTGCGCAAAGCTGAAATAGTGTGTTCCTATTTGGACTCTCACCAGACACCGTCCCATTTTTCCAAATCCAAGGATGCCGAGACTTTGTTTCTGCACACTCTCTTTCCCTCGCTCGTCTAATATTCGATGTCTAATCCCGAGACAGCGGGATGCGGCCTCTCATGCATGCTGGATAAAACGACGCGACCTGAAAACTTGGCAAAGTTTTGACCAGGCTGTGCGATCCCAGACTGCAGACCTTCGCGTGTTCTCACGTGACTTCCTGTATGACTAAAGTGTAGCCAGTGAATGTGAATGGAGAGGTTTTGCCATCCCCGTCTTGTTGTGTGAGGCCCATTTGCTAAAGCTCTCATTTGTCCTTCACTTGATTTCTGTGCTATTTCTTGTTTATAATGGACAGATGGGCACAAACCAGTGGCGGCTGCTGGCCATTCATGGTGGGGAAGCTCATTTTCTTCCGGCCTACGTCATAAATGTGTTTATTTATTTAAATGTAAAGTCTACCCTCCGTTCTTTTTTAACAAAGACAGGAAAGGTTGCTGGGGATGGGTAAAGTCTCCGGATCAGTTGAGAACAATGGGATGACATTTTTTGGAAAATGCTCGGGTGGAGTTTTATACTTCAAGCTCACCGATTCGCTCATTTCATTCCCAATCGAAAATGGACTCCGCCTCAGACAGGTCATCCAATCATTATGCAGAAGCCGAGCGCCCGGGCCAGCCCGATGCCTCACAGACCCCCACAGATGCTGAGCATCCAATGGGTGGGACAAAAGTTTCTCACAGTGGAACAACCCACTTCACCCTTCCCCACTGAAGTCAGTAGATGCTCGGCGTACCTGTCATTAGCTGATTCTGAGTGAAAGATGGCGGTATTCCTCACCTTCTCTTGTGAGGGCCAGAGGGGGAAGACTCACATGCCCAGACACTCAAGCCTTTTTTAAATCAGGCGATAAGCACGTGGAGAACTGGTTTTGGAGACAAAGAGGCCTCTAGCCTCGAGGAGACTCAGTGTGACATTGATGTGTAGGTTAGCAGAAATGCATTTGCATATTAGTGCATAGTTATAAATAATATTAGTGAGAACATCCCGGTGAATAACAAACCATACTTTCCCGATTGGGTGTTACCATGAAGGCCACACAGTCGGGATGGCCTGGAAGATCTGGGTTGGATCTCAGTTGGGCATCTCGGTGTGGTGCGTGCATGTTCTCATCTAGCCTCTCGCCTGCATACCCGCGGCCCGAGTGAGGCCTAGAAGACGTATGGATGGATTTTCCCAATTGAATTACAAACAATATGTTCCTGACATGGTCGAAGAGAGCTACGTTTTCCTTTCGCCAAACCATTTTGGCCTCTTTGTCTCCCTCCCTTTTAATATAAAAAAAAAAAACTTAACTTCTTTTTAATAATATGTGACTCCTGTACAGTTAGTGAAACTCATTTTCATTATTTCCATATCGTTCCCCTGCTAGATCCCATGGTCTTTTTACACAGCTTTGCCTGAAAATGGAAAAGCTCTAAGGGCTTTATTTCCAGGATGACTTTAACTCATGGCTTTTTATGATGCTAACAGGTACTGGCCATTAAATTGCATCCTGACAAATTGAGCCGTTCGCCATGCGCTTCCGTCTCTCTTGGAGTACGAGTTATATTATTTCCGGATATCACGGTGACCAAGCAAGGTTTTTTTATCCCCCCCCCCCTCTCACACTTCCAGCTTTATGAGCTCCGTCTCCGGCTGGAAGGATGCTAAAGGACTTAACCCTCGTATACACAGTAGCGACGGCTTCCGCCTTTTCAGCCAGACAGTCTTAAATAGAACCCCACCTTCACTGCCTCCATCTATTGATTATGAATCAGACTGAATTTCATGACAGAAGCTATTCTTTTTTTTTGTTTTGTTGTTTTTTTTTTCCCACCCATTGTGGGTGTTTCTGTGCAAAGAGGATTCCGGAGGATCCATACAGAAATGGTAGGAGCTCGGCTAAGAAATAAGCCCACTTCAATGGAGGGATTTACAGATCCCACTCAGAGGTAGGAGGGGAGCCTCTTTCAAAGCATCCCTTTTTTTTTTTAAGGCTGTTTACCGCACTGTACGACACAATGACTGGAGCTGTCGGTGTGTTTTTTTTTTTTTTTTTCAAAATAGGGGGCTGCCTCTATTTAGGGACGACAACAGCTCTCTGTTATAACTTTTAATGATGTTGTAACAGTGATGTGTGTAAAAATCTCACTCGTTTGCTCCACTTTTAAGAGAAGCAAACACTTTCTTCTTCCTTCCTGACGGACACGATATCGCCCCTAGCTTCGCTACACATCATAAATGTAGCTGGAAGCTTAAGTTTGATTTTTTTTCCCCAGCAAACTAGGGCCCCAATAATTTCCACTTCCACACAGAAAATGGCCAATTAAAAAAAAAACTGTTAAACACTATGGATATGCTTATTCGATATTGATATCAGGCTGATATCAGGACCAAAAACCAAAAGAATAAATTGGACTATTGGTCCACATCTCAAATCTTTTATATTGGCGCTCTGATTCACGCACTCACTTCCAGATTCTTCCCCGGCAGCCACCAAATAGAGACCTTTTGGTCACAGGAGCAGTAGAAATTAACAGCGCAAAACTTGTCGTGCACAGGTTTGCCGTGGTGGCACAGAACCGGGGAAGTTTAACACGGCTAACTTCATCGCAAATATGAAGCTGAACAAAACTCCGCAAGGACGGGAAAAAGTTATTAGCTATACAATCGGCCTTTCCTTGTTTATTGAGGTTAATTGGTTCCAGACCCGACCGCGATAACATTCCGTATTAACAAACGGGATAATTCCATACTTAGAGCATTGAAACCTGTTTATGACTCTCTAAAGTTGGATTTTAACAATATTAGAGCCATGTAAACAAGAAATAGTCATTTTTTACACTTCGTTTAGATCAGTTTGTGTTGGCTACAAGAGCATTACGGGGTCCGAGCTAACTGGTTAGCCTCTACAATTAACTTTTTCTAAACTTAAAGTGTTTGAAACGGTGTGGGGAAGAAGGACAAAGAAGCCAACAACTTACCACTTCCACACAGTTTGAGAGGACAACCTTTTTTTCATTTGATTTCAGTCTGCGTTTGCTCGGCTCTGCTCAGTAGTCTCCATGCAGTGTGAAAGGTAACCTCAAGTGCCTCTGGTCCTAGTGAGCACAATACTACGTACAACTTGCCTTTTAATATGTTTTTCCACCAATGAAAGGCCATAAGGATGACGACTGTAACAGAAAACAGCGAGTCTCAGTCGGTGGTGAGTAATGTTGGGTTTGAATGCTTCATTTAGCACCTCAAACTTGGTGATACTACAGTGTGGATAAACCCATACCCCGCCTGCATAAAAAAAGTAAATGGATGAGGGTTTTTGTACACCTACTTTTTTGCTATTAAAAAAACAAGTCATAAAAATACGTATGATTTGTGATTTTCCAACATTCCACACTAGGAAAAAAACAATAAAAGTATGTATAACGCATGTTGTTATCGTATCAATATCAGTATTGGCTGATATTATCGCTGCGATATCGGTATCGGAAGTAAAAAAGTTGCATGGGGACACCGCTATTAAACAAAGAATCTCGCGGGAATCGACATAACGTGAGTGAAATGATGTAGGAACGTTTGTGTGGGGAAATATTTTCCCGGCGTACCGCTCCTTCTCCTCAAACGGTCACCCATCAAAGCGGCTGCTTGAAACACCAGCTAGGTTGGCGAGAAAACTCTTCTCTTTCTCGTCACCGAGCGTGAGCGGAAGTGGGCTGGATTCGCTTGGTTTAGCAGAGCATGCTGCCGTGGCTGCAAGTGTGTGTTTACACCGTGTGGTGACGGACATTTTATTCACGGACATCTACGGTGGAGAATTGTAAGAAATAAAAACAAAAAACTAACTAAAAAAAGTAATAATTTTGGGGTAAAAAAGATGATTGCGTAGGGCCCGTCGGAATACGCTAACCCGGCTGTCACAACGGGGCTGCATTGTTAGCCTCGCTCCTGTTTTTCCATCCAATCAGGAACGTGAGCGTGGAACCTTCTCCTTAAAGATCAACGTGGACTTAAATCTGTCAAATACGTGCCTGCCTGCCTGCCGCCGCCGTGGCCGAGACGTAAATGGCAAGTCCATCAATTCTGTGTCAACCCCCCGCCCCCCCCCCCCCCCCCCCCCCTCCCTGTCCCACGGAGCTACAGAGAAGGAAGTGAGGCAGCATTAATTATGAACCTTCAAGCTCCAAGGGACGGTTAATCTTTGTCATTTCGCTCCGGGAGACATTCAGATCTGCCATCCGGATTGGAGGCGGGTCGCAGCTCCTGACCCGCCAGCCAAGCAGAAGAATTCTGCTCACGCTTTTGGAAGAAATGGAGATTTATTTATTTTTTCCGCCACTGAGGGAAAAAGTTTTGTGGTTGACCTCTGGATGGTATTTCGCTTCTGTGGCGACATAAGACGCGTCGCCGGGCATTTAATTAGGTAGCCCTTCAAACCAATGCCAGGGATATATTGAAAAATCTTTTTTGTAAATTACACATCTATGTGCTGTTGTGATGTCTAGTGCTAGAAGTAGGTGTTGTGTTGTATAAGGATTATTATGCAATATTATTATGTATATTGTTATGATGGTGCTGAATACAACACAAAAGTACCAGCACAATTTTTAATTTAATTTAATTTATTTATATTTATAATATTTATTAATAATATTTTTTTAATTTTTAAACCTAAATTGCCTGCAGATCTATTATTTTATTATTATTGCTAATATTTGGAGTTTTGGCCTCACAAATACTGTATTTTTGAATGTAGAAATATGTGTTTAATTTATTAGTACATTAAATACAACACAAAGTAACGCTTATTAAGTAATACCAAAAGTAAATGACAACAATAAACATCCAATTAGGACGTCAAAAAGTGAAGTGTCATTTTCCCACTAGCATTAGGATAATTATTATATAGTGCACCGGCATCTGTGCTGATCTCACCTGAAGTAAGGCTATTTATTTATGATTTGGAATGTTTTTGTCCTTGAAGCATAGGAAACCTGTTTACAAACATTCTAAATGCAGGTTTTTTAACATGAATTGAGACCTCCAGACATGAAATAACACCCCTATAGTTACCTTTACACGTGTATTGCTCTATATATAGTAGACACAATTTTTAAAAAAGACCCATAACATGAGTATAGACTCACACATTAGCTCTCGGGGAGTTCCATGTTCTTTTTTGTTTACTTTCTGTTCTGGAACGTACTTCCTGCAGTGGCAATACTCTCAATAAGATAGTGACACCTAAAGTGACCAACGTAAAATATACTGTAACATATCATCACGATTGGTATGAATGCACCTTCTGAAAGCCTTACAATTGCATTTTAGCTGTTTATGCTTAGAGTGATTCATTTGCTTAAAATGTGATTAATTACGCATATTTCTAGGCCTCAAAACAGCATGATTTGAATACATTCTTGAAAAACTGCGGTAGAGTGAAGCCACAACTGTACTGCTATCTTATTTTTTAATAACGATGTCGCTTTTAAATAACATAGACCATGTGTTGGATCTCATTCAATTATGCAGCTTTTTGTCTCATAATGACAACAACTCGCACATGCTAAATAACCTGGGCGTGAAGAAATGATTTTTTTTTTTTTTGCAGGCACGCTATAAAGCACAATACTAAAAAAAAACCCACATCAGGTACATTTTGACAGAATCGGGGCGTCACTTTGATCGCACCTTCCCAGTGCTCTTTTGTGCACGTTTAATGCGTCTGCAGTTTAGCTGCCATTGCGTTGACACCCGGGCCATGAATGCATAAACGGCCTGCATGTGTTAGCTGCATGCATGCATGTGGGGTCTCGGTTATTACTTGCGTAAGAGGTGTCACGCATCCCTGCGAACGCCGTGTTTGCCTTTCGTCATCCGCTTTGACAACACCTTTGAGATGCTCCCCAGGGAATACGGAGGGCACGCAGAGTGACGGCGGAATGTCTGCCTCGCCCGGCGATAGAGATTAATGAGGCTCCCGTTGTCGGTTTTGGGGCATTTCTGCCGTTGGAGGCGAGCGCGTGGGATGTGCGAGGAGTCAGACCTGCCGTGCAGCATTCTCCCGCTCGCCGCTTCTTATCTTAGGAACAGAGAGATGCAGGATGGATGGATGGAGGGGAGGCTGCTCCTGATGTTGGCTTTGTGTGTGTTGAGGGGCGGGGCTCAAAGGCATCGCCAGTTAGAACTTGTGAGTCCTTCCGTCCGGCCGTGTCAGCTGCTGCATGTGGACAGCTCGCGTCTGACGCCATCGCCGCCGTGGCACTCTGGAAGCGGAAATGGAAGAAAATAGGGAGTTGCTGTCAAAAGTCAAGTCAAAAGTGGGCTGATGACTCAAAGTAATCCACAAAGTCAAAGCCGAAGGTACGCTCCGTCGCGCAACATGCGTACGATATCTTAGCTTCAACTCTAATAACCCCTTCCACCAATTATTTTTCATATTCACAGAAGGATTGGAATAGAAACAGTGGGATTGCTCCCCCCACCAGTTATTAATGAAATGCGCCGCTTTGTATCAGTTTATACCTGAAGGCTTCGGCATAGTTCTGAAAGTCGTAGCCCGACGTACAGTACGCTCGCTCAACATAGCTGTGTCATATAACCAATCTGATTGCTCACCCGCCAGTTATTAATGATACGCGTCCTTTTGCGTCATAAAAATAAACAGGAAGGCGCCATCAGAAAGTCAATAGGCCAAAAGTACAGTATGATTGCAAACGCACACGCAAAAAATCCCTCTCATGCAGTTAAAGCCATTGCTCCTCCCACCAGTTAATAATTATATGTGCCACTTTGTATTATAAAAATTAAGATTGAATCATAAAAATAAAGATTGCATCGTAGAAATAAAGAAAGATGACATTGTTTCTAAAGTCAGAGTCCGAAGTACAAGACTTGGCTGTCTAACAAGATCGATTTGATTGCTCCTCCCACCAGTTATTAATGACATGTGCCCCTTTGCATCATAGACATAAACTTGAAGAGATCACCAGAAAGTCCAAAGGCCAAAGTACAGGACGTTTGCACATGCATGGCACAACATAGCTGTCTCACTAGATCAATTTGATTGCTTCCCCCGCCAGTTATTAATGATACGCGCCCTTTTGCGTCATAAAAATAAACAGGAAAACGCAAAAGGCCAAAAATACAGTTTGATTGCAAACGCACATGCAACAAATCCCTCCCATGCAGTTAAAGCCATTGCTCCTCCCGCCAGTTATTAATTATTTGCCCAGCTTTGTAGCACAGAAAAAAGATGGCATAGTTTCTAAAGTCAAAGTACAGTACGTTCGCACATGCATGGCACAGCATACTGTTGCCGTCTTCTAAGATCAAGTTGATTCCTTCTCCCACCAGTTATTAATGACATGCGGCCTTTGGCATCACAGATGTCGACTTGAAGAGACCATCAGAGAGTCAAAGGCCAATGATCGCAAAAACACATGCAACGTAGCCCTGTCAATGCAATTTAAATTAAATGCTCCTCCCACCAGTTATTAATGCTGTTTGCATCATAAACACGATGAGACCTTCAGAAAATCAAAGGCCAACCAACAGTGTGCAACGTAGCTGTTTCAAATAACTAAATACGCCGCTGTCTTGTAAGATCATGTCGATTGCTTCTCTGCACAAGCACATGTGCTGGCATTGTTGTATAGTCAGTGCGACTGCTCCCCCCGTCGGTTATTAATGATATCAGCCACTTTGTGTCGTAGACGTACGCAGCGACACTCAGGATCGCTCACAAAGTCAAAGCCCAGGGTACGAGAGTACATGCCCACATCTGTATCTGTTAACCGTAATGTTATTCTTGTTGCACAGTCAAAAACATGGCGTCTGTACAATAGAAATAGGAAGCACTCAGAGGAGATGTTTACTTCTCTGGTTAATAAAAACATGCTCTTAAGTAGAGTGATGATGGTTTTGTGTGTGTATTCATTGCAAGTTGTCTCTAGATGCACAGAACGCAATATGATCACCGCCTCGTATTTCCTGTCTGTTGCGTTACTGTTCCGTTCTCTCTCTCCTCATACACTTTGCCGTGAAATAGCAACGTCTGCATGTTTCTGCCGAACGCAACCTCATCTTTTAGGGAAGAAAAAGAACAAGAAGCCCACGAATGTTTGGTTGATTTTGGCTGCCTTTTTCAAGAGTGACCTTGATTTTGTCAAGCTTTATTGTCTTTCACTGTACTCTGACACAGTATGAGTAGGCGGACATACTATTATTATCACTATTATTATTATTATTATATACTACTTACAAAACTGTGGAGAGACCAGCGATGTTGTTCGGTCTAGAGACATTGCCGCTGAGGAAAAGACAGGAGGCAGAGCTGCATGTAGCAGAGATGAAGATGCTGAGGTTCTCTTTGGGTGTGACCAGGATGGACAGGATCAGGAATGAGCACATCGGAGGTACAGCGCATGTTATAGGTTTCGGTGATAAAGTCAGAGAGGCCAGACTGAGATGGTTGGGACATGTCCATGGAGAGATAGTGAATATATTGGTAGAAGGATGCTGAGTTTTGAACTGCCAGGCAGGAGGCCTAAAGGAAGACCAAAGAGGAGGTTTATGGATGTAGCAAAACAGGACATGAAGGTAGAGAAGAGGACGCAGGAGGGTTAGAATGAGGCAATCAATTCACCGTGGCGAAGGGATAAGCCGAAAGGAATAGAAGAAGACATTTATATACTGCTTCTTTCAGAGCTACCACCTTATCGTGGTGGAGGAGCTGTTGTGTCCAGTGACCCTAAGCTAAGTTGCCTGGGGCTTTCATGCACCTGATAGGGTCACCCATGACATACGGATCCTTGGGGGGGACTAGACAAAGGGTGGCTCAAAAGTCTCCATTCCTGCCAGGATAATGAGGAGCTGTCGAATGGTTGAACCCTGGGATGTAGAGACAGGTACTCAGAGTACAAGAATAAAAAGTCTTTTAATAACCAAAAACAGGAAATATTCGTAGTGTGCAGGAACAGTCTGGACTAGATGCCCGAGCCACCTCAACTGGCTCCTCTCGATGTGAAGGAGGTCCCAAGAACCAGATTGGGCCGCCGAATGAACTCCACGGAGGAATCAAATGATTCCATAGATGATAAAGAACCATGGCCTTAGTTTTCCCTTGCCCAGACGCAGGTCACCGGGCCGCCTTCTGGAGCACGGTGGCGAGCGTCTGGTGGCCGGGCCTGCACAGTCCAAAGAAGTTGTGTGCAGAGCGGCCCGTGGCGGGAACCTTGGCGGACCGATCCAGAAGCAAGCTCTTGGCATGTGTACTGTCACCTTTTTGGTGGGGAAAGAGCCTGAGCTGGTGCATGAGGTGGCAGAGTTCTGGCTAGATATAGTCGGGATCACCTCGACGCACCGACACGAGCACAACACAAGCTTGAAGAGTGAGAACGGGAAGAAATAAGTTTTTGATTCTGCGGCAGTCAGCGCACGTGCCCCTTGCGGTTCTTTTGGTTCTCCCTAATTGACATTGCCATCTAGTGGCCTGGCATGCAACTACAGCGCTTTTCCACACATACTGTATGTTATAACATGGTGTCGTAGTTAAACCACGTCTGCTTTGTTCTGCTAGGTCCGAATGTCTTTCAAATGGCGTCAAAGCAAGATTTCATTGCAAGGATACGAGTGCTGAATGTGTGCTTTGACATCCTGTCAGGCGTGGAGGTGTGAATACATTTATGACCATATAATCATTCAGGTTGGGAGAGGGGATTTACACCACATAATTTGTTGATTTAATTCTATGCAAATGAGTTGTTTTTTGCAAACAGCTATGGAAATATATTTTATGATTATTCTCATCTTATGACTCGCTGCGTTCAAGTTTAATGACACAGCGGGAAATGCGGCGCTGCCAGATGGCATTAACCAAAAAAAAATCCCTGATTTGTATTCTGTGATACTTGGAGACGATCTGTCAATGAAGTGAGAGGATTTTCATGAGCGGCCATAAATTAGCGGCTGTTTGTTTTATCTGGCTGGCCTTCATCACATCGAGACCGTCTTTGGTCCAATTTGAAGATTTGAACAGCAGATTAGGAAGGCCTCACTGTTTACTCCGTCCTGAATAACGTTGGCTGATGCTCGTGGTTATGAATATGAAAAAAGGCCTCCGGTCATGGAACCGTTTTTACGGTCGTGATGTAGAAGTAGGCGGTTTTTCATTTGCTAAACACGGTTAACAACTTGTATGGGTATTATCGACTACTTTGTCAAGCATTTTGTCAATAACTGTTTCATCTGAATCGTTTTAATCTGTTTTAGTAAAGATATTAGCTGGTAAGTCAATTTGTCCAATTTATTCATCAATTATTTTATTAAATTTGTTTTATTGGTCCGTGTATTGATGCCTACTTTTAGTTTGATTTGATACCATTTTGCCAAAATGCATTTCTATTTTGCTTGATTTTGCAGTATGTTTTTTAGTCAACGATGGCGCTTCCTGGTATCAGATCAGACTATTTTTATATACCCACTTCTATATGCTATTTTATTTATTTATTTATCCGTAACGCTTTTTGCTACCTACTTACAGTACTTTTTAAATCTTGTGGAGGCCCCCAGGGATCTGTTGTAGGGACGCTTCTTTTCTAACTTAAATGGCATCCTTTGGCTCAGGTTCTACAGTATTTTCCTCTTGTTTTTAGTAAAACGTTTAGCTTTATTTTAATTAACGTTCATAAATGTAATCAAATTCATCTGTTTTGACTATTTTTACTGTTTTTAACTATTTTTAATATATCGCTCATTTAAGCTACTTAGTTATAAATTTACTATTTTGATTATATTTTAGATTTGAATTGGTAAGAGCTTAAGTAATATTGTAAGTCAAATCATCCATGATGTATTTTAACAGCAGGTTTATTTTTATATTGTTTGATTTGATTTAAAGTATTCGTTTTACATTTTCATTTGACTGGTTTTGCAGTATTTCTACAGTAAATTATGGTGCTTCCTGGTTTCAAAAAAATTATAATAATAAATAAAAAATTACAATGAAAAAAAGCAGAAATAGAAAAAACTGAATAAAAGAACAGCAAGAAAAGTCAATATAGTAACAGAAAATTTTTTATTTTTACCAAAATGTTGCAAACAAACTTGTAATATAAAAAATAACAATAATGACTTGAAATATTAAAGAAAAAAATATTATTATTTTGAAAGTTATAATATTATTAAAAACAAAATAAACCAAATAAATTTGTAATGTTTGGATAATTATGTTAGGGAAAGAGTATATCATGCCGCACGGCCGGGTAGCACGTCGGCCTCACAGTCAGGAGGTTCAGGGTTCGAATCTCCGTTGGGCATCTCTGTGTGGAGTTTGCAAGTTCTCCCCGTGCGTGTGTGGGTTTTCTCCGGGTACTCCGGTTTCCTCCCACATTCCAAAAACATGCATGTTAGCTTCATTGGCGACTAAATTGTCCATAGGTATGAATGTGAGTGTGAATGTTTGTTTGTTTTTGTTTGTCTATATGTGCCCTGCGATTGACTGGTGACCAGTCCAGGGTGTACCCCGCCTTCCGCCCAAAGTCAGCTGGGATAGGCTCCAGCATACCCGCGACCCTAATGAGGATAAGCGGCATAGAAAATGAATGAATGAATGAAAAAGTATATCATGGTAAGGTAATATCATGGTAATAAAGTCAAAATATAGGAATAGAGTCATAATATTACAAAAATATATGTAAAAGCATTATTTAAGAAGAAAGGAAAATAAAAAAACATAAATATGAATATTAAAAATAGGCTTTTTCACTTGTATCACAAAGCCCATTTTTTCCTCAAATATACAATATAGCTTCATAGCATATCTTTGCTAAATATTAAAGCAACTCCCCATAATCACCTTTACACTACTATTATTCTTTGTTAACACCACAATGCTAACACACAGGCTACGGGATCACTGCAGGGTCATAAGAGGAGGCGGCCCTTAGCACAGTAAGAAACACAGTAAGAGGCTAACTAGTTTACCTCTACAAATGACTCAGTCGAATTCAAACAGAGTGGGGAAAAAAAACAAAGTAAGGAGCCAAAAACGTACCACTTCCACATGGAATTGGGAGGAGACATGCCATGGCTGACAACATGTGGTGTGAAGATAAAGTCATGTCTCATCAATGTAACATGACTGATGCCTAGTGAGCAGAATACTACCTAAAAATTGTCTTTCAATATATTTGGACTAATAATATCATTGTTTTTGAAAAATCCAACTGCGATGTAGCGAGGGACGACTGTAAACTGTTCCAAGGTGAAACTGTCGCCATCATAAAAACCTTGGTTTTAATTGTACAATATGAAACAAAATTACATAAGTTAATAAGTTATCCACAGCCCCTATCAAGACGTAAAGATCATAAAACAATATTTAAAACGAGCAAAGTTTGGCGTCATTTTGAATATTAATTTATTGTCACAAAAAAAAAAAAACACACAAATACTGGATTCGTAATTTTGCAATTTACCTTACTGACACGCAATGTAAGAGAAAAAAAAAAAAAAAAACATATCCTAAAAACGTATACTTGCCAAAGTGAGTCAAAGCTTTTTTTCCAATCACTCACGCCGGCAAAGTTAGGGCGCTCACGTTAAGATAACGGTGATCAATTATTACAGTTTATTCCTGACACATCTCCATAACCCCAAGTGTGGCCATTTGTAATCGGCCAGCGGTTTTGGGAACGCAACCCAACACAGAATAGCGGTGGTCTTGCAAAAAGTGAGGCCCGTTTATATTCAAAACGAAAACTGGAGTCATTGTAGTCGCTTGCTGGAAGTCCGCCAGTAAAATGAAGCATTAGCGACGTCTGGGTGCCTCACCCGCATAATAAATACCTTTGATGACAGCCCGCACGCCAGACGCATTTCTGAAACTAACCTTCAATATTTCAAAAGTTAAGCCGCTAAGACGAATAACTTGGAAAATGCATCTCTCCGCCTCACAGACGCGCATACTTTTATTAGCCAGCCTCGGCCCGTCCTATTTGTCACTGTCCGCGGGGGGAGACCTTTATCTGCTAGGGGGAATTCATCAGCGCCTTCTCTTCTTTTACTGACTACTTAACCTGCAACTTTGCCCACAGAGGACTCCGGTTACTTTAGAACAGCGGCGCGCTCCTGTCTCGTAGAGGATCTTTGACCGGCGTTTTGGCTCTAGGTCCCCTAAAAGCAGCACAGTGCTCCTGGCATATAGTGAAGCTTTTGAATGTTTTTGTTGTAGATCATTAAAAGCGATAGAGCGCTCCTGTCATGCAGAGGATCTTTGACAAGCATTTTTACCGTAGGTCCCTTAAAGGTAGTAGAGTGCTGCTGTCATATTGAGGATCTTTGACTAGCATTTTTGCAGTCGGTACATCAAAACTGTAGAGCACTCCTCTTGTATAGAGAATCTTTGACTAGCATTATGCACTAGGTCCTTAAAAGCAGCCCAACACTCCAGTCATTCAGAGGATCTTAGTCTAGCTTTTTGCAGTCAATACTTAAAAACAGCAGAGCGCTCCTGTCATATAGAGGCTCTCTGACTAGCGTTTTTGCAGTCGGTACTTAAAAACAGCAGTGCGCTCCTGTCATATAGAGGATCTTTACCTAGCATTTTTGCTGTAGGTCTTTGAAAAGCAGCAGAGCACTCTTGTCATATTGAGGAGCTTTGACTAGTGTTTTTGCAGTCTCTGCTGTCATATAGAGGATCTTTGACTAGCGTTTTTGCAGTCTCTGCTGTCATATAGAGGCTCTTTCACTAGCTTTTGCTGTATGTCCCTTAAAAGCAACAGCGCGCTCCTGTCATATAGAGGATCTTTGGCTAGTGTTTTTGCTGTATGTCCCTTAAAAGCAACAGCGCGCTCCTGTCATATAGAGGATCTTTGGCTAGCGTTTTTGCAGTCTCTGCTGTCATATAGAGGCTCTTTGACTAGCGTTTTTGCAGTCTCTGCTGTCATATAGAGGCTCTTTCACTAGCTTTTGCTGTATGTCCCTTAAAAGCAACAGCGCGCTCCTGTCATATAGAGGATCTTTGGCTAGTGTTTTTGCTGTATGTCCCTTAAAAGCAACAGCGCGCTCCTGTCATATAGAGGATCTTTGGCTAGCGTTTTTGCAGTCTCTGCTGTCATATAGAGGCTCTTTGACTAGCGTTTTTGCAGTCTCTGCTGTCATATAGAGGCTCTTTCACTAGCTTTTGCTGTATGTCCCTTAAAAGCAACAGCGCGCTCCTGTCATATAGAGGATCTTTGGCTAGTGTTTTTGCTGTATGTCCCTTAAAAGCAACAGCGCGCTCCTGTCATATAGAGGATCTTTGGCTAGCGTTTTTGCAGTCTCTGCTGTCATATAGAGGCTCTTTGACTAGCGTTTTTGCAGTCTCTGCTGTCATATAGAGGCTCTTTCACTAGCTTTTGCTGTATGTCCCTTAAAAGCAACAGCGCGCTCCTGTCATATAGAGGATCTTTGGCTAGTGTTTATGCAGTCTCTGCTGTCACATATAGGCTCTTTGACTAGCGTTTTTGCTGTATGTCCCTTAAAAGCAACAGCGTGCTCCTGTCATATAGAGGATCTTTGACTGTTTTTGCAGTGGGTCATGGAGAGGTTCTTTTTGAAGTCAGTACTTAAAACCAGCTGAGCACTCGCATCACATAGAGGATCTTTGACTAGTGTTTTTGCAGTCAGTCTTTAAAAAGAGCAGTGCGCTCCTGTCATGTTGATACTTACTAGCGTTCTTGCTGTAGGGCTTTAAAAGCAATAGAGCGCTCCGATCATATAGAGGCTCTTTGACAAGTGTTGTTGCAGTCTGTACCTAATAACAGCAGAGAACTCTTGTTATATAGATAATCTTTGACTTGAGTTTTTTCTGTAGGTCCCTTAAAAGCAGCCGGGTTCCCCTGGCATCTTTGACAGTTTCTGCAAAAGGTCATTAAAAACATGAGAGCACTCCAGTCATAGAGAGGATCTTTGACTTGCATTTTTGCAGTAGGTTGTTAACAACAGCTAATAACTCCCGTTGTACAGAGAAGGAAGGTTCTTTCAATGGCATTTTTGCAGTCAGTCTTTAAAAGCAGCATAGCACTGCTGTCATAAAGGATCTTTGAATAGCATTTTTTCTGTGGGTCCTTGAAAGCAGCAGAGCATTCCGGACGGAGACGATCTGTGACTAGCATTTTTGCAGTGAGTAGGATCTTTGACTTGCATTTTGCAGTAGGTTGTTAACAACAGCCTAAAAACGTCCGTCGTACAGAGAACCTTTTGACTTTTTGCAGTAGATCCTTAAAAAGAGCTGAGCACTCCCATGTATATAGAGGCTCTTGGACTAGAGTTTTTTGTAGTAGATTCAGCAGGAAACTGCTGTCATAAAGGATCTTTGACTAGGATTTTTTCTGTAGTTCCTTAAAAGCAACAGGGCATTCCAGTCGGAGACAATCTTTGACTAGCGTTTTTGCAGTCGGTAAGTAAAAATAGCTGTGCACTTCCGTGTCACAGAGAGGATCTTTGACTAGTGTTTTGGCAGTAGGTTGTTAGCAACAGCTAATAACTGCCGTCGTAGAGAGAACCTTTTGACTTTTTGCAGTGGATCCTTAAAAATAACTGAGCACTACCGTGTCATATAAAGACTCTTGGACTATTTTTTTGCAGTAGCAGAACACTCTCCTAATATGAAGGATCTTTGACTAGCATGTTTTCTGTGGGTCCCTGAAAGCAGCAGGACATTCCAGTCAGAGACGATCTGACGATCCAGCGTTTTTGGAGTCGGCACGTAAAAAAAACTACAGCAAGGCGCTCCCACGTCCTAGATGGAAGGTTTAGGGGTTTTGCAGTCGATAACTTAAAAACAGCAGAGCACTCCCGTCATGGAATGTTTTGCCTAGTGCTCTAGCCATATAGAGAATCTTTTTTTTCTAGTATTTTGCAGTAGCTCTTAAGAAGAACGTGCTGCTGTCACGGTTTTTGGAACACGAACGTGAAACCAACAGAGTAAAATATTGCTTTGGTTTTCATGTTTGACTTCTCCCTTATCAGCCCCTGAAATGTTTGCGCTGACAATCGGCGGAGAAGGAGAATAAGCGTGAATGGAGACGTCGGGTCCATTGTAAAAATGCGCCCCGCAGAATAATTGAGTTGAAAAGTAATGATATAGACGGCGGTGTTGGCATCTTTTGCATGATTACAGCGCTCGCGTTCACAAAGGCATCTACGGGGGATGCTCATTAGTGTCACACGGAGGGATCCATTACCAGCATCGTGATAGCGGATGAATCAGTCTCCTCCTTTCGGTAGAATGGAGGCGTGTTTGCGTCGCTCCCCTCCCTGCGCTATCTCCTTCTTCCCCTTGTCTCGCCCGTCCTCTTATCTCGCCGTGCCGCGTCGCCTCGCCATTTATTTCCCTCTCAGACCGCCGAGCGAGGAATCCCTGTTTTGACAGAAAGTCCTCCACTTTGTGTCATCAAATTCAACGAGCAATTTCCCACTTGTCCCCCTCTATTCAGGAGTCGCCTCACCTCCATGATAAATCAACTGCAGTAATTTGAGGAGAGGTTGTAAAGTACTCTGTGAAATACTTCTCGGACTTAAAAGTGCATTTCATGTTTGGTTCGGTAAAAGGGACTCTGGTGCGTTGGCTCTGCTAGTGTCAGTAGCATCTTTGATGAGCATTTCTCTGTAGTTCTTAAAAACAGCAGAGCGTCCTTACAATCAGCGCCCTTGAGGATCTTTGATTAGCAATTTTGGAATGCATCCTTAAATGCAGCACCTTTGTCATATACACGATAGTTGATTTGTATTTTTGCAGTAGATTGTTAATAACAGCAGAGCTCTCCTGTCACATAGATGATCTTTCAGTAGTATTTCTTTGTGCAGGTCCTTAAAAACAGCAGTGTGTTCCCTGTCACCTGGCACATGATTTACTTGCATTTTTGGAATGCATCCTTAAAAACAGCACCTTTGTCATATACACGATAGTTGATTTGTATTTTTGCAGTAGATTGTTAATAACAGCAGAGCTCTCCTGTCACATAGATGATCTTTCAGTAGTATTTCTTTGTGCAGGTCCTTAAAAACAGCAGTGTGTTCCCTGTCACCTGGCACATGATTTACTTGCATTTTTGGAATGCATCCTTAAAAACAGCACCTTTGTCATATACACGATAGTTGATTTGTATTTTTGCAGTAGATTGTTAATAACAGCTGAGCTCTCCTGTCACATAGATGATCTTCCACCAAGCTCCTTAGTTGTGATTTACACCATAAATGTTAGTCCTTAATTTTTTTATTGAGATTTAGATTCTGTTACCATGAAAACATACCATGGAAGAGTTTAAATCACCTAAAGAAGGCTAACAATGCTAACATGCTAACGTTACCATGCTATCACCTAGGATAAAAGCGCCTTCCTCTGAAAACACCTAGCATGTTAACAAAAAGTGTGCTTTAATTCATATTCATGAAAAATTGCAAAGAAAAAAAAATGCGAGCATGCTAACACCTGGAATGATAGTGATAGTGGCTAAAAATGCTACTATGCTAATATTAGCATGCTAGCCAAAATGCTTTTCAGGTTATTTTGAACGCAAGCAGACAGATATACTGTACTTCTGCAAAAACATATGGTATACACATTATGGTATACTTCCCTAAAAACAGCGTATTGAGAATCTTCGATTTCCATTTCTGCGGTAGGTCCATCAAAACAGCAGAGGATCTTTGATTGGTGTAAAAGTATTGCGCAGATAGCCGCTCATTCACACGCGGACGGTGCAGCATCAGGACCAGCCAGGGCTTCTTGTTTTCCCTGGAAGCCGTTCTGGCCATGAAAAGCAAGAAATGAAAGCAGGCCAGTACACAAAACACGTGTTCCAATCTGCGCGGGTCAGCGAGTTCTATCAGGCCGGGTCGTCCCCTCATAGCACAGCTCATCTAATGAGTGGCTTTGCCGTCTTTTCAGCCTCCACTTCATCCGACAAGGGCCACGGAGGGGTCAAGCAGGCTCGATATTGGCCTCCTTAATTACTCACCTCATTAACACGTGGCTCCTCTCACTCCATCGCCGCTCCCTGCATACTCATCGTCAGCATCAGCGGGTGCAACAGATGCCGAGAGCCTCTCTTCACGCGCGGTCGGACGGAGTGGACTCTTCTGCGCTTGCTGCAGCGCTTAGCATTCAAGCATGCAATCGCACCCGTCATTAGAATGGAACTGAGCATTTCTGTGCCAGTCGACCCGGCCGAGTCACACGTACTGTACAATAACGCGCACGTCCTTCATAGCGTGACCAACTTTGGGGTTAATTGATTTTTTAATGACGTTCCAACAGTAAAATGTGTCCCTTATGAGCAACAAACGTGAGAAAAATGTGTGAACAGGGTTGGCTATCATTTCATATTATTCGATATCTGTGCCAAATTAAAATTCCGCTGTTGAATGCGTGTGTGTGTGGGAATTGAGCGCTGCTGTTTGCGTGTTAAGGTCGGCAATACAATTCAATAATGAAGCGTCTCTTTATCGCAGCAAAACAGTATGTGCAATAAAAAAAAACAACCCGCTTGTGTTGATGTTCAAATTTTCACTGTGAATGTGTGTGTTGGAATTGAGCGCTGCTGTTTGCGTGTTAAGGTCAGCAATACAATATTATAAAAAAGTGTCTTTTTCGGGACGCTACATTACCTTATGAGACTTTGATTGGTGGATGAGTCTGCATGATTTTTGCACCTAAATGTGGCACCGGACCCGGTTACTTCCGTCTGCAATACCAAGTTTTGAGTGAAAAATTGCTCAGACTGACACTTTTGAAGTTCCTCGAGGACTGACCAGACCCTAGCTAGATGAGGCCGCCTCCTGTATATGCCCACCATTTCATGGAGGACAGTTTGGGGATGAAAACAAAACAAAAACCAAAAACAGTCTTACTACAGATCTTAAAATTTGGTAAGCATTAAAAGAAGTATTTTTCTGTATTAACTCATTGCATTCCTACATTTGAGAGAAAAATCGCTCCTCATGAACTGACCCGACCCTAGCTAGATGAGTCTGCCCCTGTGTATGCTCACCATTTCATTCAGGACAGTTTGGGCAAGAAAATAAAGCAAACAAAACAACAGGCTTCGCTACAAATCTTAAAATTTGGTAAACATGAAAGAAGTATTTTTCTGCATCAACTCACTGGTGGTCACTGATGTGAAATAAAATGATAACTGTTTCAGATAAGAAAAAATGAGAAAAAAATGTCATAACAATCACAGCAAAAAAAATGAACAGCTTGGGATGATGTTCAAAATTCCGCCGTTGAATGTTGGAATTGAGCGCTGCTGGTGGTGTGTTAAGGTTGTCAATACAGTTTAATAATAAGGCGTCTCTTTCGGGACGCTACGTGCCCATCAGTTTGTGGAAGTTTGGGGAAGAACGCAAAACGAAACAAAAAAACAGGCTTCGCTACAGATCTTAAAATTTTAAATAGCACTACAGTAGTGTACGTATTTTTCCCACATCAACTTATTGGTTGTCCATGAGAGCACCTAAGTGGTGCTGCATTCCCTAGCTGTAAGGCCAATGAGAAGCCTGAAGAAAGTCATTTCTGGAAAAGGCGCTCACATTACCTATAGCAAATATAGGAAAAGAGGAATAATACCTGTGGACTTTAAGTAAAAATCTTGAATATCGCAATTTAAAACCGCAAAATCAACAAAACCATACAAAAAATCAAGCAGACCACAGAGGAACCCCTTTTAGTGTACGCCGCAAAACTTAACCCAAAGAAAAAATGTACCTTAACTGAGGCGGAATTTTGGCGTAGAATCCATTTGGACTGAATTAATGACGCTAGCCAAGGTACCACTGTACATTTCATAGCGTGCCAAAAACTTTCTAAAAAAAAAAGGTGATTTTCCGTGACCAAAAACCACATACATAAATTCAAAACATACGGAAAAGTCGTGCTGGTTATTCCGTATTTGTTTGGGCACAATAAAGTTGAATAAGTCAAAGCATAAACCTCCTTAAGGGATGAGTAGCTTTCTTGCTGACTGGCCATAAATCCCCCAAATCCCAAACAGCCAAAGTGAAGACGATGATAATCTTGGCTCTTTTTTAGCCTTTTGTTTGCTTTGGCAAATCAGCCCTTCTATTCACTGCCTGATTTGATACTTTTTATGGCTGCTTCCAATTAAACGTGCTCCATTCTTGCAGTGAAAGAGAACTGATTGTGCTGTGAAATGCTCTCTTTGCCGTAACGTTGCACACAAAGGATGGTGGAGAGTTGGATCTTCTTTTCCTCCTGAAACAAACACGCAACGCAATGGGACTTTTTTAAGACTCGACTTTTGTGGTCATAAAATAACAATTTTATTCTTGTGGAACTGGAATTTTAGCAAAAATGGCTATTGCTACGGTGACACTAACTTTACAAGTCATATTTTTTCTTGTTGTTATTTTAGTTAAAAATAAGTCTTACTTGTAAATAAATCATGACAATAAAGCGCCATTAGCGCTAACATTAGCATGTTAGAGCTTTTGCTATTTTCTAAGGTACGCGCTTACATACAAACGTATTCTTCATGTTAGCTGTTAGCATGCCACCCATCCTCATGTTAGCATCGTTGACATGCTGAAGTTGACATCTTAGCATCTTAGCAAGCTGAACAAAAGCATGTCAGCATTACTAACTTGCTAGCGTTAGCATGTTCAGCTTTTTGCTATTTTTTTAAAGATATAAACTTATATAGACACTGTTTTTCATGTTAGGTCTTAGCATGCTAACCATACACATGTTAGCATTTTTGATATATCATTTCATGACTACAATACTTTTTTCTTTTTTTTCCCCCCCAAAAGGACAACTTTTGTGGTCATAAAATTGGAATTTTAGTAAAAAAATGTATTGCTATGTTGACTCTAGCTTTACTTTTGGTTATTTTGGGTAGCATTACGGTTGTTTCAGTAATTGTAACTAAAATCTTGTAAATAAGTCATAAAGTATAATTTTTTTCATTGTTATTTTAGGAACCATGGTTTAAAAAAAAAAATTCTTACTTTTAAATGAATCATGACAATAATACGCCATTAGCATGCTAATGCTAGGTGTTCGCATGCTGAACAAAAGTACGTTAGCATTATTAACATGCTAACATTAGCATGTGAAGTTTTTTAAACACTTACTGTTTTCATGTTAGGGGTTAGCATGCTAACCGCTAACATGCTAGCATTGTTGATATATCATTTTATAAATAAAGGACTTTTTTTGTATAATATTAATTTTATTCTGAATCAATACAGTTTATCCAGTACCTTTCATGCTTATAAAATCGCAACTTAAAATTTTTAAATGTTACAAATTCAAAGCCATTTGTGTCATACAATTTTAGACAATTAAAAAAATATTTTAATATTCTAGTAAGAGCAGGATTTTTCTATCTTTTATGTTGTGTTAAGCTTGTAAGATGAAAACATTTCTTGTAATATTTAAATTTGATCAAAAATGATGACTTCTTTGAAATTATTTTAATATTCTACCTTAGGTCTGGGTTATTTTGGGTGGTATTGCAGTTTTATTTTTAATAGTACTAACTCGTCTTGTAATAAAACCATGTTGTAAAACTGTGATAATATACATTTATTCAGGGGTATTTTACAGTTTTATATACAACATTCTAGAAATATAAATACGATTTTTTTTAACATTTCGTTAAAATACAGGTTATCTCAAATACTTTTCACTCTCACAAAGTTACAACTTTTTTCCTGTCATTTTTTTGGAACCATCTCTTAATATTAGTATTTCAAAATTCATTCATTCATTCATTTTCTCTACCGCTTATCCTCATTAGGGTCACGGGGGTGCTGGAGCCAATCCCAGCTGACTTTGGGCGGGAGGCGGGGTACACCCTGGACTGGTCGCCAGTCAATCACAGGGCACATATAGACAAACAAACATTCACACTCACATTCATACCTATGGACAATTTAGAGTCACCAATTAACCTAACATGCATGTTTTTGGAATGTGGGAGGAAACCGGAGTACCCGGAGAAAACCCACACACGCACGGGGAGAACATGCAAACTCCACACAGAGATGTTCAACGGAGATTCGAACCCTGAACCTCCTGACTGTGAGGCCAACGTGCTACCCAGTCAGCCACCGTGAGGCTATTTCAAAATTGTATGTCATAAAATATTTTATAATACTCTAAATTAATTTTGCCATGATTAGGATTTTTTTTACCGTTTTTTTTTTATTTTATGCATGTAAAATGACATTTTATAGGTAAATTTAGATTTTTATTTGTAGAAAAAACTACAACTTTATGATTGTGTTTCATAAAGTAGAAGCTGGATTTTATTTTTCCCAATTTTAACATTTCCCAATGTTATGCTTGTAAAATAAAATAAAAATTCTGGTAAATTTAGATTTTTATTTTTTTTAAGGTAATGTTATGATTTTGTTTAATATTACCTACATCTTACCTATAAATGACAATGCTTTGCTCATAAAATTAGTTTGTTTTTAAATATATGTTTCTTCTTTTCTTTTCGGCTTATTCCTGCTTATCCCATCAGGAGTCACCACAGCCAATCATTTAGTTCTGTTTGATTCGCATGTTTTGATTTGGCAAAAGTTTTACGTCGAATGCCCTTCCTGACACAACCCTCTATATGAAGGACATGATACATATATATATATATATATATATATATATATATTTGGGTGTGACCAGGATGGACAGGATCAGGAATGAGCACATCAGAGGGACAGCACATGTTAGAGGTTTCGGGGATAAAGTCAGAGAGGCCAGACTGAGATGGTTCGGACATGTCCAGTCGCCTCAATCTAACCCTGAAAACAAAAAATAAAGCTGTAGTTTGCGGACAATTAGTTTGTGGAAAAAATGAGGTAAGTCAAAATGTTACAAGAAAAAAAATGCAATTCAGATATAAGAATAAACTCTTAATATTATGAGGAGAAAGAGTGTCCATTTAGTGGATTAAAGTGGAAATATTTTATTTATTTGTCAAAAAATGCAATTTCATACAAAACAAGTCGTATGTTATATTTGATAACTGGGTAAATAAATGATGATTTTATGGCCATAAAATACCACATTTACAGTATAATCTTCTTTTCTCTGGTACTAAGACACAAAGTGCATAAAAACAGCATCGGAGTACATGATGACAGTTTTGGAGGTCTGTGCGAGTGTTCCAGCTCAACCCAGTTTAACCCCAGCGGTGTCACTGAGGCGTCGGTGTCGTCGGCGTGCGGCGTCGTGTTACTTCCGCCCGCTTTGCTCCATTTATTCGGGGCTGCTGTTGTCGGCGAGGCCCGGGCAGTTATTGCAGACATTTGTTTGCCGCAGAGCCCCTAAACATGTTTGGCCAATACGACGGGGATGCTTGAGCGCGGCCCAGGTCTGATGTGGTGATTCATTTCCTGGTGGGTAGCGGTAATGAAAGTCTATTTTTAACCCTAACCCGGAGTCCTGCTTGAGGTAAACTTCATTGAGGACTTTTGTGCAGCCCGATGTCATGAGACGGCAGTCTGCACGGGCTGTTTGTGTTGCGTCACGTATGCGAATATCAGCTGCTCCGTACATCAGCAGGAACGCAATGTCACGTTTTTATTGCGTCGCAATGTCCCTAAAAATTCACTACAGCTTCCCCGGCCGGCTAAACACTTTGTTAGCCGGAGGGAGGCGTTATGAACGGAGATATTATTTCATGTTTTTATTACGTGAGAAGACACATAACATTCGCAAGCGCTTTTTTTTTTTAATAGTAACAGCTAACAGCTAGCATGTTAGCATTGCCAGCATGCTAACATTAGCTTGTTGGATTTTTTTGTTGTTGCTATTTTCAGGTCTAAGCTTACATAGACACTTACGGTTTTTGCTAACCGTAATGCTGAAGTTGGCATTTTTGCGTTTTAGCCATCTTTATAGGTAGGCTATAAACTTATATAAAGACTAAGCACTGTCATGCTAAGCATGCTGACAGATATCTGGTTAGCATTATTAACATGCTAACATTAGCATGATAGATGTTTTGCTATTTATTTTATCGTATCAATTTTTATAGACGCAGTTATTGTGTTAGCATGCTAACTGTTAACATTGTTGGCATCTTAACGGCTAGCATGTTAACATTGCCAGCATGCTAACATAAGCATGTTCGATTTTTTGCTGTTTTTAAAGGTATATGTTTATATGTATAGACACTTTTTATGTTAGATGTTTGCATACAGACCGTTATCATGCTAGCATTGTTAATATGCTAAAGATGGCATCTTAGCATTTAAGCCATTTTAAAGGTAGGCTATAAACTTACATAAAGACTAAGCACTGTCATGCTTACATAAAGACTAGTTAGTGTTCGCAGGCTGAAAGATAGCATGTTAGCATTACTAGCATGTTAACATTAGTATGTTAACATTACCAGCCTGCTAATATAAGCATGTTTGATTTTTTGCTATTTTTAAAGGTATACCTTTATATGTATAGACACTTTTTATGTTAGATGTTTGCATACTGACTGTTAGCATGCTAGCATTGTTAATATGCTAAAGTTGGCATCTTAGCATTTTAGCCATTTTAAAGGTAGGCTATAAACTTACATGAATACTAAGCACTGTCATGCTAGGTGCTTACATAAAGACTAGTTAGTGTTAGCAGGCTAAAAGATAGCATGTTAGCATTACTAACATGTTAACATAAGCATGTGAGACTTTTTGCTATTTTTGAAATGTATAAACTTATATAGAAACTTTATTTTTGTAATTGTTATTTTTTTTATCTTTATGATAGACTTTTTGCTATTTTCAATTGTTTGAACTAAGCATGCAAACCGTGTGTTACCCATTCTTAATATGCTAAAGTTGCTGTCTAAGCAGCTAGCATGTTAGCATTTCCAGCAGGCTGACATTAGCATGATCGATTTTCTTTTCCATTTTCAAAGGTTTAAACATACATAGACACTGTTTTTGTGTTAGGCGTTAGCATGCTAATGTTAGCATTGCATATATGCTAAAGTTAGCATCTTAGCATCTGAGCCATTTGTACAGGTGTAAACTTACATTGCAATTTTCGTACCATTATAACGTAGTACGATTTGTTAACCATTAAAAGAAAAGAAAATAAATATTGTGCTACAGCAAAATTGCTATAAATTGCTCTGCTATGCAACTTTAGAAACCATTTGCGGCTAATGCGTCATGCCTTGAAGCAAAAGCCTCTCCTCCTGCACGCAGTGGACTGTGAACACGAGCGCACCTGTTTTAAGTCCGTGCAGTGTTGTTATTTACACACCGGTCGGTGCGAGCCCTCCCCCGGCTTGTGATGCCGACATGCTTGGTTTGATGCGCGCTCGGCCATTCATGTGTGTTCTTATGTGGCCCGTTTGCTGGCAAGGCTTGCCGAGACGGCCATTATCGCGATGCACTTCCTGTATGTGGACAGCGCGCAAAACAATGCACCCATCATTGTGTGTGGAAACACACACAACAGAAATGACAATTCATTAATCCAATTAAAAATAGCACTAAAGGTAGCCACAATAACACAATATTAAGACATAAACAGTGTAACACACATGCGTACATGTGTATTTATGCAACATGTATTCCCTCTTATACACTATACATCATATCCTTGCTAACATTGTCATGCGCCGCAGGACAGGAGTTATCACTTCCTGTCCTGCAGTCTAATTTTGGTGTGCTGCGCTTCCTGCTGGGGGTAAGATGCAGCCGCTTTACCCCAGGAGAATGAGGCGCAGCTCTTCTCAGTCACAGTTAGTTTGGTTTATAAGCCCATCACTTCAATTACCTTAGGTTTCCTTGCCCAGGCTGTCACCTAGACGTACTCCATCCTTGTTGCTACTCCCGAGACTACCGTCTGAATTTTTACAGAGTCATTTTCTGTTGCCTTATCCTGCACTTCTGTGAGTACTTTGTACTTCATTATTATTAAAGGACTTTCTAATTTGCACACCAGTCTTCTGTCTCTGCATGCTGAGGGTCTACCGCTCGACAGCCACCTCCCAATTCTAACAAACACAGTACACAGTATGTCAGTTCTGAATATTAGAAATGATGCCATCATCATATGTCAACAAATTAGTCATGCTTTGTGACTAATTCCCGCTTTGCAGACCTGATGTCAGAAAGGTTCTGGTCATTTAAATAAGTTTATTCTTACAAATAATTAGTAGTATTAATATTATTATTAGTAGTAGTAGTACTAAAATTATACTTAAGCTATACTAAAAAAATATAGTAAAATTATACTTAAAAAAATATATATCTAAAGAGCATAATAATAATAATAATAATGAATATTATTATTATTTTATATAATAGTATAGTATGGTATAGTACTATAAAATATTAGTAATAATATTAATAAAATAATAAAATGATCATGCAATTACTAGTATTATTATATAACAAACAAATGAGTAATAATAATAATTAGTAGTATTATCAATATTATTATTATATTAGTAGTAATACTACGAATTGTTATTATTATATATATTATGACCAATAGAATAATGATATAATATTAGTATTAGTAGTAGTAGCAGTAGTATTATGACAATTTGTGTGTCTTTTGTCATTATTTATTTATTCATGAGCAATTGCAATTTTAATATGTAACAATGTAAAGACTATAAGTATTGTAGTTTTCCAAATAAAAAAAAACACAAACATCATGGTAAGCTATTTTTCATCCCATCCTCTTATCACCGCAACCCATTTAGGCGAATGGCCTGAAATAAAAGTGCGCTCTGCTGTTATGTGTTTTGTTTTTTAAATTCCCGGGAATAGGTGTCCAAAGTTTGGAACAGGGCCCAGTTGTGGCCCACAGATTGCTTTTTATTGGCCTGCAGCACTTTTTAAAACTAAGGTTTACAACGTTTTTTTCATTTTCTGCTCTAAATTGTTGATGAGTCTCTCGCAGTAGGAAGAAAAAATAAATGTATTTTACCCTTTGAGCTAAACAGAAGTTTGCTCAGCCGGTTTGGAAATTGGATGTTTTTCTTGATTTTTTTTGGCAATCATTTTAATATTCAGTGGAAAAAAAAAAGCTTAGACTCTTTCAAGCAGAACTAGAACTCCTAAGCGCCTCCCTTTTCCATCCGGTTAATGTTACGTGACGGACTAAATCCTGTTCCGATGAGCGCTTCATAATCTTTGGGGTCGCGCTGTTTCACGGAACAACACTCACCTGTGCTGCATCGGCCCGGAGAAGCGGGAGAGGAAATGGCTGTGCTAATAAAATCACATTAAGTTAACGAGCCCTGCAGTGTGTACTCTGGAATACATGAATAGCTAAGACGTTCTTTCACGTCTGTGGGAAAGTTCCGTCTTGGACCCTACTGGAGGTCGACGGGGGGGGGGCACGGAGGAAGGAGCTGCAGGGTCTTCTTTGGCAGCAGGGGTGGGTTAACGCCTTGCATTAGCATTCTAATGAGGGAGCGCACCAGGATGACCCGAGTGACATCGGAAGCGTGTAAAAGATTCATTCCGCCCACTATCTGGAAGACTTGATGAATGCTGCTAACGTAGCCTTGTACCCCCACAATGCCGCTTCAATGGAAAATATAACGGAAATAGCATTGAAGTCGTTCAGTAACAAAGACGCAGGGATTATCGTCCCTGGTGTTAAATTTGGAACGCAAGCCTTTTTTCTACTGTTTGTGTTGTGGTGGTGCTGTTTTGCTTGCAATGTATCTTTTCCCGTTTTTAGTCGGGAACTGGTATTTTCCTGAAACTCACCTATGTTCTGATTACTAAAGAATGGAGCACGATAGAAACAAACTTTGTTTTTCTCACGAAAGACACGTTCCATGTTCATATAGCCATTGAACACAATATTCCGTGCGCCTTGAAAGATCCGCCAAAATCGTTCTAACATTATAAGAGCCCACGAGACATGAAATAACACCCCTAAAGTCACCTTTACATCTACTATTACCCAATACAGTAGACACAGGCGTGTCTTACCCAGCACCAAGGACTTGTTTTTATTTGTCAGATCGCCTGCAGTAACAAAGAATCCAAACACGTGAAGGTCGGGCATGGTATCCCACAGGGTTCTGTGCTAGGACCGGTATTGTTCAGCCTTTATATGTCCCCCTTATGTAATACCATTAGAAAACACTCCATTCACTTCCACTGCTATGCAGATGACACACAACTGTACTTATCAATGAAACCTAACCAAGCTCGTCAGCTGTCCAAACTCCAGGTGTGTCTTAACAACACCAAGAGCTGAGTGACCTCCAACTTTTTACTATTAAACACAGATAAAACTGAAATCCTAGCCCTTGGTTTCCAGCACAGGGACAAGATGTGCCATAGAAACCTTGGTGTAATGATGATCAGGACCTTTCCTTTAGTTTCCAAGTGTCAAGTGTCATGAACAACATTTTTCCATTTAGCAAATGAAGAAAAGTTGAACATTCTTGCCACTACCGGATGCAGAAGAACTGCATGTGACCTCCAGGTTGGATTGTTGTAACTCTGTTAATAGGCTGACCCAGGAAATGTTTAAAGAGCCTTCCGTTAGTCCAAAACACTGCTGCACGAGTCTTAATCAGAACCAGAGGAAGAGATCATGTCTGACTCGTATTAGCCTCACTGCACTGGTTACCGGTAAAGATTAGAATTGGGTTTTAAAAGTCTCCTTCTTACATATAAACCAGTACACTTTCAGGCACCAGTACATCTTAAAGAGCTCCTAGAACCCTTTCCACCCAGTAGAACACTGAATTTATAATCACTCCTGGAATTTTTGTAGGTGGAACGGGAGGTAGATCCTTTAGTTGTCAGGCTCCTCTGTGATGGAACCATCTCCCCGACCCAGTCCGGGGGGCAGACACCTTCTCTTCATTGGAAAACTCTTATAGACTGCTATGTATAAGACACGCCTCGATGTTCCTTGGACTGAAATAAAGACTGACTCAATCTGCCACCCAACCGGTTGAGACAGACGGCCACCCCACAGAGCCTGGGTTCAAGGTTTCTTGCCCAGATGGGAGATTTTCCTTGCCGCCGTCGCCAAATGCTTGCTCGTGTGGGGTTTCAGTCGGCTGTCTGCTTTATTTTACTAAAACTTTACTTTTACACGAGGATAAAGAAAGGATAAGAATGTTTTTTGAGGGATATCTAAAAAAAAACAGCCTCAAAATCGCAAACTAAGCGGTACGAAAAAATGTCATGTTTTGTTCTACGGGTCAAAAATTTGCAAAATGTGTTCATCTGCCGTGTTAGGAATGTTGACGTTGAGTTGGGACCGCATAACATTTTAAAGTTTTGCTCCATTTTTCATTGTCATTTAGAATAAATACTCCTGTTCTTATATGCCCAACGCTTCATCTCAAGGCCTGCTGGTGACCAGTATGGAACACCAACTACACACCACCACGACGCCTTTGAATGCGTCTTCTGAATGAGTGAATGAATTTGGCCAAAAGTATCACTTCATTCACTCATGCTCTATCGTTTTCCCCCACTGGCGTCACAGGTATGCTGGAGCCTATCCCAGCTGGCTTTGGGCGAGAGGCGGCGTACACCCAGGACTGGTCGCCAGCCAATCGCAAGGCACATATAGACACACAACCATTCATTTAAATTGCTTAAAGGATCAATGCCATGATTGATCAAATCCTGCCTAAATATGCTCTCTATTGTTTGTAAATATGTTCTATGTTGTTTGTTTTATGAACGTTTGCAAAGATTACATTGATTGTTATTGTCATCAATTTTGTTCAATTATTATTTCAAAATATTATGATCTGGGGCGCATTTTTTGACCACGTGCTCATTAGCCAACAAGTATATTTCATAAAGCAGCGGCAACAGAACCAATGTTGTAACCGCGGAAAGGCCAAGCTGACCAGCCAGCATTGATTGCGGTGATGAGTCCATTGTATGTAACAATATGGCAAGCCGACCCGCGTGCGTTTCACACCCGTACCCGAGTGGCGACATTTTAAAGCGCATGCAGAGGCAGATGGTGCAACTTCGTGACACTTTGCTGTATTTTGAATTGAAGAGTTTCCAAGTGCTCAGCGGCTCTCATGGGTCGTGCGCAGCCCACACTCCTTAGGCCGACCACCCGTGCATCGGAGCACAATAAGAACAAAATAAAAAGAATTTGTGAGAACGCGTACAGACAGGCACTTAATAAAACGGGCCGAGCGGCGCTTCACGTCAATATTAGCTGCAGCTTTGATTCAGTCGAGCACAGTTGACAGGATCATTAAATTCGAGGACTGGGGCAGCTTATATGAAGCGTCCCCAAGCCCCTTTTGCAGGCGACGGCAGCTACTCGATGCTCTTTTTCGACGCTGATGGGCCAGTAAAGCACACATACAGTATGTCATTGTTGCTTGCCGGGCCTTTTACACGCTTTTACGCTTTGTCCGGCGGTCGAGAGGATTTCTATGGCGTGCAATTTTCGGAGAGCCGCGGCAGAGCCTGTCTGTCAATCTCCTGTTTTGTTTTGTTTTGAATAGCTTGTTTTCGTGCCATCTATTACTCCCCGCCTCTGTGAGCGCTTAAAAGGGTAAGTAATCGTCATTTGAAGACGTCGCTGTCACTTGCGTGGACCACCCCGCCGTCTTTTATGGCCACTTAGTGCAATTCCAAGTCCAGCTTGGGTTAGGAATTATCAACGGATAATAGCTGAGAAAAAGCGCAGAAAGCCAAAGCAAAACAAAAGCAAAGTTGAACAAAGCCCTTAAGAAGATCAATCAAACATACAGTATTATTTAATGATTCCTTATTTTGCATAGTTTGTTGATATTGTTGTTATTCTAGTAATTCATTTGTTTTTATTATTATTTAGTTGCCGTAGTCAAACAGTACAGCAACATTTCAATATGAAAACAAAACTGGTGTGAACACAAAGTACACTGTATCTGTAACAATTTGTTTCTCTAATAATTTAAGGAATTTTTATGATACAATAAACACAAGTACATATTTTTTATCCGTGTTTTTTTTAATCAAATGTGATATTTTAATTTTTATACTTATTTAACACACGTTGTTTCATTACTACGCCATGTATTGTATATTTTGAATTAACACATTTTAATTGGGAATATAGATAAAAACACTTAAACAAAACATGCATGAACAAAACACACAAATATTTGTCCGGAAGGAAATTGACAAAAATACTTATGATGTCATCTATTTTATTAGAATTAATTTTGATATTTTATCATCTAATTGAACTTACTTTATTTGGTAATGTAGCTCAAATGTAAATGTTTAAACATATGTGAAGACAAAATAAATACAAAAAATTGTAATCAATGAAAAAATATAATTGAATGCGTTTTACTATAAATAGCACAGATACAGTGCATATGGTTTTATTGGTCTTATTTTATTATATTTTGCATTTTGCTTAAACATTTTAACTGACGTAAAATAGGTAGTAACAGTAATAATAGTAAAAAAATATACAAAACATGTATGAACAAAATACACATTTATTTGGTAAAAAAATGAAAGTAAATTTGCAATTCATGTATTTTTGTTCTAGTAATTACTGTGCGATTTATTCCATCCTAATTATTTTATTATTTAAATTAATATGTGTAATTTGCATAGCATTATTATTATATTCGATGACTAATTGATAACGCAGCAAACATTTAAATGTTTAAACATAACATATATGACGACAACTACATCAATGAAAAAAAGCAAACAAACAAACAAAATACAAAAAATGTTTGCGGGAAATGAAAGTAAATATACAACGGAATGTATTTCGGAAAATGTGAGAAAATAATCCCAACGGCTGTTTGGAGTGTGTTTCTTTGAAGTCTGGTGGAGGTAGCGAGAAGAAGTTCTGAATAACATACACTGCTTAGTGTTTGTGCAGTAATTGTTTCGTTAACCCCGTCTACGTCACTGCGCTGGAGCGCGTGTTATTGGAGCATCAGGAACGCGTTTACACATCACGATGGGCGTCTCCGTCGACGATTCCTACCTCGTTCTTCTGGTGTGTTACCTGCATGAGCCTTAACATTGATATATTCTCTACATGCTTCACGCCGGCACATGAATATTGCATGAGGAAATTAATATTCCCCCTGACTATGTCGCGTGTTGTCTCCACAGCGCCAACACGGTGCCATGTTTCATTTCAGTTGATGGTGGATGATTTTATTTTCCGGCTGCAGGCCTACAGACTGTATTGACAGCAAATGATGCTGCAAAGTAATTTCTTTTTTTTTGTACATTATGTGGAACACACTGTGACATGGAGTGTAACTGGTTGATCTACACCCTCAACACATTCTGGGTGTAAAGACGGTGGAAACTTTCACTAGTAAGTGTCAATAATTCACTGCAGTCATGTCTATAGTCACTATATTCTCTTTTGTCCACTATCGGGAGCTGTGCACATTCAAATTCGGTTCCGCCTGTGTCCAACTTGTTCTTGACATTTTTTTGGAATTTTATTTGAAATGCACATATTCATACATTATGATTGTTAATATGAATACATTACATATCAGGTAAAAATAGTGTTAAAAATTATTATTATTTGTACATTTTTATTGCTACATGGCAAACAAGTTACCAGTAGGTGCATAGATTAACTTCACACTGACGTCTTCTAACTGTCACAGTACTTACAGGTAACTCCAGACTGTCTTTGATCATCCTGGAGCTGATCATTGGGTGAGCTTTTGCCATTATGGTTATTGTTTGATCCATTTTGATAGTTGTCTTCCGTTTTCTGCCACTTGTCTCTGGTTTTGCTCTCCATTTTAAGGCAATAGGGATCATTTTAGCTGAACAGCCAAAAATTGTTTGCGCATCTTCATAAGTTTTCCCCTGTCCAGTCAACTTTTTGATAATAGTACGCTGTGTCAACATTATCTTGAACGAGCCTTTTTCCTCCGGCTTTCAAAGAGAAATGATGTTCAACAAGTGCTGCTTTTTCACTCAATTGATCACCAATCACTGATTGAATGCCACACTGCTATTTTTTGAACACACCCCTTTTCAACTAATTGCACAGCCTTAAGAGCATGCATATCATGAACACTGGACCATGTTTTTTGTTCTGAGAATCTACTGCACCTACTGGTAACTTGTTGTCATGCAGCAATAAAATATTCTTATAACAATACTTCATCTGCTTAGTCTCATTGCACTGCTATTATTGGGAACACAGTGCTGCTTACTTCCAGAACAAAAGTCATGGATGCATGCAGACACATAAGCATTTCATATTTTGCAAGTTTTTTTAGGAGAAATATTTCATTGTTTACATTGTTTATAAACAGCTTCAGTGCTTCATTGGTTATATTTCACTAAACGCCACAACTCCCTTTTTTCATCCCCGGCAGATTCATTTACAGAGTAATTAATTTTCATCCAGTTTGTTTGTCATAAAGTTACCCATTTATTTTATTTAGAGAGGATTTCTCCTCGGCAAATTACTGCTATTTTCTCCTTTGGATGGGAAAAAAATTGCATTATACCCAAGAAAAAAATCCCTGGCTCTGTAAAATGAAGGCTTTCAGGTGATATCTCAGCATAAAGGCAATGGAAGCACTCGAGCGGCCAGTAGCCAATGAAACGGATAACAATGTAACCCAATGCATATTCAGACATTTTTTTAAAGCTCCGTAATAATGATCTCTGTCTGACGGTGGATGAAATTTCCGCCGTTTATTGACGAGGACAATCTTCTACACAGGATGATTATGCACGAGGAGAGTCCCGCTTGTAGAAATCCCCCGGTTGTTATCTGAATATACCTTCAGCCACAGGCGCATCCTGACGTGCATTTGTTTTCCTTTCATCACGGTGTCGTCCTGGCAAGCCGTCACTGAACAGGAGTGGGGAAAATTGGTAGAAATTTGCAGCTAGGGGGTTTAAAACGTTTAAAATGACAGCGTGGATAGCATGCAAACTACAACCCCCTCTGAAGGCAGGCCTGGAGGTGAGGCACGATGGCGAGCGTCTGGTGGCCGGCCTGCACCCAGGTGGCACAGCCCAAAAAGGTAACGTGGGTCCCCCCTCCCATGAGCTCACCACTCGTAGGACGGGTCGAAGGGGTCGGGTGCTAAGTGAGCTGGGTGGCGATCCTCGGCTACAGAAGCTTGTTGTCGGTCCGTCACCTCTCTGGCGGGGAAGGAACCTGAGTTAGTGCGTGAGATGGAGAAATTCCGGCTAGATATAGTCGGACTCACCTTAACGCACAGCAAGGGCTCTGGAACCAGTCCTCTCGAGAGGGGCTGGACTTCATTCCACTCTGGTATTGCCGGCAATGAGAGGCGACGAGCAGGGGTGGCAGTTCTTGTTGACCCCCGGCTCCAAGCCTGCACGTTGGAGTTTAACCCAGTAAGCAAGAGGGTAGTTTCCCTACGCCTTCGGGTGGGGGAGACGGGTCCTGACTGTTGTTTGTGCTTATGCACCAAACAGCAGTTCAGAATACCTTAGAGAAAGTACCTTACCTTAGAGTCCTTAGAGAAAGTACTAGTGAGTGCTCCCTCGAGGGATTCCCTTGTTCTGCGGGGTGACTTCAAAGCTCATGTTGGCTGCGATAGGGAGACCTGGAGAGGTGTGATTGGGAGGAACGGCCCCCCTGATCTTCACCCAAGCGGTGTTTTGTTATTGGACTTCTGTGCTCGTCCCGGATTGTCTATAACGAACACCATGTTTAAGCATAAGGATGTCCCCATGTACACTTGGCACCAGGACAACCTGGTTCGCAGTTTGATGATTGACTTTGTGGTTGTGTCGTCGGACTTGCGGCCACATGTTTTGGACACTTGGGTGAAGAGAGGCGCGGAGCTGTCAACCAATCACCACCTGGTGGTTAGTTGGTTCCGATGGTGGGAGAGGATGCCGGTCAGACCTGGCAGACCCAAACGCATTGTGAGGGTCTGCTGGGAACGTCTGGCAGAGTCCCCTGTCCGAAGGAGTTTCAACTCCCACCTGCGGGAGAGCTTTGACCATGTTCCAAAGGAGGCAGCGGACATTGAGTCCGCGTGGGCGATGTTTCGTGTCACCATTGTCGATGCGGCTGATCGGAGCTTACCGGCAGGCCAAACGGTCTGCGGCTCTGGCAGTCAATGAGGCAAAAATTTCGGACATGGGAGGAGTTCGGAGAGGCCATGGAAAATGACTTCCAGATTGCTTCTGGAAGACATTCCAGAGAAGACATTCTGGACCACCATCCGCCATCTCAGGAGGGGGAAGTAGTGCACAGTCAACACCGTGTACGGTGGGGTCGGTGTGCTGCTGACCTTGACTCGAGATGTTGTGGACCGGTGGGGGGGATACTTTGAGAACCTCCTCAATTCCACTCATGACTCTGAGGCGGGTTCCTCTATCTCTGGGGCTGAGGTTACCGAGGTGGTCAAAAATGCTCCTTGGTGGCAAGGCCCGGGGGTGGATGAGATCCGCCCTGATCTAACTAACGTGGGATCACACTCCTCAGCCTTCCCGGTAAGGTCTATTCAGGGGTTCTGGAGAGTAAGATATGCCGGATAGTCGAATCTCGGATTCAGGAGGAGCAGTGTGGTTTTTGTCCTGGTTGTGCAACTGTGGACCAGGTCCATACTCTTGGCAGGGTCCTTGAGTGTGCATGGGAGCCGTGACCTTCAACTCTCACCGGATCGGTTCGCAGCTGAGTGTGAATCAGCTGGGATGACAATCAGCACCTGTGCCATCTCCTGTCTCAAGTGTAGGAGTTTAAGTACCTCGGGGTCTTGTTCACAAGTGAGGAAAGACTGGAACGCGAGATGGACAGGCGGATTGGTGCGGCGTCTGCAGTGATGCAGACTCTGCACCAGTCTGTCGTGGTGAAGAGAGAGCTGAGCCATAAGGCAAAGCTCTCATTTACCAGTCGATCTACGTTCATACCATCACCTATGGTCATGAGCTTTGGGTAGTGACCGAAAGGACAAGATCGCGGGTACAAGCAGGCGAAATGACTTTTCTCCGCAGGCTGGCTGGGCTCTCCTTAGGGTGAGAAGCGCTGTCATCCGGGATAAACTCTGAGTAGAACCGCTGCTCCTCCGCATTGAGAGGAGCCAGATGAGGTGGCTCGGGCATCTGGTTAGGGTGCCTCCCGGACGCCTCCCTGGGGAGGTGTTCAGGGCACGTCCAACCGGTAGGAGGCCTTGGGGAAGACCCAGGACACGTTGGAGAGACTACATCTTTCAGCTGGCCTGGGAACGCCTCAACATCTGCCGGGAAGAGCTGGACGAAGTGGCCGAGGAGAGGGACGTCTGAACTTCCCTGCTTAGGCTGCTGCCCCCGCGACCCGACCTCAGATAATCGGAAGAAAATGGATGGATGAATGGGATTAGGGTGATGCAAGTTTAAAGGTTACTAGTTCATGTTTAAAGGACTCTGACCGTGTTAAAAGTCCTATTTAAACAGGCTTTCTATGAAAACATTGTTTTTTCCCGGTTTGGTGCTTGTGTGTCTCACTGAACATTACAGTGGCATTAGTGACACCTAGTGAACGGTGTAGAAATACTGCATTGTCTTCTGAATGCCTTGCATTTGTGTTTATTTAGCCATTTGTGTGCTGGAATATGCTTGATTTAGGTAAAAATACCCATAACATGCATGTTTTTACTAATAATAGGCCATATTCAGTGACAAAACAGCATGATTTTTAATCAATTTACAGAGTGGGCCAAAAGTAGAGATACAGTTAACACTCTCAAGTGCTGCCAAAGACGCCTGGTAAACAAGAACAACTCTGCGAGCACAGAGGGGGCTGAAAACCTATCAAAGCATGACCTATCATGTTCTTCTAATTAGCCTGTGCCTTCCAGAAGCCTCGGCATCCACCGCCATAAAACACGCCTCGTTGAATATTCCGCCGTTTTCATTACAGTAATGACAGTTAACAAAAGATTTTCATTTGCGCGGCTTAAAAAAAGGATTGCATGTTGCTTGTACTAAAGCGCAAAAAGATATAACCGAAACAGACGCGTGCGCTCGCTCACCGGGGGTCGCCGGGCAGCCGGCGCTGCGATCCAATCGAGATGGAAAGTGCATGAGGCGATGTCAATAACTATCTGTAAGCTATGAATCATGTCACTAAAGGAGACCTGTTATACTTATCTGCGAGCCTTTTTATTGAGTACTGGACTCCTGTAGAGCAGCAACACGCGATGACCCGCACAGAAAGTGCTCTAGATCTTCCAGACTGTGCATCTTTTCCTGCAGCGTTTCCTGCATCCCACTTAAATGGTTGTGTCATTAACTCCGCCCTCAGGTATGCCTCCCTCCGAGCCCACTCCATTGCGATTGGTCACATTCCCGAGCCAATGTTGACAAAACATTCCCTTGAAGTGCCGTTTCTCTCTTGTTGGCCTGGAATCAGCAACTCCAACCACTTCTGCCTGATGCTTGCCTATTTAGGAAAGCTAAACAAAACTACAGTAGCCATTGCTCAATGTTGCTCATATAAGGAAGTCCGAGTAGCGTGACGTCAGTGGAAGTAGGTGTTAAAAAAAATCTCTGTAAAACAGAGCAAACAGGGCTCACTTCTAAATGCAAAAAAGGGGTAGGGAAGCTATGGCTCGGGGGCCAGACATGGCTCTTTCGCTGACAACATATGGCTCTCAGAGTTTTTCCAAACACTATAACATTTATTTATTTGAATTTAGTTTACTTTTAAATATATCGAACATATCTTGCATTACAACAGGGGTGTTCGAAGTGCAGTCCGAGTGATTTATTGGCCCGCGACACAATCTAAAAATACAATTTAACAAAACATTTCAAGAAAACAGCAAACATTTTAAAAGGAGTAGACATTTTGCACAAAATACAGTCAAAATATTAGGGGGAGAAGTTGTCATTTTTGGAAAATTAGGTTGTGGAGAAGGTTATAATACTAGGAGAATAAAGTCCAAATATTACAGCAATAAAGTTATAATTAAAAGAAAAGTTGAAAAAAAATTGGACAGCAGAATTTTAAAAAAATGCTGTGATTTTGTGAGTAGACAGTCAAAAATATTAAGAGAAAGAAAATCAAAAAATTTTTTTGAGAATAAACTTGTAATATTATGAGTAAAAACAATGTCATTTTAGTAACAGTTCATTTGTATTTTTAAATGTCGCAAGATTAAGAAACAAAACAACAAAGTTGTAATTTTTGGAATATTAGGTTGGGGGATGGCCGCACGGTAGCCCAAAGTCAGCTGGGATAGGCTCCAGCATACCTGCGACCCTAACGAGGATAAGCGGTATAGAAAATGGATGGATGGAAGTTCAAATATAGTGGCAATAAATTCGTAATATTACAATTAAATGTATAATTTCTGTTCCATAATGTATTTTTTCTGATATTTTCAAGTGAAACACGACAGGACATTAAAATTAAAACTATAAAACCCCTTGAATCCATCCAATTCAGAGACTTGTTACCTTCTTTTAGTTGGAATCCCTTTTTAAAAAACAACATTTATAGGTCAGAAAAAAGGAAGAGCAAAATAGGTCCCCTTTAAGGAAGTAACTTACCCAACGAGCTCTCAAATGAGTAAAGCCAGTAAAGCGGTTAGCTTCTTTTTACACTTGAGAATACGACCATGTTATTCAAAAAAATATTGCCTGCACGGAAGGGATGTGTCCAAATTGTATCTTTTTTTTTTTTTTTTGACGTATTGAAATAAAAAATGTCTCCCTCTAACAGAATATCTTGAGACAGGTTATTTTGTGTGAGTGACAGAAAGAAAAGCTCAGATTTGCTTGGAATGAAGTCATTTGGCGCCACTTGCGCGAATAAATCTCCACACCCCGAATTCGAGAGTATTTTTCGAGACTGGACGGAGGCTGCGGGAGAAAATGCGGCGTTTTAAGAAGCAGCTGCTGTTAGGGGTTAGTTGCATTTGCGCACCCGGTTATCTCACGTTCAGGCACACGGCGGCCAAGCCTGACTGGCTTTCAGTGCTGCTGTCCAATAAAAGGCCACGCGGGGAATAAACCGGGCGTGAATGCGCATTTACCAACAAAAGGCGTGCAATCATCACGTGAAATTAAGAGGCGCTTTGACAAGATCTCGTCCCCGGCCGAGGTCAGATGTCTGCGGCGTGAGGCGGCGCCGGCTGATTGGATTACTCTGCCACTGGAGCAGAAGCCGCGCCTGACACGAGAATGTAATGGAAGAAAATCCCACGCGTAAGGCCCGATGATGAGATGACGCCTACGGAAAAGACGCAGCCCCCCCCCCCTCCCGGGGACGGCAGGAAGGAAGAAATAAAGGCGGCGGTGATGACGTCCCGTGTCATTTTGTTGTTAGAAGTGGTCACACAGCACGGCTAGTGAGGCAAACACGGGTGAAGACATTCCGCGTGTCCATGCTTGTCGCAGTTGGGAGCGACCTCACGCATACGACGTTCCCTCGTTTTGGTTTTGGACTAGGGAGGCGTCTGTTGGCAATGAATGGGCACTTTTTTGCTAGAAAAACTGCAGAAACAGGGAATATGCATGCCGGCCTCAGTAGGAGCAACACAGATACTGTAGATAGACAGACGAATTAAGAAGAAGTTCTTTGGTTTTTTGTGGCTGACACAGCAGGAAATGAGCACACACTTTCTTTTTTTTTTTTGCATCCATCCATCCATCCATCCATTTTCTTCCGCTTACCCGAGGTCGGGTCGCGGGGGTTAGCAACCTAAGCAGGGAAGCCCAGAGGTCCCTCTCCCCGGCCACTTCTTCCAGCTGTTCCCAGCGTATGCCGAGGCGTTCCCAGGGCAGCTGAGAGACATAGTCTCTCCAACGTGTCCAAGGCCTCTGCCTCCGGCCGCCACCCAGCTCTCTTTGCACCCGACCCCTTTGGGGGACCCACGTTACCTTTTTGGGCTGATCCCGACCGGGCCCTATGGGTGCAGGCCCGGCCACCAGACGCTCGCCATCGTGCCCCGCCTCCGGGCCTGGCTCCAGAGAGGGGCCCCGGTGACCCGCGTCCGGGGAAGGGAAAACGAAGTTGTTTTTTTGCAAGAAAAACAATTAAAAACGCTGTCGTATGCCCGCCAGTCCAGTAGACCAGCAATCAGGTAGCAAGAGAGATGCTGCTGATCGATAGAGTTGGATTAAGAGGTTGTTTACCGGTCATAGATAGACCACACACAGATCCATCAATGGGCACTTTTTTGCAGGAAAAATGGCATAAAATGTAATATGCATGCCAGCCTAGTAGACCAGTACCTCAGTAGGTGCAGCGGTTTTGGATAGCAGCACCGATAGAAGGATGGACGGACGGCTGAATGGATCAGAGAGGCATTTTTCGGTCTTAAGTGGTTGATGCACACAGCAACTAACAGGCACTTTATTGAGGAAAAGCTCCTAAAAACGTTGTAGTATGCATGCCAGGCCGGTAGACCAATACCCCAGTAGGTGCTGCTCTTTTGGTAAGCAACAGATTTACAGGTAGCTTGATGGACGGACAGATTTGGACATTTTTTGCGGAAAAAAGCAACAAAAATAAAACAGAACATGCATGCTCAGCCAGTAGACAAGATTTGGAATTTAACGCGTCGGGATCAATTTCGCGTCTTCTGCCAAAGTCCCCCTGCACGCTTGCCACCTTTGATTAGCCGGCGGACACGGAGGGGTGTTCCAAACGCCGTTGCTCCCAATAAACCAGCCTGTCAATCAAAGCACGTCCCCGAGAGTCTGCGGCGATGAGAGGCGTCGAGTGAGTGCACCCGTTGCGCCACGTGCGATCCATTATCTTCGGAAAAACGCAGCTCGCCGTCGGCGAGAGAACAATATTGTGCTAATATGTGTTTAGCACAAAGCGCGTATCCCCTGCAGGTCGGCATCCGTCCCTACGGCGAGGGCGGCGGCCATTAATTACATCAGCTAACAAGTATTTTGGTAGCACATTGAAGCAACGGGAATCCCAGTTGGTCACTCGCCTGAACAGATGACATGGTTTTCGGAAAGTTTAGAGCGACCCGCAAAAGGACCCGCCACTGATCCCAACAAAAACATCCCACTGCCGTGCGTGGAAATTATTGCAAGCTTCTAAGCTCTCCAACTTTCTGACTTTTAAAGAAAACCGGCACTTCTGGGGGGGGATTTTGCCCATCAACCACAATCCTTACATGAGCCATGAACACACGTCTTCCTCTTTCCTGTCTCTTCAAAAGATATCAAACGAGGAAGCTAAAAATGCACGTAATGGGACGCAACTATTCTGCCTTCTGAAAATATGTGACCTGCCTATGAACTAAGCTACCGCAACATTTTTATTATTATTATTATCATTATTACACCAAAGAACTACTTTGCCTGCGTAGAGACACCTCGCCCTTCCACACTAGCTACAGTAGTTCCTTCAGGCCACTACCAAAAATTAACGCTACATATCGGAGCTGCCGCCACTGCTGGTGTGTTTTTGTTTTGGAGTTAGGAAAAGCTAATGCTGGGGTGGGCGTTCCCTTTCTACAATATGTTGCTGTAGAATCAATGCACCCCGGAAGGATGTTCCGGTCATGCTTAAACGGACCAAAATATGTCAAAATAAGTATTACTTGTATGTGAATGTTACTACATAGATATAAAACCATAAAACCTTGCAGGCTGACTCTTTTTAGCTGTTTTCATATCTTTGGACTGCACAGAAAATGCCTAACATAAGAATTTCCCAAAAAGCGCCCAAATTTCCTTTAAAATGATATTGGAATCCAAAGAGAAAAAATATATACTTTATGACTATCATGTTATGTGTATGGTAAATCTGCATTCTTCTCCTCTTGGACGACATACGTACTAGGGTTCCGATATTACGACTTTATTGCAATATCATTATCACTTTTTTCCCGCAAACTAATCTTAAAAAATACATTTTATTTATTATTTTTCTTATTTATTAATTATGTATTTTCAAATTTTTTTGACTTTTCCCCTGATTTTTTATCTTTTAATATTGTCTTTATTCTTGTAGGATTACAGTTGAGTTTTTCCCCATTTTTCAACTTTGTTGTAAATTTTATTTACTTTATTCCCATGATAGTTTGACTTTATTCACGTTTTCTGTAACCATTTTAATTTTTTTTTTAATTACAACTTTGTTTGTTGTCTAGTTTATTTATTTTTGTCTTTTCACTTTGAATATTTCCTTTTTATGCTCCAAAATGATATTTTTCCACATAATATCTTATAAGTCTGGTCAAATTACAACTTTTTTCTCTTTTTTTTTTTACTGTAGATTTTTCCATTCCAGCTGGCCGCAAATGCTCCCTTCATAGACGCCAGGGGCTTACTGCAGTTGAGTAAAAGCTCCCTGGCCCTACTGTATAGAAGAAAATATTAAACTAAAAGTTATTGTTAATTTAATGAGGCGTTCATAATTACATCTGCATGATTTTGCATTCATTTGCTGCTTTTCATTTTGGTCTCATTTTCCCAGCGGTCCCTAAACGCAGCACCAATATGCCGGGGCAGGGTGCAAGGTGTTAATGCCGCTGAAAAACGGCTTGAAATGAATGAGATCTATTTTGCCGCTAAGTAGACACATTGAATTAAGGCTTCATTTGCAGCGCTGCTGAAAGAACAACTGTCTTCCATTTTCTAGCCCGCTTTATTACCAGATTCAATTATCCGGCACAAATTCAATTTGAAATTCAGCGGCTACGCCTAATCAACTTACCTGCACGCGCTTGCATGCCTTGTAATAATTTGAAAAAATAATAAATAAAACATCCTTAAAGTGCTTTCTTCCTTTTGACCTTCGGGCTCGGCCGGTTTGGGTCTTTTTTTTATCTCATTGAAGTTGTGCTTTTAGATCTTCTCTGGCCATTTTCTCCACTCCCGTTGACTTTTGTGGCACGCGTTGCGTGAAATGAGCAAGTGACCTCACTCATCCTAATTTCCTGGTGCTTACCTCCTCTGAAATGAAATCCACGGTAACACACGTCACAAAAGAAAGGTTTTATCTCTTAGCCGCGGCCACACCTCCGACGTTTTAAGGGGCATTTTAACATCTGTAGCTGTCATTCAAGTGTAAAAGTAAGTCTGCAAGGAGCCAAAAGGACACAATAGCCCACACACTGCAAAAACTAAATACGTGGAATGAAGGTCACATAATACGATCTCACAAGCACAAGAACATATTTTTTTACACGTAATTTCAATATTCGTATTTGCAGGTTGCAGTTACAGTATGTTTGTTATGTATATATTTATATGCACCATTTTAGAAAATACGTTTAAATTCTATATAATTGACTATATTTTGAATTTGTTCAGTGGGAATGTTAAGTATTCAAACCACTATATATTTTTTTACTCTTTGTGTTATTGCAGCCATTTGCCAAAATCAAAAAAGTTTATTTTATTTCTCATTACTGCGCAGTCTGCACCCCATCTTGACACAAAAAAACACATAAATGTATTAATTTTTGCACGGTCATAAGTATTAGCATGGTCATAAGTATTAGCATGGTCATAAGTATTAGCATGGTCATAAGTATTTGCATGGGCATAAGTATTTGCATGGGCATAAGTATTGGCATCTTAAGTATTTGCATGGGCATAAGTATTCGGATGGGCATAAGTATTAGCATTGTCATTAGTATTAGCATGGTCATTAGTATTAGCATGGTCATAAGTATTCGCATGGGCATAAGTATTCGCATGGGCATAAGTATTTGCATGGGCATAAGTATTTCCATGGGCATAAGTATTCGCATGGTCATAAGTATTCGCATGTTAAGTATTTGCATGGGCATAAGTATTCGCATGGTGTTAAGTATTCAGACCCTCTGCAGCGACCTTCTGCAACACACATGCTGTCCATTTCTTCTGATCCTCCGTGAGATGGATCTGCTCCTTCATTGAAAGTCCAGCTGTGTTTAACTTAAATGACTGGACTTGTTGAGGAAACGAAAACCTCAGACTGGGCCGAAGGTTCACCTTTCAACACGACAATGACCCTAAGCACACAGCTAAAATAGCAAAGGAGTTTTTGACTGGCCCGGCCGGAGCCCTACCCTAAACCCAATTGAGCATCTCTGGAGAGACCTGAAAATGGCTGTCCACCGACGTTCACCATCCAACCTGACAGAACTGGGGGGGTTCTGCGAGGAAGAATGGCAGAGGAACCCCAAATCCAGGGGTGAAAAAGTTTTGCATCATTCCCAAGAAGACTCATGGCTGTACCAGCTCAAAAGGACGCTTCTACTCAATACTGAGCACAGGGTCTGAATACTTATGACCATGTGATATTTCAGTTTTTCTTTTTTAAAACATTTGCAAAAAATGGTGTTTTAAATAGGAGTGTCACTGCAGGGGGTCTGAATACTTGAACACCAAGCGAATACGTATGATCTTGCCCTCTACGTTTAGGAGTGGAGAAAAAAGACAAAGTACGAAGCCAAAAACTTACCACTTCCACACATAATGAGAGGAGAACCTTTTTTTTTTTTTACCAAGCACACTACCCTTGGCTCTCTTTCATTTCCTGGCCTTTGAAGAACTAGCCATACACAGCCTGCTGTAATGTCATTGCCATCTACAAGAGATTTTTAATAAATTATGGTTCCCTGTTAGAATCCTTATTTGATTCAAGTCTTCAGTGCACATGGATTCAAATCTAGTGTGTTGGAGATGAAAGAGCATGTGATTCACTCCAGCCAGCTAGTAGGGGAACTAATTGAAATTCTGCTTTTTAATTCTGCATAAATGTCAACCCGACGGCCTGGCAGGATATTGAAATAAATCAGGCGTTAATGCAACAGAATCCCGCCATCTCCGGACAAGAAGATCTCCTACTGTGGATCCTCCCGCTGACAAAGAAGGAGCCTGTTTTGCATGTGTGCGGTGAAAGCGCCATGGCGTTGACAAATAGTCTCAAAGCGGTGGATCATCGGCGGAAAACTGGATTGGTTGTGGCTACTTAACATTGTTGTCACTATATTATGAATCATACTTTAAGTGTTTTGTCACCGTCGATGCAAAGTGACAGTGTGGCAAACGTCTCGTTTAGTGCCAACCCGTTGCAAACGTCTGCAAAACGGCATCACATTACATTACTAAGTAGGTAAAAAAGATTGTTTTTTAATTTTTTTATGTATTTTTATGAATATTATTCACAAAGGACTCAAAATAATTTGTTCAGATAATTATTGTTATTAGAAATGATAACATTGAATGTTAAAATGATCATTTTTTGCTATTTTAACAGTGTTTTTTTTTTTACCCCACATTAGTTTAAAAATATCATTAAGAATTTAACATTGCAATTTGTAAAAAGTTATTTAATAACCAGTGTAACGTTTTCAGTTATTAGAAATTGAAAAATTAGTATTAAATTGATGCATCTGAAAACATTAAAGGTGGGATTTTTTTTTTTATGCATTTTATTGTGTACCTAGTGATTTTTTAATAAAACATTAACTTCATACATTTGTGAAAAATGATTTATTTATTAGTTATTGATTTTTATATGGTTTTAATCAAAATAAATAGCATGATAAAGTACATGCATGTAATGTTTAATGGAAATAATGTACAAAGTAATATACATAATGAACATAAAGTGTGAAAGTATTTAAATAATATATACGTGTAAATATACGAAACAAAAATTAAAGTAGTTAAAAAGTAGTTTCATATTAAATTCCTGAGTCAAACTGTTGCCCTCGTAATATAAAAAATTGAATTCCTTTGTTAATTGAATCCAAAATAATGTAGAAAATAATAATGGAAATGAAAATACACTTTTGGTGTATTTTGTATTTATGTTTTGAAGAATTGATATCCAGCCTTCACTACGTGCGTCACAGACAGTGACGTTTTTTTTTGTTTTGTTTGTTTTTCCCCTCAAACGTTTACAGCAACAAACATCCACCCCCAAAACATCCAAAATAGTGTGTAAAAAACCAAAATGTATGCATAAAAAGCATATTGCTGAGGAGTAACGCTATCAGTGGAGCGGCGCGTCACAGGAAACATCAGCCTTAATGCATTTATGGTGTTATACATCAGCACCAGTCACCGCCTTCTGTTATGAATACATCACAACAGGCTATTATGCTAATGTGCTCTCTGCGGGGGGGAAACTCGCCGCCTGGCATAACTTAATAATAATGTGGTGCTTATTCCTTCCAGGGTGATCACTGAACACACCGGCACCCCGCGGGATTGCATTTTGATCGGGCCCAAGCCCAAACACTAATAATAAGCATCAGCAAATAGTAGTTATTCTGGGACCGGCGGATTTGCTCTTGTCAACAGCGTACAAGAAAATCTATTAGGGCGTGCGTCAAATTAAATATGTAATGTAAACGTCCCTTAATTGTAGTTAATTATAGATGGATGGAACGTGCTGTGTTTGATTAGGAACTCATTTAGCGCGAGCGGCTGATTGAGGTCCGTTTCTCATCAGGATTAGACTCATTTTTCAAAGGGTCCGATCCCGCTTGTTTCAAATTAAAATGAGGGGGCCTGATAGTAAAGTGTATTTTAATAAAACGCCAAGGACAATTTGGACATTGCTTTGTTTAGCATGTTAAAACCAAACTACAATAATACCCCCCTTATCGCAGTTATAACTTAATTTGCACAAAATGGGATTCCTTATTTATTAATCAAATATTTTTGTAGTTAAAGCCTTTTACATACAGGTTTTGAAGATGCTAGTTTCTCATTGGGTGTGACCAGGATGGACAGGATCAGGAATGAGCACATCAGAGGGACAGCACATGTTAGAGGTTTCGGAGATAAAGTCAGAAAGGCCAGGCTGAGATGGTTGGGACATGTCCAGAGGAGAGATAGTGAATATATTGGTAGAAGGATGCTGAGTTTTGAACTGCCGGGCAGGAGGCCTAGAGGAAGACCAAAGAGGAGGTTTATGGATGTAGTGAAAGAGGACATGAAGGTAGTTGGTGCGAGTGAAGACAGGATTAGATTTGCTGAAGGGATAAGCCGAAAGGAAAAGAAGAAGAAGGAGAAGAAGACCGATTAATCAATATCGGTGAAAATGTTGCCCATACGTTAACGTTTTTTTGTTTGTTTTTTGCTCCCCTTCTGTGTCTGAGACATAAAGACAAATACAGAAGATGCAACTTACATGTCCGCCATTACCTAAAACTATCACGGAGTGAAATAAGGACACTCCGGTTTGAAGTCCCACGTCCATCATTAATATAAGACGACTACACTGCGCTCATACATTAACAATAAAGTCCATGCGTCTTTTAAAATCATTTTAACAATTTTATCATAGAAACTATGTGTATTCATAACTATTTTTCAATTGTTAGTGTTTGCTCCTTCCAAATACTCAGTGGCTGCCGATGGAACTTTTCATTCATTCGTTCATTCATTTTCTATGCCGTTTATCCTCTTTAGGGTGGCGGGTATGCTGGAGCCTACCCCAGCTGACTTTGGGTGGGAGGCGGCGTACACCCTGGACTGGTCGCCAGTCAATCGCAGGGCATGGAACTTTTCAATAGCCGGGAAATACGACTAATTGTTTTTGTGAATAAGCCTTTTATAAACACATCACGTATTAGTTGAAAAACACACCACTTATCAAATAGTGGGGCGGGCCCCCCTGCTGTGGCAGGCAGGAAAGACTCTCACTATCAGTGCAGGCCTGCCAACATGTAGGAATTTGGTGTACTCGGCATGCAATCGGACTCTTGGATCCCGCTTGTATGCTTCACTGCTCTCCATTTTGTTGCGTTTCGCTGGTTTCTGCTTACGTGACAGGAAAGATTTGAGATCCACAGCGTTAGCCTATTTAATTATCACTTCCAGCCCAATGCATTTTTTATTTTAAACTCTAGCATGACATTCTACGCTGATTAGCAAAAGGCACTAAATGTGTAAAGTATATTTTTGTTTGACAGGCCCAACGGACGTTATCTAGTAGTCTTCTGCTTTTTTGTGTACAGTACTATCATATTTAGGGTATTTTTAGAATTCAAGTGTTATGTCCAAAATATTGCATATCGGTCGATGTATTGGGTATCGGCTTTTTTCAGCCCCCGATATCAGAACAAATGGAAAAGACAAAGAGAACACAGTGAAAGCAATGACTACATTTGTGTATTTTGGATTACTGATTACCTTTTTATTTCCAACCGTTTTCATTTTGGCACGTGTGCGACTCTGTAGGAGATCTAACCCGCAAGGAAAGCCTGTTGTCGAGTCTGGTGCTTGTGTGTCTCCCCGGACTTTACAGTAATATTACTCACATCAGAGCATCTTTGAATGCATCTTCTGAATGCGTCTTCTGAATGCGTCTTCTGAATGCCTTAGATTTGTATTTTAGTTCATTTGGCCCATTTTTGTCTTTGAAAATGTGCTCAAAGGTGCATTTCTTTGGACTAATAATTCAAGCAGGATGATTTATGAGTACATTTTTGCAAAACGGTGATAGAGTGAAGTCGTGAAGAGGCGCGGGATCACCAGAGACCACTAAAATGTGCGCGGTTGACTGATGCTGCCGAAGCGTGTTTGTTTTCCTTACCAAGCCCAACAAAAGGTGCCTAACAAAGTTTGTCGCCGGTGTCTGCCCAGCGCGCCGTCTCACCCTCATGTTGTTTTTGTGTGTTGCATATTTGGCGCTTGATTGAATGCAATTGTTTTCTATTAGGGGAAGGGGATTGGATTTTGTTGATGGCGCCGTCTGGATGACTCCGTGCGGTTGTGAGAGGCCCTTTTATTAGGACGGCTTCGCGGCTAAATATTTCCAATGAACAATTGATTGTGTGTGTTTTACTTTAAACACGAATTGCCTCGCAACGGTTACAGGTTCAACTCCCAGTTGGACCTCGGTATTGTTGCAAGAGAAACCACATTTGCTTGCTAAAACGGCGCTAATATCGGGTTGTAGATTCACAGGTCATCATTTTGTTTGGATCTGTGAGAGCTCAACCTCCACTATAAATGTCATATGACTATAAATGCTATAACCGTTGATGATACATACCCACAGGTGGTCCTCAATAGGGGGACCCTGTTGTGGGCCCTGTGCTCACTGCCCAGCACCGTAGAGCTTGATTGGCATTTGCCATAGACCACCAGAATTGGCAACTATGCCACTGGCGCCCTGTGCTCTTCACTGACACGAGCAGGTTCAACCTGAGAACATGCGACAGACCAGAAAGAGTCTGGAGATGCGGTGGAGGACGTTATGCTGCCTGCAACATCATTCAGCATGACCGGTTTGGTGGTGGGTCAGTGACGGTCTGGGGAGCCACATCCCTGGAAGGACGCAAAGACCTCTACAGGTTATATAATGGCACCCAGGCTG
>QODF01000015.1:833956-846949 GCA_024372805.1 Oostethus manadensis
GTATGAATGTGAGTGTGACTGGTTGTTTGTCTATATGTGCCCTGCGATTGACTGGCGACCAGTCCAGGGTGTACCCCGCCTCTCGCCCAAAGCCAGCTGGGATAGGCTCCAGCATCCACGTGACCCTAATGAGGATAAGCGGTACAGAAAATGAATGAATGAATGATCGTATTTGCTGCTGGGATTGTTATTAATACTATTATTACATTTCTTTTTTGAAGACAGTAGATTGTAACATATATTTTTTAATAATTTATTTTATGTTGTGATTATTTTAAATAATGTAATTTAAATTAAGAGGTCTAAGAAATGTTTTTTTTTTAATAACTGAAAGTAAACTAAAAGCGTGAACATTATTAATGTATATTTTTGAATGCTTGAATTTAGGTTGGGGATGTTTCAAATGTTTAAATATTCAGGCTTTAATTATTTTATATTGACTTTTTGATATGTTATTTATATGTATTAATATTTTTTAAATTATGTTTTTAAGGTGCGATTTGTGTTGAATATATACTGTAATTTTTAAAACAGTGCAATCTCAAGAAACAAAACCAATTTTGTATTTTTTGCATTTTTTAACATTTTGGAATTTTCGGATTATGAGGAAAAGATATGCATGGTGACGGAGTACATTCAAAATTCTGGACACCCTTTTCATTATCGGATTTTGAATCTTGGTTCGTTTAATGCAGGGGTGTCCAAACTTTTTCCAGCGAGAGCCACACACTGAAAAATGAAAGGATGCAGGGGCCACTTTAATACACATGCAGATATGCTAAAAAGTTATATATATATATATATACTAAAAACTGCCTTTGGGTGTAGATGAAAAACATTATTACATTGAACTTTGGTCTTTGCTGTTTTTTTCCTCTTTTTTGCTCTTTGTTTTTATTTACCAAATATTTCAACTTTATTTGTAAATTTTCTTTTCGGAATATTTTGACTATATTCCAACTTTTTCCCCAAGCTAATTTCACAAAATATCTTAATTTTTTCTTTAGTATTTCAACGCTATTCTACTAAAATTACATTATTATTCTTGTAACTGTAACACAAAATTGTGTTTTACTTTCTCAACTTTTTTTCCTTAGTATTTTAACTTTTGCACAATATTCTAGTAAAATACAAAAGTTTTTTTTCAGTAGTGTGTTTTCTGAATTATTTAAATTTTCTTTAAATTAATTTTTTTTAACTTTCTTCTCATAATTATGACTTTATTGCCATAAAATTGTGACTTTATTTGCATTATAACATTAACTTTTCCGCAACTAATTAAAAAAAAAAATTGCCTTTTTCCTTTAATATTTCAACATTGAGGCACTAGAATTCTTTCCTTATTCTCCTCTGATTTTTCCATTTCCGCTCATTTTTTTTTATTTTTTACTTTTCTTGTAAAACTATATATTTTTGAATGTGCCGGGGGGGCCACTATAAAAAAACAGCCCCCGGGCCGCACTTTGGGCACCCCTGGTTTAATGGGACGGAAATATCCTCAAAGTTTCACTGTATATTAAAAAAAATACATTCACTGCCTTCCTAATTAATATTCAAGGGATATTTTTCCCTGGTTTTGCTAGTCATTGTAAATTACGGTCATCATAATTTTTAAGTCCTCAACCATTAGAGTGCAATACAATGATGTTGACAAGCCAGCCATTGATAACTGCTACAGAAGGTACAGAAGGTGGAAGAAAATGGTCCATCAGTAAGAATACATACTTTGCTGAGGTCGTTTTCCCACCTTCCCTGACCATCAAGGGCCCAGCAGCTCTCTCCCAATGATCCCATTCCCAACATGACATCACGGCCTTGCTGAGACACGCTGGCCATACTCTACTCCATCCATACGGGCCCCCCAGGGTGTCTTCTCCGTACGATGGTCACGCTTGGTCACATGGTTATTTTTAAACGATATATGATATATTTGACATGATAAATGATGTATATAGACAGACGTATTAGGGCCACATTAAAAAGATTACATTAAAGATTAAAAGTCATCATTTTAAGAGAAGAAAATGGTAATTTTGCCAAAAAAGTCATCATTTTATGAGGAAAAAGTCCCTAATTTTAAGAGAAAGAAAAGTCGTAATATCACCCGAGGCACCAATGACAGCGTTTCATGCGTGTAAAGTCAAGTTTTGACTTTTATCCTTTACTCTCGTAATATTACGAGCTGTTTCTCGTAAATGTAAACGCTATTGTTGATGTTTTTAATACTCCGTCACAACATAACGTTACATGTTGATTACGACTTTTTTTCTAGTAAAATTACATTTTTTTCTAGTAGAATTACAACTTTTAGTCTCTTTTTTTTAATGTGGCCTTAAAATTTTAGGTAATATTGTATACCAAAATTTAAAATATATATTTTTAAATATTTTGAATTAGGTTGGTGTTTTTTTAAACATGCCATTTAAATTTATACAAATTTCATTTATATATATATTTTCAAATAGTCAGTTCTAGTTTGGTGTTCCTATACACCAATATTTTTAATATATTTCTGAAATGTATTTTAGGATGGGTTTTTTTTAAATATATGTTATTTTTTCATGTATTTATAAAGTAATTAAAAATAGGTCGGATCATTTTAAATGTACACTGAATTTTTTGTATTTTTTTAAAGAATACATTTTAGGTTGGAGTTGTATGAAGCACGTACACGCTAAACTTTCACAACAATCTCCACCAGCATGTTTAGCATTTTTTAAGTACTTTAATTCAGAGTGAATTAATTGTTGACATTTATGTGGTGCCTCGTTTATAGCGGTTAATTGATTTGGTTAATTGAACGTGGTAGGTGGATTTCCAGGATATAACATGTTAATGAGAGGAATATTTTCATAGTTGGAGCATAGGAAACCTGTTTACAATTTGCTAAATATTACTTTCAACATTTTAAGAGCCTTGTAGACATGAGAGGGACCAGTTAGCCCCTAATGTATTTCTTTTAAATTAAGGGGTGTCAAATGGAGTGGAGAAAAAGTGCAAATTGAGAAGCCACAGACCTACCACTTCCACACGGAATGGGAGGATAACCTTTTTTTCAGTGCTAGGTGGGCTAATGTAATACGGATGGATGTCTCATCCATGTAACATTATAAACAAGGATGATTAATCCATGTCTGAAAACCGCCATATAGCGAGCAAGCCCTGACACCTGTAAACTTAGGAAATATGTACCAACAATATTTAGTCAGTTTTATATGTGTCGTATTGGCCACATTTGCAGCTGACTGCAAGGCTGCGCGGATGTTTTTAGACTCTCCACTTGACCGTGAAGCCCTTCAGCGTCGGCGAGGGCGGCACATTGGAGTTGGATGAAAAATATTCCCGCCGTCATACAAATAACCAGGCAAGGCCTGAGCGCGGATCGTAACTAACTATCCCCTCTCGTTTCTCTCTTCTTGCCGTCCACTCCATCACGCCTTCACCGCTCCCGGCAGGTAAGTGCATTCCTTTGCATCTCCGGCGGCGACGCCTTAACAAAGTCACGCACGTGCATGTGTTTCCGACACAAGCCGCAGCTATGTAGGCCACGGCGTGCTGCTGCATGATTGTTTAATGTGTGCCGGCTTTGAAATGACAATGAGCTGTGTTGTGATTTGAGGGATAGCGCTAAAAACAACACACACACACACAAACACAAAAAAAGAAAATCGCGAAACAGGTTTCCACAAGGTTGTTTGTCGGTGGAGAAAATGCATAATGGATATGCAAAATGCATCCCTGCGCTCCGTGCAGCGCGGTGGAGAACATTTGAGGGAAGGAAATGGGTAGCGTGCTTACTTTCATCTGCTTGAAGAGATCAAGGCTATTGTCTGCTCCCCCCAGGAGGGAGTCGAGTCTTTTGGAGGACATTTTTTGTAACGAGTTTGTTGATGAGGAGTTACTTTGAAGGAAGCCGGCCAGGAAACGAGTGTGCGTTGCGGTCGGTGCATTGTAATGGGAATCCCTTGCGTCTCTCAACAGCCATGCATTCTGCCTAAAAAAGCGATGATTTCACCAAAAGCTTCTAAAACATACTTCTCAAGTGCACCACTGTCCCACATGAACATACACAGAGGGAGAGAGCAGAGTAGAGACACATTTTCGGCATGCGTGCTGTGATTTTCTGCACGTTTTTATTTTCAGTTTGTTTTTTGGGAATGAACACCTGATGGGATGGCCACTTTGACACCAGCGTATTTTAGAGAGGTACCACAAATATGCACATTAGCACCTAGTAAAGTTATGGAATCTTACCTTTAAGCATCCCCGCAAAGCGTCAGCATTAAGGTAGCAAATATGGGGTGGAAGAAAAAAGGGTAAACAAACAGGATCTCTAACTGTATATTTGTTTTTGATAAAATACCTTTACAAAATTGTACTTAGTTGCATGTGAAATTGTTTACCAAAAACAGATTTACATGCCTACTTATAATGGGTAAGCATATTTTTACTTGCAATTAAATGTGATTAATTGTGAGTTAAATGTGTACACGGTGTGATTAATCACGATCAAATATTTTAATCTATTGGCAACCCTAATGTTATTATGAATGTACCTGTTACTGCTTGGTCACAGCATGTATATAAAACCATAAAAACCTTGTTGGGTGTTACAATAGCAGTCTTTGTAGGCAGCATTGGTGTGTCCCACTACATGCAGCTGTCTCTTTTTAGCAGTTTATATATCTTTACAATGCACAGAAAAGAGAAAGACGTGTGTTCATGTCTCACGTACAAAAATGAGACGTGGGAGTTTTAATCATTTTGTTTTTCTTGAGCCAACGTGCTAACTTAGGCAGTGTTGCTAACATTTGTCCCACTTAATGTTACGTTGTTGTGTGCGATGCATGGCGTTCCGCTATGTGGAGCAAGTTCAGGGTTGCAATGCAATATGTAAAAAGTGCACAAAGCAGAGTACAAAGCAGAGTGATATTAATTATATACAATTTATATACACTGTTTACTATCTACAGCTGTGTACATGTTGAACAAGCCACATGTTTATTGCACGGTTATTGCACGTTTTATTGCACGGTTATTGTATAAATGATGTCCCACCTAATGTTACGTTGCTGTATGCGCTATATGGCATTATGCTATGTATATGTAAAACGTTGCACAAAACTTGCACGGTTTATTTCATAGTTATTGCACACTTTATTGCACCGTTGTTGTATAAATTATGTTGTTGATGTGATATATGGCGTTACACTATGTGGGACAGGTTCAGGGCTGCAGTGTATATGTAAAAAGTTGATAAAAGTGCACAAAACCTGCACGGTTTATTGCACGGTTGTTGTATGGCGTCTTCCCGGTAGTTGTTACTAAAATCACTTTGAAACTGTCTAAAAAATAATTCAGCACTGTGGCCAGTGGTGCAATTTATTGTCCAACATTAGCGTTATTAAACTAGCAAAACGGAGTATTTAGATGCCGGTCGTGAATGTGTCTGACATTGGGGGGTAATTTGTCAACATTCGACTGTCTTTCCACTTCCACTACTTTTGAGCGGCCTCCTGCAATGAATTGTCTAACTAGCAAAGGTCCAGCATGTTTTTTTTTTTTTTTTCTCCTCGCCTCCAACAAAAAATGAGATACTTCAAAAGTAATTTGGTGCACCACCGTGGAGTCGTGAATGCGAGCCGACGCTCCGTTTCTATGTGATGTCCTTCCAGCCCGTCATCCTTTTGAATCCCCTCCCTTAACGCCCGCATCCCCACATCTCGCTTGTTTATTCCATCCCTGGCGCCGCCTGCAATTTTCACCGGGCAAGCCACATGACACATGAGCTGCGAGTATTTTGTCACCGCATCTCCGTCTCACCGGAGACTTCCGGCTTGTTTGCGGCCGCCGCCTGCTCGGCTTCCCATCTGATGCTCTCAGCCGCCTAGGGAAAAGCTTTACTTTTAGGGCCTGAACCGCTTCTACTTCTCAACCGCTGCAAACAAAAGCGTGAAAATTTGTCACGCAATGCATCCCTACTGTGTTGCCTGTGCTATTATTTTTCTGACAAATACACCACACGGTGGCGCCGTTAGGCCGTACTGACTTGAAATTTCTCACACAGCTACTGTAAGGGTGTGTTGCCCAATCAACACAAAATTAGGTACACATCTTTAGGGGACTAACAAGCACATGCGAGTCAAATTTGAGCAAGATTGGTTGAAAAACATGGTCGCCATCAAGCAATACGTCTTTAAAGGGGCGGGACTTAGCAAGAAATTGTTTATAAGTCATTTAAAGCCAAGTCATTTAAAGTCAGGTCATTTAAAGTCAAGTTTAAAGTAATTTACCATTTGTCTAATGTTTCTTAAACATATTACAAGTATGCTAGCTTGTCCTCCAAAGCATTTTACCACAATCCTTAGGGGGCGCCACAAAGTGCACAGTAGAACCGTGGCTTTTTGTTATTCAAGTCGTTTTTTCCCTTTTGGAAATAATGTAAACCCAAAAATACTTTTCATAAAAAATACTTTTTAGGGTTGTAGATAATTTGATTCAAATTGTTTGTTCGAGACTTGTTTTCAACACTCGAGACGCAACATTTCAACGTAATGAAGTTACAAAGTTGCCATACTCGCCGGTGCTGGTCCGGCTGGTCAAGTTTTGCACCCTTCCGAAATTAATCCAAAGACGTTCCAAACTTTGGCGTTCGAGCAGAAAGGTTAACATACTCTCCTCTGCCGGTGTGGTCGGTCAAGTCTTGCACACTTCGTGAAATTAATCCAAAACGTTCCAAACGTCGGCAGTCTAACAAGCCGGCCAGCGGGTTCGGGCTGGACTGGCTATGGAACATGCCCGACAACCCCTTGGCTGACAGACCGGTCTCTCGCGTTGCGCATAAGACACTGTCAACCGATTGCTTCTGTCGCCACGCCCTGTGCATGTCTCCACAATCCATAACTGATTCACCTACAAATTTATGGATGATTACCATTGATGCGGGAGTCTCTTTTCTGGTGCATCTGATCCGTTGGCTTCTCAAAGAGCACTTATCGTTAACATCCCATAATTATATCCACATATTTATACTTTCACATGCAGAAAACAGTGGTACATAATTATAAACGACGAATTAGTGAAACTTTTCGTCGATGCGGACTTTCCGTACATCCTGGAGTGCTGGCACTCACAACTTTCTTTCGCCCCATGGCAGGTTATTTAGCAGTCCCACTCAATGTTTAAAAAATGCACGAACGAGATCACGAGATTTTGTCTTGGGAGCTAGAGCCAAGATGGCAGCGTAAACAAAAGGGACATTATTTTGGATGCTAAACAAACCAAGGCAAAATTTTACCAAAAATTTTGGACGCTACCCGGAAAACAGGGGCGGACGTTAACCAAATTCACCAAGAACCTGAATGCCTCATAATCCCCTTACAGGACTATTCTAAGGCCAGTACTGCTGTACTGGAGTCAAACATTGAAAATAAAAAGTAAACTCCAAGCCTCATGGATGAGGGTGCTCAGATTCAGCCTGAATTAGAAGTGAAAAAATCAGACCCCGGCTTGCTGTGGAACCATTACTGTCCATCCGTGATGGAAACCAACTCGGATGGTATGGACGTGTACTTAAGATGCCAGATACGAGAGACACCAAAAGAATTTACACCTGACCTGAAGAAAACCCTGGTCGGACCAAATCAAAGAAATCACTCAAGGAGAAGAAAATACCCTGGAAAAAGTGAAGACAAATGGCCCTTGACAGAACTTGATGGAGCAATCTGGTTAAAAGACTTTTGACTGACAGACCAACCGGCCTACAGGCATCCGGGTGAGCAGGTCATTGGAATGCTTTCCTCACCCCCCCACCACTCACATAGCACAACTAGAGTTGCATATGGGAAACTACTGAGAGACGATGATGGAAAAAGTACATATGTTATCTCATGAAAACACATTCATACTTGTAGCTTATGTTAGAAATGTATCAGCTACATGAGTGCATACTGCTGGGCTGTTGTAAAATCACTTACGCACCCACATGTCTAACCCCCGACCCACACTGACCACAACCAGACACCAACTCCTTATACTGTATGGTGATTGGAGTGTATTTGTGTGGCTCCATGTAAAAAGAAATAAAAGGCCGAAAGCAGAAGAGGCGCTTCAGAACGGGTTGGAGCGAAGACCTCTTCTCCTTTTGCAAAAGACAATATCTAACTCTAGGTTTGTGTCTTTTGACTCCTGTCTTCCTGCTGGTGTGTGTCTTGCCGGAGCGGCGAGTCTGACAGAAGATTGTAGACAGACACGCTTAACTTTCATCTTCACACGCCTAACCTTCACTTTCATTGGCCTTTTTATGTACAGTCGGCTCTCGTTAAATTGTGTTTCGAATATCAGAATGGCATTTTTGAAATAATTGATTGTAGACTTTTTCGTTATTAGTCAATAAATAATGAAAAAAACGTTATATACTAGTATTGCGGTCACAAGGCATCAGTAATGTTAAAAGACATGACGTTAGAGTAGATAACATCTCACCCTGCATGGAACCAGCGTGCCCTGGCCCAGGTCGAATGGGGCCCCCCAAAAAAAGTTCTCCTCTCGTTCAGTGTGGAAGTGGTACATTTTTTTTGCTTCTTTGTTCTTCTTCCCCACTCCAATTGAAACACTGTGTTGAGAGTAAGAAAACTGAAGCGTTTAACTGGTCAGCCCGTTAGCTCGCTACGCTAGCGGCGGCTGTCTTATATTCCCTGCACAATGGGACGTAAACAACAACAGGGGTGTTGTTTCTTGTCTTCGTGGCTCTAATCATGTTAAAAACCATGCTGAATCCAACCTCACGTATGGCATTGTGTGATCGTTGGCAGCTCCTCTGATAGCGGATAGCTCCTCCGACGGTCCGAAGAATCAGGAAGTTAAAGCTGAAGTGAACATTTTTGAAGCAGCGCTTTATAGTCTGCACGGGGTGGCTCCGAAACATGAAAGAAAACCGTTTTTTAAATGGTCTAACCTGCAAACTATTGTAGACTTAAATAGGGGATCGCCACTTTTGGATGACGCAACTCTGTGCCAACCTAAGAAAATGATTTATTGACTTTTTTTTTTTTTTGGTGGCCTGCTGGCGTATGTCTATCAAAACCCCCCGTCATCCCAAACCAAGCGAGGGGAAACGCGGCAGCGCAGCACCTCCTGATTGTATTCGCACGGGAGACGGTGACATTTCCACAGACAGCCAGGCAAAAACGGGGATTAGAAAGGAAGCAATTTATATGCAAAGGGAAGCGTTAAATGTCCTAAAAAGGCTGCACCTATGCATAATAAAGCATCCTCTGGTGACACTTTGCTCAAGATTTTTCGAGGCAAAAGTGCCAGAAATGCCAGAGTACGTGGAGTCGTGGAATTGTGTGCCGCCGCCGTGTCATCCATTCCCCCCAGACGAGAGCAACGCGTGCATGTGAACGCAACAAACTCCCGAAGAGGATGAATTTCTGCGCATTTTTCTCACCTGGCAACGCATCCGTCATCCTCGCCCGCCCGGCCGGCCGCTCCGCCGCCACCGCTCTCGTCTCTGATTAAGCGGGAGAAATAACAATGTGGTTGTCTGAGGAGGGAAAACAATGGAGGCCACGTTGTAGACTTTAGTGTGAAATTACAGCAAAGGATCAATGGGAAGCGTGCGTTGCAGGGGATTTGCTGCATCTCAACAACCTCCGCCATAGAAGAGGCGCTCGCGGCTAAAAGGGGCTACTTTAAAACTGCGTTTAAAGCACAGGAGAACCCCAGTCGAAGTGTCCGAACATTACGCCTTTGTCATGAAAGTTACACCTGCAACCTTTTAATCTTCTTGCATTTGACTATTTCAGTGTAATTAACTTCTTTTTACACTTGAATTTGCGACGCATCTCACGTTTAACCTTTTGTGAAACTTGTGGAAACAGACTTTTCTACTGTGAACAGTGCTTAACTTCTTTTTACACTTCAATGCAATCAAGAATGAAAATGTTATATGAGTGTCTACCCATGAAAACTTCTAAAAATGCTACCATGCTAATATTAGCATGCTAACAATGGTAACATGCTGACGCCGGCATGCTGAAACCGAGCATAATAATGTCCTAGCATGATAGTGCTAAGTGTTCATATAAATTTCTATTCATGAAAACGGCTAAAAATGCTGTTAACATGCTAACATCTAACATGATACGACAAAAAGCTAAAAGATGCTACTATGCTAATATTAGCATGATAACAATGTTAACATGCTGACGCCGGCATGCTAAAACCGAGCATAATAATGTCCTACCATGATAGAGCTAAGTGTCCATATAAATGTCTATCCATGAAAACGGCTAAAAATGCTACGATGCTAATATTAGCAGGCTAGCAATACCAACACGGTAGCGTCAGCATGCTGAAACCGAGCATAATGTCTTCTTATGAAAATGGCTAAAAATGCCAATATGTTAATGGGGCATGTTAACACCTAGTATAATGTTGCAAAGTGTTCATATAAGTGTCTACCCATGAAAACAGTCAAAAAAAGCTGTTAACATGCTAACATGGTATGAAAAAAGCTAAAAATGCTGCTATGCTAATATTAGCATGTTTGCTAATTTTTTTTTTTTGTTGTAAAATTAAGATTATTTTACTTGACTTTATACTGGAAATCTGAGTTGTTTGTTTGTTTTGTGGCCTTAGTTGTATTTGCAGATGTGGAAAGTGAAAATTGACCTTTACCCCTTTAGCCCTTTAAAGCAGNTACCCATGAAAACAGTCAAAAAAAGCTGTTAACATGCTAACATGATAGGAAAAAAGCTAAAAATGCTGCTATGCTAATATTAGCATGTTTGCTAATTTTTTTGTTGTTGTAAAATTAAGATTATTTTTCTTGACTTTATACTTGAAATCTGAGTTGTTTGTTTGTTTTGTGGCCTTAGTTGTATTTGCAGATGTGGAAAGTGAAAATTGACCTTTACCCCTTTAGCCCTTTAAAGCAGGTTCGGCTGGCAAATCAATAGGCGACTGACAGAAAACAGTCGCTGAGGGTTGACATGGAGCATGCATTAATATGACCTTTCAACCCAAGTGTCCTCAAGCACCGTTAATCAAATAACACACCAAATCAATAGAATGGGGAAAAAACGGGCCCAGAGACGACGAGCAGAAAGTATGTGAAGGTTGATGTTCCTACCCCGCTTGACTCACGTTACTCACCTGAAGCATTTACCAGGAAGCAGATTTCACCGACCATCTCCATCATGTGAGAAGCTGTGATTGATGCCTCCTAAAAACAGCCAAGACGAGACGCTGACACATTCAGCAGAATCTTTGCTTACCCCTAATGTGGTTTGAGGGACGCAAATCATATTTCACATCCATTAAAAGCGCACCTCACGTGCACGCAGCTTGCCTCGGCCGAGAGTAATTTCGTTTCCGACCCGAGGCCGGCGGCATCACCGCGCCCCTTGGCCGGGGGTGCTTTGTTTCTCCCGGCATAGTATCACAGTGCTCCTGTCACGTAGAGGATCTTTGACTCGTGTTTGTGCCAGTGCGTCAATCGTACGCAATAACACGATTGGTCATTCCTCCGTATTTGTTATAATATATAAACATTTTTCATGCAAAATTGAGGACTTTTGACTGGTAAATTCCAGTAGTTCAAGAGGAACAAACCTGCCTAACCCCTCATATTATGACTAATGAATGTATTTATTTAAATCATGTCTTTTTGTAATGTGACTTTTCTAAATTTTCTATAACATAACTTTTTTTTCTTCTAAATTTGTCATAGGTAATTACCTTTATTTTAAGTTTTTGTACAATTTAGTCAACAACTTTTTCCTAGTGCACTTTACTCCTTGGGTTTCAAATGAATTAATCATGATTAATCACTATTTGCCACTACGCCTGAATTTCTTTTTACTGTATTGAAAGAAAGATAAATTACAGGACAGTATTCTATGTATATGTTATAAGTATTCATTTTACTTGTAGCCATATATTAGCATGTCCAAATTAACATATCCAGATGATAGCACACATGTCTGAAAATCTATTTACCTAACTACCTAGTTTCTTTAACAGTAGTGGAACATCGGAATCACACTTTAACCGCGTTATATTGAGCAATGGGGGGTTGGGTTCAAGGACACCACGTCATTTAAGTTGAATTAATATGTTTTGCGTGTACTTTCTGGGATTTACAGGCATACCAGGAAATTGTACTTCGCCATTAAGAGTTACAAACTGAGCAATAGGAGTATGCACTTTTTTTTATGCCCTTTCCACGTGCATAAAAGACGTTGTGATGCTCAGAGTGTCCATGAATGCATCTCATGGTGGTCCAGTGACAACGAGGACGTGTCGTTGTGACGATAAGGGGACATGGAGATGTGAAAGAAGTTGTGTTGAACTGTTAGACTTCTTATATTGCTTACAATATTTGGCGGAGGATTAAGCACTCTCAGAAATAATCACTCAACTGTGCCATCTAGTGGCCTATTTTTGTAAAATACCAAAACATATTTAGATGTTTCAAAGAGGAAAAAAGGCAGTTGTTGTTCCATTTTATTCATTTTTTTAATAGCGTTAATGTGTCAAAGTTGAGTAGGGTCGAGTTTTACACACTTATTCTGCCAGCGGTTAGCCATTAGGTCTTAATATTTATCCTTTCCATTCCATTCCATTCCATTTTCTTCCGCTTATCCGGGTCTGGGTCGCGGGGGCAGCAGTTTTCAGTAGGGAAGTCCAGACTTCCCGGTCTCCGGCGACCTCTTCCAGCTCCATCGGGAGGACACCAAGGCGTTCCCAGGCCAGCTGTGAGACATAGTCCCTCCAGCGTGTCCTAGGTCTTCCCGGGGGCCTACTCCCGACCGGGCATGCCCAAAACACCTCACCAGGGAGGCGCCCGGGAGGCATCCGGACTAGATGCCCGAGCCACCTCAACTGGCTCCTCTCGATGTGAAGGAGCAGCGGCTCTACTCTGAGCTCCTCCCGGATGGCCGAGCTCCTCACCCTATCTCTTAGGGTGAGTCCAGCCACCCTACG